>CM032231.1:19425000-19882500 GCA_019009955.1 Riptortus pedestris
AACTTTTTGATCCAACATTTGGTAACGGAGATATTTCGAATTTTCGAAAATCCCCCCCCCCTCTAAACCCCCCCCCTCCCACTGGTCCGATTTCAGCCATTAACGAACTCAATCTGTCATTTTGCATTAAACGGATAAATATCGAGTTTGGAAACGATCAAAGAAAAATAGCGACCGCTAGAGCGTTAACAGATATATATATATATATATATATATATATATATATACACAATTTTGAACGGACCTCATTTTCGTCATCTCCTGGGTTGAATCGACGGACATTTGAAGAAATTTTTCAAAAACCGCGTTATGAGTACGAAAACCTCAATAGCTGATTTCCCTTAAGGGAAATCTGCTAAAAAAGGCCTTGTCCTCAACTGCAATAAAAAGGTCTTGTCCTCAACTGCAATAAAAAGTCCTTGTCCTCAACTGCAATAAAAAGGCCTTGTCCTCAACTGCAATAAAAAGGCGTTGTCCTCAACTGCTATAAAAAGGCCTTGTCCTCAACTGCAATAAAAAGGCCTGGTCCTCAATTGCAATAAAAAGGCCTTGTCCCCAACTGCAATAAAAAGGACTTGTCCTCAACTGCAATAAAAAGTCCTTGTCCTCAACTGCAATAAAAAGGCCTTGTCCTCAACTGCAATAAAAAGGTCTTGTCCTCAACTGCAATAAAAAGGCCTTGTCCTCAACTGCAATAAAAAGTCCTTGTCCTCAACTGCAATAAAAAGGCCTTGTCCTCAACTGCAATAAAAAGTCCTTGTCCTCAACTGCAATAAAAAGGCCTTGTCCTCAACTGCAATAAAAAGGCCTTGTCCTCAACTGCAATAAAAAGGCCTTGTCCTCAACTGCAATAAAAAGGCCTTGTCCTCAACTGCAATAAAAAGGCCTTGTCCTCAACTGCAATAAAAAGGCCTTGTCCTCAACTGCAATAAAAAGGCCTTGTCCTCAACTGCAATAAAAAGGCCTTGTCCTCGACTGCAATAAAAAGGCCTTGTCCTCAACTGCAACAAAAAGGCCTTGTCCCCAACTGCAATAAAAAGGCCTTGTCCCCACTGTAATAAAAAGGCCTTGTCCTCAACTGCAATAAAAAGGCCTTGTCCTCAACTGCAATAAAAAGGCCTTGTCCTCAACTGCAATAAAAAGGCCTTGTCCTCAACTGCAATAAAAAGGCCTTATCCGCACGTTTACTCGATTCCATCATAGGTAATAAATTCGTAGAATACTCACTCCATGCATCACACCTAAAACTATTATACGACTAAATGATTGTAGCAAATCAAGGATTATTTAGAGCTTAGACTGGAAATCATTATTTCTTTCAATTAATTTACAGCAGAGTTGGGCAGTAATTAAGTACTTTTGTAATTAACTACTTTTTCAACTAATAAATACTAGTTATGTAATTGCAACTACAGTTACAAAAATGTAGTTGGTAACTGTAGTTGCATTTTCTTTGTTTCGCAATTACAGTAATTGTAGTTGGTATTCATAAATCCAACTGCTAATTCAAATAAAAAGTAGTTATAAAAATAATTACAATTACTAGTTGTAATTGTAACTGTAGTTATTGAGTAAGAACTACAACTACATATAGATCAGCGGTTTTTTTACCTTCAAAAGAGCGAATATATTTTGATCGTCGCTTTATGAGTATTTACATTCGTGGTGGTGATAAATGGGTCATCTGAGATGAGCCATGTTCAATTGGTGCACAGAATGTGTCAACAGAATATGTGAGAAGAACTGACGGTGGACGCTCCTATCAGCACACTCTCTTGTTCCGGCGATAGCCTCTTGTCCTGTCTGGTACTCAGCGACAAAAAGATTTTTGAAACAAATTACAATGAGTGGCGGTGAAAGTGATAGTGAGGACGAGAACTCCTCATTTTTTTGGTGAAGAACAGTAGAGAGATTATTTTCTTTTGCCGCGATGGCAAAAGCCCCAAAATCAAATAGCCTGTCTTACAAAAATTCTAAGTTAAGAGTAACTATAACGGCTAAGTTGTTTAAATTTTAATGTTTAAAAGTATTTTTTAATTTCATTCGACTCGGGAAAATATAAAAAGGAATTTACGTATTATTTTCCTTAGTTTTCATTTATTTGCATTAAAATTATTTTTAGTTATTATAGTTGTTCAGTCGTCATTTGTATTTGAATTTCCCGCGCTCGCTGAGTTCATAAACCCGCCACACAGATGCAGATCACCAAGGCTGTGGCCTACAGCGGAAACTCAAGAAGGCATCGGCTAGTTACAAAGATACAGTCAGTTGGGTTTTGACGCTCGCTCTCAGGGGTCGTTTCTACGGCCAGTGAGGCTTTGCCCCTTTCCCTCCGCTACAGATAACCGCTTCATAGATAACCGCTCACTTGGGATTCACCCGTTACAGATTATTGTCAATCTTTCATCTCCCGCAAAGCTACCATCATATGGATCACCGCAACCAGCTAGAAGACAGACTCTTATAGGGAACACAGAAAATAACTACGGAAGAAGACTCCACTTCAAGAAAAGTATATGTTTCCCGCTGGTACTTATTTCTCATAATCTAGCGCATTATCTACGCTAATTATGAAATGAGTACTCACAGTATAGGACCGATCGATCATTCTTTTGTGTATATATATATATATATATATATATATATATTATTCGCTTGCCGCTAAATTATTTTATAAAGTTAAGTTTCCTTTTGTTTCTTTTTCAATCTCTATATCTATAAAGTGTATTATATGTTGCTTAATCAATTTAATATACTTGATTCTTTTGAGAACTCAAATAGTGACTTGTATCATTCACCCTCATCTTTCCAAAAATAGTAAATATTTCAGTCTAATGCTCTCTTATTCTTGCCTTTAAAAAAGCTTCCCGCCATTACAATAGTAATGTAGTATATGTAATACTACATAACTTTTGAATATAAAGACTTTGGATGTAGTTATTTCTTAACAGCCTCAACTTCTTCAGTCAGTGTTTCACACAGTTTTTTAAAGTAACTACAGTTGCAAATACAACTACAGTTATAATTACTAACTGTAGTTGTTTTTTGGAACTATTGATTTTCTCAACTACTAACTGTAGTTGTGAAATTTCAATTACGATTACTTTAATTGAAATATGTAGTTGCGGATTATCAATTATTAATTACATTAGTAGTTGTACTTGTGACTATATTTCAACTAATGTAGTTACAACTTGTAATTGTAATTACAATTTTGCCCAACTCTGATTTACAGGTAGCAGCTATATCAAACATAAGTTCATCTGATTGGTGTTTGTCAATTCACTGGTATATAAGGTGAACATGTCGCAGGACATTTGTGATGAATAAGAGGGAATGGTTTCATGCACATTTTAATCCACTCTTCATATTTCTAGGGGAACCCATTTCTATTCCAGCTGAGAACAAGGAGTAGCACTGCTAGTCTATAAATAAAGCCAGAGTTGGAAATCGAAGACAAGGAAGCAGTTTGCTGTTATCTGCCGTTGCAGTTGAAAGGTTCTGTTACCTGTGAAGGGAACTTTATTTTTTCCGACTCAGAGGTTATTCAGACCTAGAAGAGTTCCCCCAGAGCAACTCTCCTTGTTTGCTCTTCTCCGGGGCCCTTCTCCACTCTAAACTTCCTATCGCTGTCATGGCAGGAGACAAAGTGACAGCCACTGTGAGTCGGATCAATTCTTTACTCAGCCCGGTGGTTTCATTCTTGAGATCAGCTGTTGGCTGTTTACCAAAGTTTATTTCATACATGACCTTTGGATTGTCGTTTGAACAATGAAATCATTGTTCTATCCACATTTCTATTTATTGTAAGTTGCATGTAATACTACTTATTCTTCTTATAGCGTGCCTGGACACCGAATATTTATTAATATATTTATTTATTCAATATCTTTTAACATAAAATGAAAGTAATATTTATATCTGTGTGCAATCCGAAAAGTTAAACCACCGTTTCCTGTAATTTATTAAATTTATATGTATGACAGAATCGTTATCACTGATTTCATTTGAGTGGCAATTTACTTGATGGAATGTCGAATATCGTTGTATATATCGGAAGGGACTGTATTTAGAGCCCCTATAATAGCAGTTAGAACAAACTAAGCTACAGAAATAAGTCCATGCAATAAAAAAGTGAGAGAAAAGAGCTTGGTGAGATTCGCTAACCTCTCGTCAGGAATATCCTACTCCATTTATGATTTTGAATAATTCAATTGAGAAAGAAAGAAAGAGAGAGAGTGAGAAAGAGAGAGAGTGATAGAGAGAGAGAGAGTGAGAGAGAGAGAGAGGGGTTAGGAAAGAGGGGAGAGAGAGAGAGAGAGAGAGAGAGAGAGAGAGAGAGAGAGAGAGAGAGAGAGAGAGAGAGAGAGAGAGAGAGAGAGAGAGGGGGGGAGGGAGGGAGGGGAGAGGAAAGAGGGGGAGAGAGAGAGAGAGAGAGAGAGAGAGAGAGAGAGAGAGAGAGAGAGAGAGAGAGAGAGAGAGGGGGCATTTATAGAGAGAGAGAGAGAGAGAGAGAGAGAGAGAGAGAGAGAGAGAGAGAGAGAGAGAGAGAGAGAGAGAGAAAAGGAGAGAGTGTGAGAGAGAGAGAGAGAGAGAGAGAGAGAGAGAGAGAGGGAGTGAGAGAGAAAAGGAGAGAGTGTGCGAGAGAGAGAGAGAGAGAGAGAGAGAGAGTGAGAGAGAGAGAGAGAGAGAGAGAGAGGGAGAGAGAGAGAGAGAGAGAGAGAGAGAGAGAGAGAGAGAGAGAGGAGAGAGCGGAGAGAGAGAGAGAGAGAGAGAGAGAGAGAGAGAGAGAGGAGAGAGATGAGAGAGTGAGAGAGAGAGAGAGAGAGAGAGAGACAGAGAGAGAGAGACAGAGAGAGAGAGAGAGAGGGGGGGGGAAGAGAGAGAGAGAGAGAGAGAGAGAGAGAGAAGAGAGGGAGAGAGAGAGAGAGATGGAGTAGGGAAAGAGAGAAGAGAGAGAGAGAGAGAGAGAGAGAGAGAGAGAGAGAGAGAGAGGAGAGAGAGGAGAGAGAGAGAGAGAGAAGAGAGAGAGAGAGCAGAGAGAGAGAGGGGATAAGGAGAGAGGGGAGAGAGAGAAAGCGAGAGAGGAGAGAGAGAGGGGAAAAAGAGAAAGCGAGAGAGGAGAGAGAGAGAGAGAGAGAGAGAGAGAGAGAGAGAGAGAGAGAGAGAGAGAGAGAGAGAGAGAGAGAGAGAGAGAGAGAGAGAGAGAGAGAGAGAGAGAGAGAGATAGCGGGGGTAGGAAAGCGAGTGATAACGATTACACAATTTCTGGGAAGTGATAGAAACTCTCTCATTGCTATTCCATTATTTACTAAATTTTCAATTAAAACAGCTGAAATTCTCAAGGTTTGAGCCGATTCGAATGAGAAACGTTTTTCTTTCATTTAAAAGAAAATTAAATTATTATTTATGTAGTGACAGCGAATGTTGTGTTCAAGCTAAATAAAGTGATTATATGTTTGCAATGAAAAAGATAATAGAGAAATTATATGTCTTTAATGGCTATAATGTTAAAAGGTGTAAATAAATGAATTAGCCAGAGCTATTATGGAAAGGAAGTGTCTAATACTTCAATCCAGGAAGGGGTGGAAGTGAATTTATTCTGTTTGTGGGGTTGATGAAGCTGATGCCCCGAAGAGAGCGCTGTGCTTTATTTATTGCGAGGGAGGAACATTGAAATAAAGAAGGCCTCAGGGGAAAAAAGGGCGGTAATGTTGGGAGCATCTCTTGCAGGGATTAGTGTAATCCAGAGGATCTGGAGGATATCCCAGGCATCTAAGATACTCCCGCAGGACTCGCCAACTCGACACAATATCTCAATTTATTGTTTTAAGACTTAAATCTTTCATCTCGAATATATACGCATAAATATTTGAGTTATGCTATAAATATTTCATTATTAACTTCATTACAGGCTGCTCAAGAATTTAGCTAAAATATAATTTTGTTGGAGAGAGAACCTATATGAATAAGTAAAACGAAATGCTTTTATATCTTCTTCAAAATACGAACAAATTAAAAACATCTTCCACATTTTGAAAACTGCTTTTACAGCTTTTAATATTTCAGTATATTGAGAGATGTTTGATAAAAACAATGTAACTCCTGCAATATTAAATTTAGGGGATGAATCACTGTATTTTAACTCATTTTTTCAACGAAAAATAGTATTTCATGCAGAGCATGCTGAGAAAATGGGATAGCTCTAAAGTAGATTAGAAGCTGGTAAAGAAGATTTAAAAAATAAAAAAAAATATTTCCGCAGATATGCATCCTATAGAATAAGATTCATTGTATTTTATAAACAAAAACATTAGCTTACAAATTTAATCTTTGATAAGTGGGAAGAAATTCAATATTAAGTATTTTCCTGTTCCAATAAAACTGAATAATGTTAGTTAAAACTTGAGCCACGTGAGTTAAATTTTTGGCCTTAATCTCACATGGAAAGCCTAGAGCGGTCAGCCAGATTCCCGCCTGGGCAATAGGAATCTATTAAGTAATGGACTCATTCAATAAAATCCTTAGTCCACCCTGGGTATAAAAGGATAGTAACTTGTAGATAACTCTTCCCAATTAGCCTTTGGAGCAAATAGCGGGTGTTAATTGTATTTTTATTTCATTTATTTATTTATAACACATCAGTTTACAGGATAAACCCATACTGCTGGGGTGTCGGTTACATAATGCATTACAAAATATGATCCTATTACTTGGGGTACAAACAAAACACATTTGAAATAATACAGAAATAGTAGCAATAAAATAAGATATAAATTGAAGAATAAAGTAAAATTAATTGTTTTACAAAACAAATAAGGATAAAATAAAAGACCAATAAACAACAACAAAGAAAAACAACATAGGAATTAAATAACCTGTATAACAGTATCCAACTCAGAAACAAAAATTAGAACGAAGCGAAACCAAAATAATTTAAATGGAATATATGTACATATATTTTAATATAGCAAAATGAGGAATTACAAACTTGAAGATGATGCCATCGCATCTATAGCACAATGCCAGCGGTACTCAACCATCAGCCAGTGACGACGGTCTCCACCGATAGGTATGACAATAATTACAAACTAAATAATACATTTTCTAATTTTTAAACAATTGACTAGTATTAACGCCCGCTATTCACAAACATAGTTAATAGCCGGTGTTATTACATAATAATGTACTTATTATATCTCTTTGGTTAATGTACCAAATCAATGGTGATTGGCAAGATCTCGTTTAGGGTTGGTAGGAATAATATATTTATCCCTTCATGTAAACCTTGATGCACATTATTTATGTTGGATGGAAAATATTCCTTAAATATCTGAGTTTTTTTAGCAGATTTCCCTTAAGGAAAATCAGCTATTGAGGTCGTATTCATGATGCGAGTTTCGAAAAATGTCTTCAAATGTCCATCGATCCTACCCAGGAGATGATGAAAATAAGGTCGGAATTTAATCGTTTTATGTAAAAAGGAAGATCAAGTTCGTTAATGGCTGAAACTAAACCAGTGGGAGGGGGGTTTAGAGGGGGGATATTTGAAAATTCTAAATATTTCCGTTATTATGCGTCGGATCGAAAAAATGTATAGAACAAATCTTATTGCAAATTAAATTTACTATAAATATTGTTTTATACTTTTATTCCTATCTTGAATATTAACGGAGATATTTGTATTTGTATTCTGCGTGTGGTCGGCAGGAGTCGGCTATGTTCGGACTTTCCGTCGAGAGCTCTGGCGGCCGTTTCCGTAACTATTCTTGCCTCGTGAATAGGTTTAGAGGTTTCTTACCACTACAGTTGTTATTAAGCAGATTTCTCTATTGTAAAACTTCATGTGGGAAATCTGCTTAGTTTACGCGGCCCCTGCATGACGGACTTTTTTGTTTTTTGATACCCGTACTTGACTATTTGAATATGATATAAGTAATCCCTTTTAAATCTTCGTAAGTATGCTCTAGCCCCATTGCATTCTTGCTCTATATGTATCTGTAAATGTTTATATGTTTTAGATATGTTAGTATTTGTAGAATATATTGGCTGCTGTCAGTTAATAGTTCTGTCATTTCGTAGGGTATGTGAAGGTTTTTTCGTTAAAAGCAGTCTGTCAGTATGTGTTTTATCGTTAGGTGCTTGTTGCAGTATTTGCATATAGGGATATCAGTCCTTGTCATTAAGTGTCTATGTGTAGCCGATCCTGAGTCTGGCAAGAACAACTTCCGTCTAGTTCTCCTAAATAATAATGTAAAAGAGACCAGAGGTTCGAAAATTATAACTTTTTTATTTTTGATCTTTATAAAAAAAAATATACTTATAAATGAAAGTTATTTCTGGATGACGAAGCTTATTACTAAAATTGACCAATTGAATATTCTGTCTGTCTGTCCACCCGTTGCTAGTCAATCTAAGCAATAGATGATTTCTATAGACCTTTGTATTTATAAGTCAAGTATCAAGATGCAATGCAGGTATGTGATAATTCGAATTTTCTACTAGGAGTAGGGCATACTTTGTCGTCAAAACACATATTTGTCAATATATTCGTTAATATTGATTTCATCGTAGAAATGGAAAGAACTAATTATATTTTTAAAAGTCCGTCACGCAGCTAATACGAAACTAAGCAGATTTCCCATGTGCTTCCATAAAACGCTTGTGATCAGGGCCCCACTATTATATGTGCAAAGTGTGCAGTGCCACCCTTTAGGGGCGCCAAAACCAAGGGCTCAAAAAAAAATTAGATTTTATTGTTTATTCTAGCAGATTTCCCTTGAGGGAAATCAGCTATTGAGGTCGTACTCATGACGCGAGTTTCGAAAAATTTCTTCAAAGTTCCATCGATCCTACCCAGGATATGACGAAAATGAGGTCCGTTCAAAATTATATACACTCAACCACAAAAAAAAACCGGACACTTCATATTTGTCGTATTAAAAGCTAATTTTCAGCAATGTGTTTCTTTATGTGGGTATTCTAGTTATTACAGAGAATGTAGAGTATAAGTCCATTGAACTAATCCCTTCAGGAATTATTTGTCGTGAAGTTGATCTATTCTAAACTGTAAGTAGTTTTTCGCACATTTAAACATCTTTAATTATTAACCAAGCATTTTCTTTAATTAATGTTTTATTTTTATTTCTGTCCAGAATAATGGGTCTTTCAAACTTAAGTGGAAGGCCGGAGCTTACGTTACATTCCCGAAACGCTTGGGGTAGCGAAGTCTACCATTCACTGTAAGAAGAATAATGAAGAATAATTTTTTTTTTAAATGTGTTAATTTATCTTTTTTTTATTTTCTATTTTTTTGTAAATAATCCATAAAAATTATTCACTTTTGGCCGATTTTGTTTAAATAACCTATAGATTAACCAATTATTTTAATTAAAAAGAACAATATACATATATATTAGGTATTTAAAAATTTTATAACTAAATCTAAGTGTCCGGTTTTTTTTTGCGGTTGAATATATATATATATATATATATATATATATATATATATATATATATGTCTGTTAACGCTCTGGTGGTCGCAATTTTTGTTTGATCGTTACGAAACTCGATATTTAACCGTTTTATGTAAAAAGACAGATCAAGTTCGTTAATGGCTGAAATCGGACCAGAGGGAGGGGGGTTTAGAGGGGGGATTTTCGAAAATTCAAAATATGTCCGTTATTATGCATCGGATCGAACAATTGTTTAGAACCTATCTTGTTGCAAATTAAATTTACTATAAATATTGGTATATACTCCTATAAATAAATATATTCTCTATCCTTAATATTAACCGAGATATTTGCATTTTTATGAAGTCTGTGGTCATGTATAGTTCGGATTAGGTCGGCCGTTTCCGTAACTACTCGTCTCAGGCGGAAGCTTCTTCTAACCTTACCTGTCGTTTCTAACCTTACCTTACCTTCGTTAGTTTGTGAGATTTATGCAAATACGTTCTGTTCATCCACCCCCCCCCCTTCTTTAGTTCTTGGACTACTAAAATTTGAGTTATTAAAATATAAAGTATTCTTACAATTCAGACGCCGTTTCATTTAGGAATTTATTTTAAGCAACTGAAAGATTTCTCATTACCGTTTGTATTTAATCACGGTGATGTTGTGTTACCAGTATGCAGATTTCTCTATTGTAAAACTTCACATGGGAAATCTGCTTAGTTTACGCAGCCCCTGCGTGACGGACTTTCATTTTGATATTTTAGTCTACAAATAAATATGACTTTTAAAGTTCAGTTCTTTGCTTTATTTCAAGCACCTACCTACCATAAAAATAATATAATTCAAAATGCCTTAAGGGGCGCCAAAATCCTTTTTTGCACACAGGTGCCACTAGCCCTTATGGGTGGTCTGCTTGTGATGTCATCAGAGTACATGTGTTCTTGTGTGTGTGTGTGTCCATATATATATATATATATATATATATATAAATTTGTAATTATTTTTATTATTATCATTTATATTTGATTAAAATCCCCTTTAGCATAAACTCTTCAGGACCATTTTTGCATTGAAAGCATTACGAGTGGCCTACCTTCCCTATATTGCAAACAACACACACATATATATATACACACACACACATACACACACACACACATACACTCACACACACCCATAAACTCAAACGCTTGCCCTGATAAATGGAGCATTAATAGTTTCTACCAATATTCTAATGAGAGTCAAGTTAGAGACTGGCTGAGATGAGTGTTTATAATGATCAGCCCCGATCTATGTGTGTTTTACACACAAGTGTTTGTGTTTCCAGAATGAGTTGGAAGGGGAGCTTACTGGAACCAGTAATGTGTTTGTATGGAGGCTCCAGCTAAGCCGGCTGTAGCTCGGGTAGGATATCTCATCGACCGCAAAACTGCCTGTTTCATTACTGCAGCTAATTTAATTTTTCATTCAGTTTTTGCAATTGTACATTATAGACGTATCTGGATGTGTTTTAGCAGATTTCCCTTAAGGGAAATCAGCTATTGAGCTCGTACTCATGACGCGAAATTTGAAAATTCGACGTATCTCCGTTACTATAAGTCGGATCGAAAACGTGTATAGAATTAACCTTAACGCAAATTAAATTTACTATAAATATTATTTTATATATATTTATTCTCTATTTTGAATGTTAACCGAGATATATGATTTTTTCAGTTTGCAGCCTTCAGTAAGCCCCCACTTCTACTAGTGTCACATAAACAATGCCCCCGGTATATAATAAAACATATTAATTGAAGCCTAAATACCAAATATTGTTTTCATTGCACTAGTACTTTGTGAGATATATGCAAATACGTTCATTTGACCCCTCCCCTTCTGTTGTTTTTGGATTACAACAATTTTAGTGACTGGATTGAAATTGATTCTGATTCATTACCAATTGCAGCATTAGCTTTAGTAAACATGCAAGTAATAGATATTTGAAATTCGTTTCTTATTCTCTAACCAAATTTTGACCATCCGTTAAATTATCCATATTTTATCTTCCTATATTCTTGGATTGGTTAATATTAATTATATTATAAACTATTTTGAACTAGATCAGTATAGAACATTATTTTATATATATTTTCTTGTCTGCTATTATTAGGTTTGTAGTTTCACTTAAGGAATTTACAAAACTCTTAAAGTAGTAAAGAATGTTTTAGTACATTTCCCTTATGGGGAATCATTTATTAAAGGCGTACTCATGACGCGATTTTCAAAAAATAAGGTCCGTTCAAAATTATATATATAGAAATTTTGACTACGACTTCAATAACTGATTCCCCTTAAGGGAAATGTGCTTTATTACTTTAAGACGGTAATATATATATATATATATATATATATATATATTTCCAGAATTTATTAAATATATGTACAAAAGCTGTTTTAAAAAATGCACTTTTCCTGATAGATGGAAATGGTCCAAGTTAATATTTATTAATAAACCAGGAAAACGTGATTGTACTGCCTCCTCTGCACGTCCCATATCACTAATCCCTACAGCTGGAAAGGTACTGGAAAAGATACTTTATAGAAGATTATCACACTTTTTGTACTCTCATTCGTTAATGCAACCAAATCAATTTGGATTTACGCCCCAAACATCTACCACAGATGCCCTTCAGAAAACGTATACATTTATTGAAGAAGCATTGAACGTCGGTAATCATACTGTTCTAATATCATTAGATATGAAAGGAGCATTTGATAACGCTTGGTGGCCCACAATCTTACTGACCTTACGTAGACTTATTTGCCCTCTTAATTTATATAAACTACTTCGACATTTTTTTCAGAACAGGAAGACTTACATTACAACACCGACAATTACTACTCACAAAGTACAATCATTAGGTACTCCGCAAGGCTCATGTCTTTCCCCATTATTGTGGAATTTAATTATGAATAACCTACTATGAAACGAATTACCTCGTAACACAGAAATCATAGCTTTTGCAGATGACATTATTATTCTGATAAAATCCAAATTGTTTACAGAAATTCAAGTATTAATTAATATAATTACACGCATTACTGACTTGTGGGCAAAAGAGCACAAACTCCAATTTAATACTAACAAATGTAATTACATTATTTTTTCTAAAAAAAGATCAATTCCGCTTCTTACCACACGCATTCAAGGCCAACAAATAAATAGGATAACTACATTAAAATATCTGAGAATAATTTTTGATGAAAAATTAAAATGGAACACACGTATTGACCAACTACAAAACAAACTGCTTAGACTTATACATAACCTCTCCTTAGTTTCAAAATTGAAATGGGGACTCCCATCTCAAGCATTGCATATAATGTATAAAGGAGCTATTTTACCCGCTTTGACTTACGGACTAAACATCTGGCATCATGGACTAAACAGACAATACAATTTGAAAAAAACTACCGAGAGTACAAACATTGATGGCCCTAAAAATAATAAAAACAGTACTGTTTTAAAACAGTATCTTATGACGCAACATGTGTACTAGGTAAATTAATACCAATAGATCTCATTGCAAAGCAGTACGTAACTCAATTCTCTCTTTTGAAAACCTCAACAGCCAACTCGAACTATCTGCCTGAAGAAATAGAAAGAGATATTCATTATAAGGACTGGCTCCACCCGTCGTTATATCCAAGTATTTGTTTAAACCCATACAATAATGCCGATATAAGCATTTATACTGATGGCAGTAAGGATGAAACCCGCGTCGGTTGTGCTTTTGTAGTTTTTAAAAGAGATGAACTAATAGAAATACAAAATTCAGACTTGGAAAACTGTGTACCAATAATCAGGCAGAAAAAATTGCAATCTTAAATAGTTTACTGTACATAGACGACTAACAACACACATCAACATTTACACTGATAGCCACAATTCTTTACAATCACTTCAAAATTATACAATTCATGACCCTTTGACAGAAAAAATCAGACAGTTACTTACAAGACTTAAACAAAATAATATACACATACACTTTTGCTGGATCAAAGGGCATTCGGGAATTTTGGGAAACGATCTCGCTGATTTATCTGCAAAATCAGCGTCAAAAGATACCAAAATTCCAGAATGCTATAACAAAATCACACTTAAAAACACAATTACTTACTGACACAATTAACACATGGCAACAGAAATGGAATACGACTATGAAAGGACAACATTTATTCCAGACATTAAAGAGTACTTAGGACAAAAAATAATATCAACAGACTTTTACTTGACACAATTATTAACTGGACACGGAACAACAAATTCTTACTTTAATCGTTTTGGCCTAACAGATCAACCAAACTGTTACTGCGACTTAACTACTGAACAGACATACAGACACTTGCTCTATGACTGCAGACTACTAACGGACCAAAGAGAAGACTTTAAATCCCAATTAAAATGCCGACAAGAAAATTGGCCTGTTGAGGAAAAACTATTATTTTATAAACATAATAAACCATTAAAACAGTTTGCTGAAGAAATGTATGACTTCTTGAACTATTTGAAACTGAAATACAGTTAAATTAATTATTCAGCATTGAATCCAAAATTTGTTTTAGTTTTTCTTTTCTTTTCTTTTTCTTTTTCTTTGTTGTAAATAATTTTATTGTATAAATATTTTATGTTGTTATAGATTAAAAAAAAAAAATCTTATGTATCAAGCACACGTTATGTACTAATTACTGTACGGGACGTGTGGCTAATAAACTCCCTTCCTGTAGGGTTACTTCAGGAAGGAAATAAATAAAAAAAAATATATATATACATATATATATATATATATATACATATATATATATATATATATATATATATATATATATATATACACACACATATATATGTATATTTGTCTCTTAACGCTCTAGCGGTCGCAATTAGCAGATTTCCCTTGAGCAAATGTAATGTTCTATAAATGTTGTTATGTACATTTCTTCACTATCTTGATTATTAACTGAGATATTTGCATTTTTTAGTTTTTGGTCTTGAGTAAACCCCCACGCCTACTCATCTTAATCTATTGTGTTATGAAGCACTTTATTTGAAGCTTAAATACCAAATATTGTTCTCATTGAACTTTTAAAATAAATCCAAATCTGTGGCGCACGCGGGAAATCTGCTTAGTTAACGCAGCCCCTGCGTGACGGACTTTTTTTGTTTGATCGTTACCAAACTCCATATTTAATCGTCTTTCCGGCGTGTTGTTGGCAGACCTGTTTGTTTACATTTGAGACGCTTCCCACCGGGATGGGAAAATTTCTTATTACCGTTCGTATTTATTCACTTAACATTCACTGTGCGTTGTGTTACCGGTGTGTAGGTTTATGTATTGTTAAACTTCACAAATCTGCTTAGTTTACGCAGCCCCTGCGTGACGGACTTTTCCTCTTCTATATTGTTTTGGCTCATTTCAATCAAAAGCTTAAAATATTGAAAACAGTAAATGGTTTCGTGAACAAGAGGAGTAGAAAGGCTCACTTTGATGTTGGTATTCAATCACCATAAAATGATTTCAGTGCCATTGTAAATTAAATAGCAGACAGAATCTCAATTCTCTTGCAGGGTCATTAAGCATTAAGTTCTCTTTCAGGCAAGAAAAGCTAAAGTGCCAATAAACTACTTACCTTCGTCCTGAGTGGACTGTGAAATTGTATTAAGTAACAAGAGAATAAAGATAACAGTAGTAAAAGAGGCTTTAATAAAAGGCAGTAAAATCTTAATTATTTTTCTTCAAATTTTCTCAAGACAGTAAAAGAATCAACAAGGAAAAGCTCTCTGAATGATTATTAACTTCTGGGAATTACAGTTCGTGGTATCCAATTACCCTTTTTTACAACATTCATTTAATATCAAGGCGCACTCTTCAGATAATTATATAACCTATTAAAATGTCGTATTACAAAGTAGGGAAGGGACTTTTTAATAACGTCAAAAGAATCGTCTTGGTTTCCTTTCTTTATTAAAAATGTTATAGGAATTTATTAGCAGAATCCCCCCAAATGATCAATTGAGCTTGTACACATGACAACATTTTTTCAAATGTCCATCGATCCCACTAAGTAGATGTCGAAAATGAGATCCGTTCAAAATTCAAAAAGTTCGTCACGCAGGGGCTGCGTAAACTAAGCAGGTTTCCCACGTGAAGTTTAACAATACATACCGGTAACACACCACCACCTTTAATATGGAGTGAATAAATGCAAACGATAATAAGAAACCTCCCGCCAAAAAGCATCTGAAATGTAAACAAACAGTTCTGCCAACTACCGGAAAGAAAAACAATTACTGCAATATGTCTGAATATAACGTATTAATTTGATTGGAAACTATTAACTTTATCAAGTACTGTAATTTATAATGAATCACAATCATTTTTATCTCATCAATAAATTTAAGAAGGGAGGGTGGGGGGGGGAGTCACCAGAACATCTCGTATAATGAATGTCTCTTGAAAACAATATTTGTTATTTAAGCTTAGGATGAAGTGGTTTCTAACACAACTGCATGAGTATTGTTTATGTAAAATGAGTAGAGGGGGGGGGGTTGCTGAAGGTTGAAAACATAAAAATACAAATATCTCGGTTAATATTTAAGATAGAGAATAAATGCATATTACAATATTTATAATACATTTAATTTTCTAAGATTTTTTCTATATATTATTTCGATCCGACGTATAGTAACGAAAATATTTCGAATTTTCAAAATTCTCCCGCTCTAAACCCCCCCTCACCCTGGTCCGATTTCAGCCGTTAACGAACTTGATCTTTCTTTTTACATAAAACGACTAAATATCGAGTTTGGTAGCGATTAAACAATAATTGCGACCGCTAGAGCGGTAACACACAAATACACACATACACACACACACACACACACACACACACACACACACATATATATATATATATACACACACGCAGTTTTAAACGGACCTCATTTTCGTCATCTCCTAGGTAGGATCGATGGTCATTTGAAGAAAAATTTCGAAAATCGCGTCATGAGTACGACCTCAATAGCTGATTTTCCTTAGGGGAAATCTGCTAAAAGGTAAAGGTTAAGATCGGCGGGGTTTAAACGAGTGGATAATTTAAAAATTCATAATGTCTCCGTTATTCTGAGTCATATCGAAACATTTAATAGAACCAATCTTATTAAATTACTCATACTCTACAATTGTTGTTTTATACCTTCTTTTAATAAGTCAAATATTTAGTATTTGATTGAAGTAATATTGAGTATGGTATAGATCAAATAAACATTTTTGGGTCAAAACGTAAAATCTTAATAAATGACGTCATCAAACTACTCATTTGCATTTGTCTCAGACAGTAATCAATCAATGAAGGCAATAATTGGTATTTGAGCTCAGAATAAAGCGATTCATGATAAAGCAACTTAACCCTAGAATGGTAGTGAACGTAAAAATTACGTACGCTATGAGCCCTCCAGACAGTTGGCCTTCACCTCCACCAAGTGCAGCTAAGTGAACCTTCCCACTCATCCAATACTATTTTTTGAAATAAAAACGACACGTAATATTTACGTATCAATACCATTAACCGCAACTTTTTGGCACGTAAAATTTACGTATCGCTACTAATAACCGGTTTTTATGCCATAACTTAGTTAATGTTATTCTCAATTTATTTTCTTCCAATTTATTTTTTATATTATAATTTATTTTCTCTTAATGTTTTTAACTTTTATTTTTGAATATAAAAAAGACAATGATGTATAAAAAGAATATAAATAATCTGTTTATAGTTTCGGAAAAATGGAGAAAAAATATTCATTGGATGAAGAAATCAGAAATTTGTTGAAAGAACTCTCCGATGACTCAGATGGGGAAAATGACAATTATGAAATAGATGGTTATGGATAGGAGAGCGATGATGGAGTATTCTCCAAGTGATGAGGAGGCTGAGCCTTTGGAAATGATTGCAACACAGAGTGGGCTAGATAGCGATGAGAGTGAGAACATTTTAGAAGACATCAAGGCAATCGAAGAAAGAGAACAAACACAGGGGCAAAAAAAACCTAAAACCTCTCAACCACACAATATTGACAGATCAGTCACAATAAATGTAGAAGGTGGGGTTGTGCTTGGTATGAATGGATATGAATGGAGCACACAACCTCCGGAACGTGTTTCGAACAAAGCGCCTGAAAGGAATGCCGTGCACATTATTAGATATTAACGTAGATATAAGTTAAAGATAAGTGTATGTTTTAATAAAATAAAAAAAATAGTCACAAACATTAACAAATTTTGAATAATTTCACCAATTACCAGTTGCACACGTAAAATTTACGTATCAATACCATTAAGTGGGAAATAATATCACTACCATTCTAGGGTTAATGTTAATATGACTTGAGTAGGAGTGGGGGGTTTGGTTAAGGATGAAAACTTAAAAATCCAAATATCTCAGTTAATATTCATGATAGAGAAAATATGTATATAATGACATTTATAGGTATTTTAATTTACAATGTGAATGGTTCTATAGACTTCGATCCAATGTATAATAACGGAGATATTTCGAAGTTTCGAAATTACCTTCTCGAAAACACTATTTTCTCTGGTCCAGATTAAGCCGAAACAAACTTGAACTTTATTTTGACGTAAAACATTTAAATATCGAGTTTGGTAACGAGCAAACTAAAATTCTACCGCGAGAGCTTTAGCAGACAAAGCATATTTCCCGAAAGTAGGAATGGGACACTAATGATCTCAGCTCAGGGGGGCTCTGTATTAAAAAAAAAAGTCCGTCACGCAGGGGCCGCGTAAACTAAGCAGATTTCCCAAGTGAAGTTATACAATAGAGAAATCACCATACGAGAGCCGAACAGTTACGGCCGAACTAGCTTTCGACGGGAAACTCACTCTCATCGTTATCGGCCCACTTTTAATAAAAATGAAAATATCTCGGTTAATATTCAAGATAGAGAATAAAAGTATAGAACAATATTTATAGAACACCAAATTTGCAATAAGAATGGTTCTATACAATTTTTCGATCCGACCTATGACAACAGATATATTTCGAATTTTCGAAAATCCTCCCCGTGTGTATGTGTGCTCTATGGCCGCAATTTTTGTTTCATAGTTACCAAACTCAAAATTGAATCCTTTTAGGTTAAAAAGTCCGTCATGATAACATAAGATTGGTTCTATACAATTTTTCGATCCGACACATAATAACGGAGATATTAAGAATTTTCGAAATTCTCCCCCTCTAACCCCCCCCCCCTCCCCCTGGTCTGATTTCAGCCGTTAACGAACTTGATCTGTCTTTTTGTATAAAACGATTATATATCAAGTTTGGTAACGATATAACTAAAATTGCGACCGCTAGAGCGTTAACAGGATATATATATATATATAATTTTGAACGGACCTCATTTTCGTCATCTCCTGAATAGGATCGATGACATTTGAAGAAATTTTTCAAAAATCACGTGATGAGTACGACCTAAATAGCTGATTTCCCTTAAGGGATATCTGCTTAAAAAAAAATCAACATACGTGGGCGCTCAATAAAATCTTAAATGATGACAATATCACACTAATTATTTGCAGGTATCTCACATCTTGGTCTGTTGAAGCCGTACAATGCCGCAACACCTTTCTTAGACGACTGTATAATAATATTTTTAAGGAGAAAATACCTAGTAGACTAATTACGGGCATCTGACTTTATTATACAAGGACATATAAACATTTACAAACAATTTAAGAAGCGGATCATCTATGGAATAAACATATATATATATATATATATATATATATATATATATATATATATACTAGCTAAGGTACCTGGCGACGCCCGGGAAATCATTCGGGACTGACTAATGATGGTATTCTTCTAGCAAGATTCAATGTGTACAAATACACTTCCCTCCACGACGTAATGTTTTTGCGAAATAGCCCATCCTAAAGGGTAAAATTTGGGTATTAATAGAATAGAAATTTTAGTTATGAAGTATAAATGAAAATATCTTCCTAATCTATCCCCCTACACTTTTTGACTCACCCTTTTTGAATAATTCAAACCATTATCATGAATAGCATTTATTACAATTAAATGTCGTCTATAATGAACATATTTC
The DNA here is from genome assembly GCA_019009955.1 of Riptortus pedestris. Lineage (NCBI taxonomy): Eukaryota > Metazoa > Arthropoda > Insecta > Hemiptera > Alydidae > Riptortus > Riptortus pedestris. The sequence continues at coordinate 19,444,627 of CM032231.1, forward strand.
CTTTCAAAAACCAATCCGAGCACATATAGTTTAAGCATAGTTTAGCACGTAAGGTAATATACGTAATAGTAGATCTCCGTGGAAATCACTTACCGTAATGCAAGCATTTGACAGGAAATAAGTAAACTCAATTAACTGTATTAGCCTGCCTTCAATTTCCGCTCTCGCATTAGAGTTATCAACATTCTTCTCCTTAAATTATTGATTCAAAATATTATTGTAATAATTTATCTACCTGATGGAATTAAATAATAGTGTTTCCCTAAAAATAATTTCATTTATATTCAAAAAGCTAATCGAGGGGAAGAGATCGTAGCCGTCCCTGCAACCTAAGTAATACTTTACACAATCATATCGAGTATAAACGCATATTGTCTTTTGTCATTATGGCATTACCATTAACGTTTAATTGTTACGATAGTACATATTTGTTTCAATATCATGAAGATATCGGGAATAAGATAATATATTACCAAAATCAAAGAGTTTGATTCCCTACTACTTCCGCTATCACTCATTGAGGAAATTCAGCATGATTCTGTTTAAATAATACATTGTATTAATTAAATAATGGAAAACCTCTTATAGTTTGAATTTCTATTGGAAATAAATAACAAAGTTATTTTCTAGGGAAAATAAATAAATGAGGGGGGCTGAGATTTATGATCTTATATAATCACACTTAGAACTAAATAATCGAAATAGATAAGACTAAAACATAACATTAATTGTTATAATATGCCTATATTAAAAACACTTAAATAAGTACTAATAAAATCGTTGACTCCCGCTATAGATTTAGCGTATATCCCGTATTTATTTCATTTTACGACATAAGTGAATGAAACAAAAGTTGCTCTAAATAACAAAGTAAACAACTTTTGTTATGTGCAAGTTTGCCGAAAAACAAATACAAAATGAATCTCGCAAATTTTTACTTCTGGCCTCACTTATAACTCCCACTCCCGTTAGAACCTAACAACAGTAATATAGCTTATAATCATAGAAGAATTAATGCTACTTCAAATACCGAGTTTTGTAAAATTCGGCTCAATCGTTAGTGTCCAATAAAATAGTTAGCTCCCGTTTTAGTTTTTGGTGAATACCTCGTTTATACTTTGTTATAAAACAAAAGTGAATATAACAAAAGTTACTCTAAATAAGAAAATAAACAACTTTTCTTATATGCATATTTTCAGAGAAAACAATAGGAAACGAAATATCCCTATTTTTAATTTCAGGCCTCCTTACAACCCCCACTCCTGCCCGTCCCTAGAAATGTTAGTATAGCTTGTTATAATGAAGGCGTAAGTGCTAATACACACACCGAGTTTTATTTAGTTCGGTTGATTATTTTGTGCCAAATAAAATTGTTGACTCCCGCTATACTTTTTAGCGTATAACTCATTTATACATCGGTATACGACGAAGGCGTAATAACAAAAGTTACTCCAAATAACAAAATAAATAACTTTTGTTATGTTCATATTTGCCCAAAAACCAATAGGAAACGAAATATCGCTATTTTTAATTTGCAGGCCATGCTTATAACCCCCACTCCTGTTCGTCTTAGAGAATATTTATAAAGCCTAAAGTCTAAGTTGGGCTAGTAGTAATATACATACCAAGTTTCATAAAATTCAGTTCAGCCGTTTATGCGTGAAAAGGTAACAAACAAACAAACACACACGAAAGAAACAAAATGCATTTATGGTGTCAATGACATGTGAAACGAAAAGTTATCTTGAAATTTTGCGAAAAAAATCAATGTACAGACAGAGGTTACAATTTTTTTATATATATATATATATATATATTATTTATTTTTTTATTTGTTTCCTTCCTATAGTAACCCTGTAAGAAGGTCGTTTATTAGTTTCTGCATGTCCCATGCAAGTTAGCATATCACTTGCATTTGTAGTGTGTTACAGTTAATTTATACATAAATTATTTAAAGTATGAGATATATATATATATATATATATATATATATATATATATATATATATATACTAGCTCAGATACCCGGCTTCGCCCGGGAATAGATTTGAGGCTGAATGGTGTTGGTATTTTTTTGGCAAGGCTTTACTTTGCACAATATTTTGACATTTACCCGTCCCAGAGTTTAGGGTTATTACCCGTTGTTGGCATTTGTTAATAATAAAATTAATTTTTTATGTAAGTCTTCAGTGTCCTCCAAATTGTCATATTTCCCGTCTCCTGTGCATTATGCATAGATTTCAGCCATTAAGGATAAAGTATTAACATTGATTTGAATTAATTTTTCCAGCTGTTCCTGGAGAAATGTATAAAAAAAAAAAAGTTAATCTAAATAACAAAGTAAACAACTTTTGTTATGTGCATGTTTGTCGAAAAACAAATAGACAATGAAACATCGCGAATTTTTAATTCAGGCCTCCCTTATAACCCCCACTCCCGTTCTAACCTAAACATTTTAATATAGCTTATAATCATGGAAGAATTAATGCTAATTGCCATACCGAGTTTTCGTTCGGTTCAATCGTTAGCGCCCAATAAAATAGTTGACTCCCGCTTTAGTTTATAGTGTATATCTCGTTTATACATTGTTAAAAGACAAAAATGAATATCACAAAAGTTACTCTAAATTACACAATAAACAACTTTTGTTATGTTCATATATGCCGAAAAACCAATAAGAAACGAAATATAGCTATTTTTAATTTCTGGCTTCCCTTATAACTCCCACTCCTGCCCGTCCCTAGAAATGTTGGCATGGCTTGTTATAATGAAAGCGTTAGTGCTAATACACATACCGAGTTTTATTTAGTTTGGTTGATTCTTTTGTGCCATATAAAATAGTTCACTTCCTCTATAGGTTTTAGCGTATATCTCGTTTATAACTCGGTTTACGACGAAATTGTATATTACAAAAGTTACTCTAAATAACAAAATAAACAACTTTTGTTATGTGCATATTTGCCGAAAAACCAATAGGAATCGAAATATCGCTATTTTTAATTTCTGACTTCCCTTATAACCCCCACTCCTGTCCGTCTCAGAGGATATTAATATAGCCTAAAGTCTAAGTTGGGTTAGTAGTAATATACATACCATGTTTCATAAAATTCGGTTCAGCCGTTTATGCGTGAAAAGGTAACAAACAAACAAACAAACAAACAAACAAACAGACACCAAAGAAACAAAATGAAGTTATGGTGTCTATGACATGTGAAACGAAAAGTTATCGTGAAATTTCGTGAAAAAAATCAATGTACAGACAGAGGTTACAATTTTATATATATATAGATATATATAAAAAGAATTAACAATAAAAACGTTAAAAGTAAAGTAAAAACATATAAAGAGAAGATTATTAGTCTTAAAAAGAAAAAGAGAAAGGAAATAATGAATATCCTATAAATATTTTAAGTATTGTAGTTGTATCAGCTATAATAAGTATTCAACCGATTAATTGTATCAAAAGGATGTTTTGCAAATATTTTAAAAGCATTAATATATTTTAAAAATAACTTGTTTTCTTCTAGTGGAAATTTGCCTTTATTTTGTTCAATGTCTTGTTTTGGTTTTTGTCGTTCGTTAGTCAGTATTCTGCAATCGTATATTAAGTGTTGACTTGTTTGTTATGTTGAGCGATCACGGGTGCCAGTATTGTTGTCTTTTATGTTAAATCGTTGGTAGTTATAATTGAGTGATCCATGTCGTGTTACTAATTTTATATGTATTTATATATATATATATATATATATATATATATATATATACATATTTTCTTTTATTTGTTTCCTTCCTATAGTAACCCTATAAGAAGGCCGTTTATTTGTTTCTGCTCGTCCCATGCAAGTTAGCATATCACATGCATTTGTAGTGTGTTACAATTAAATATATATATATACACACACACACACACACACGCTAGCTTTTAATCACTAAATTTAAAACACCCTACATTCTCAAACTAACTTCAAATTAACTTGTTTAGGATGTAATCTTGGAATGGATATCTCTCGCCTCATGCATATGGCTGGCCTGATGCGAGTAATTGCTGGTTGCCAACTATTATACCACTGGAATCTCGGTTAATGATTGATGGTGATGCTGATGAGAACAAATCATTCCTCACGTAATATTGAACAAACCCCTCGGGCAACAGGTGATTAGCCAGAGTGCTTATCGTGCATGTTTGATTCATCTATTATCCTAGACATTTCATTGCATACTCACAATAATTTAGGTATTTATTTATTTCGGAGCATTCGCTACGTGGCGATATTGCTCACATAACAAAAGACAGAAAAAAAGCATGAATATCAATAATAACAAAAAATACATTAACACCAAAAACGAAAAATTCAACTAGAGCTAAATAAAGAAAAAAATCAGCTATAACAACATTAAAAAGAATAGCAGAAAAGTCCGTCACGCAGGGGCTGTGTATACTAAGCAGATTTCCCAGGTTAAGTTTAACAATAGAGAAATAGGCATACTGCTAAAACTTAACACCAACGTGAGTAAACACAAACGGTAATGAGAAATCATTAAGTTAATTTTAATAAGCTCCCAACGGAAACGGCTTATGAATTGTAAACAAACAGGCCTGCCAACCACTGAGATCTGAACAGATAGACATATACTTCACCGTAAAGAAAAACAATGACTGATATACATCTGAATATAACTTTATTGCAAGCTATTTGCTATATCTAGTCCTGCAATTTATAATGAATCAGAATAATTTATATTTTAACCCCTTCAGACCCACTGTCCAATATATTGGACATGCCTTTTTCAATGCTATATCTTCATGGATTGATGTTCTTTGGCAGAAAAATCGATTTTATTAATGATTTTAGTTATCAACCATTCAATTGTGAGCCTTTTTATGGTTTATACCTGTTGTAGTGGCATTTCTAGCGCTTTGAACATCCAATTTTTGATATTGCTGTTTCACCTATTAAAACCATGAGTAAATAAATGTCTCATAGATTTAATTTTGCATCTATATTAGTGAAAAAATTATTTTTAAGTAGTCAGAAGCCTCTAGAAGTCTTGTTTGTTAAGAAAAAAAAATTTTTTTTCCCTGGTTATTGTATTTTCTAATACATATGGATGTCCAACATATTGGACATCGGGTCTCAAGTGTTGCATTTCACTAATACCTCTATTCTATGGAGGAATTTACTTATTGACTTTTATGATTATTATTTAGATGTGATAAACAATATTTTAGATCTTTTAAATTTTAAAATGCAAATTGCTGGAAGTTTTACCTCAGAAATAGAAAGAAAAAAAAGGCCTAGTCTTGAAGAATCCAGTAGCGAAGAACCCTTTGCAAAGAAAGCAAGAGCTGAAGTGAGACCAAATACTGATGTTAGGAATGATGGATTTGAACATTTTCCAGATATTGATGATAAAAAAGATGCAAGTAGATGCAAAATGAAAGGTTGCACAAAAAAAAACTAAATTTTATTGTGTTAAATGCAAATGCCACTTGTGCATTACTAAAATAAGGATTTGTTTTATATTATTTCACAGTTAAATTTTGTTCAATATTTATTATGTAACTTTCTATGATGTAAATTTGTTTATTATCACTTAAAAAAATATTACTAAAGTGTATTTTATTTATTTATCCAAATCCTTATCAGTAGAATAATTTGTAAAAAATATGCCTGTTGAGACCCGATGTCCAATATATTGGACACAATTTAAAATTGTCAATGAAATTACAATTAGGAAAATAGAATTTTTTTCACTATTTTTCCCATGTTTCTGTAAACATATAGAACATGAAAAAAATTTTTTTAGTCAAAATATTTGAGTTTGGTCTGAAGGGGTTAATAAATAAAACTAAAGTAGTCCAAGAAAGAAAGAAAGAAGGGGGGGGGGTCAACAGAACGTATTTGCATATATCTCACAAAGTAAAAGGTTAGAAGACAAGAAAGGTTAGGTTACACGAGTCCCGATCAACGGAAACGGCCGAACTAATCCGGAAACATCCGACAAAAGCCGCACACACACTTCATAAAAATGCAAATATCTCGGTTAGTATTCAAGATAGAGAATAAATGTATAGATCAATATTTATAGTAAAGTTAATTTGCAATAAGATTGGTTCTATACAATTTTTCGATCCGATGTACAGTAACGGAGATATTTCGAATTTTCAAAAATCCCCCTCTAAACTCCCCCTCCCACTGGTCCGATTTCAGCCGTTAACGAACTTGATCTTTCTATTTACATAAAACGATTAAATACCGAGTTTGGTCATGATTGAACAAAAATTGTAACCGCTAGAGTGTTAACAGACAAATATATATATATATATATATATATATATATATATATATATATATATATATAATTTTGAACGGACCTCATTTTCGTCATCTCCTGGGTAGGATTGATGGACGTTTGAAGAAATTTTTCGAAAATCGCGTCATGAGTTCGACCTCAATAGCTGATTTCCCTTAAGGGAAATCTGCTGAAAATGCCCGTCACGCAGGGGCTGTGTAAACCAGTCCCTCGTGAAGTTCAAGAATAGATAAATGTACATACTGGTGTAGACACAACAGCACCGTAAATATTAAGTGAATGAATACAAACGATAATAAGAAACCTCCCGACTGGAAGCGTCTGAAATGTAAAGAAACAGATCTGCCAACCTTTTACCGGAAAGAAGAACAATTATATCGGAATATAACGTATAAATTTTATTGAATACTATTTACTATATCTAGTACTGTAATTTATAAAGAATCAGAATAACTTTTATCTCAATCAATAAAATTTTAGTAGTCCAATAACTTAAGACGGGGGCCACCAGAACATGTATCTCGTATAATAAAAGCCTCTTGAAAACAATATCTGGTATGTAAGCGTCGAATAATGTGGTTTATTTCATAACAGAGTATTGTTCATTCAACATGAGTAGAAGTGGGGGTTTTCTAAAGGCTCAAAAATGCAAATATCTCGATTAATATTCAAGATAGAGAATAAATGTATATAACAATATTTATAGTAAATTTAATTTTCAATAAGATTGTCTCTATACAATTTTTCGATCCGACGGATAGTAACGGAGGTATTTCAAATTTTCTTAAATCTCCCTGTAAGCCCCTCCCCCCTCCCATTGGTCCTATTTCAGCCATTAACGAATAAATTTGAGTTATAATTCTTTCTATCTATCAAATATGAGTGAGTCAGTAATGTAATGTTAGTATAATTTCGTCTGTTCAAAATTATATATATATATATATATATATATATATATATATATATATATATATATATATATATATGTCTGTTGGCCGCCCTATAGCCGGAAGTTTTGTTAGATCGTTACCAAATTCAAAATTTAATCCTTTTAGGTAAAAAGGCAGGTGATGTTCGTTAATGGTAGACATCGGACCAGTGGGAAGAGGGGTCTAGAGTCACAAATTTCGAAAATTTGAAATATTTCTGTTACTTTAAGTCGGATCAAAAAATTGAATAGAGACAATCTTATAGTATATTAAAATACTTATAAATCCCATTAATATTTTTATTATTAATATATATTAACGTCCACTTTTTACAACTAAGGCTAATTGGGACGGGTTATCTACAGGTTACCACTTAAGATGTTATTTAATGAATTCCGTTACTAAATAATTTCCTTTACCCAGACGAGAATCGAACTCGCCACTCTAGGTTTTCAATGTGAGATTAAGGTCAACGCTTTAACTCACATGGCTAACCTGAGCCCCTTTAATGTACATACATATTTTCTTTATCATGAATATTAATCAAGATATTTGGTTTTTTAGGTATGTCATGTTAACAATAAGCTGTTATATCATGAACCCCTTAATTCTAAGCATGGTTACCAAAATTATTTTCGAAAGACCGTTTTATGGGGGATACATGAAAATTCGTGGTGGGAACGAAACGTCATCAATTATTCAAAATATCTCCGTAATTATGAGACGGATCGTAAAAGCCTATAGAACCAATGTTGTTTAACTATTGATGCTCTACAATTTTTTTTCTATGCATTTTTTCGGGACTCTAATATTAAGCGAGTTATTTGTACTTTCATGTTCACTAGTGTGGTATACCCGCATGTGAGAAATGTCTTCTGCATCAATCGGTGCTGCGAGCCAGCCGAGGAAATCCTCGAGCCTATAAAGTGTGTGTGTATCTTCATCAGTGTTAATAAAGAAGACAATAAAACTGGATTACTTTCTACGGTAGGAAAACCGCTTCGATAATTCCCCTGAGCAGACATTTATTTCCCTTAATTGCTGTACAAAAACATTCATAAATTGTTAGCATTGATAAATGATAGGTAGTAATATTTCCTCTGAGAGCCATAAACATTAAGTTTTGAATAAACGGGCTAAATATAGCAACATGTGTCTCACTTATAGGAGGGACAATTACCCTCTCTCCAATTAGAAGTCTTACTTAACACTCATTTGAATAATTAGCTATTTACATATAATATAATTAATATATAGTTTTTTCTCCTCATAGCAACAGTATGAGAAAAAAGGGGCTGCGTAAACTAAGCAGATTTCCCTCGTGAAGTTCAGTAATAGATATACATACATACTGGTAACAACATCACCGTGTATAAATACAAATGGAAATAAGAAATGTTTCATCCAATTTCAATAACCTGCCGACAGGAAGCGTTAGGTTAGAAATGTAAACATACGGGTCTGACCTCCTCACACCGGAAAGAAAAACAATTACTGAAATATATCAGAATATAAAATTTTAATTTTATTAAGAACTATTTACACTATCTAGTACTGTAATTACTAATGAGTCAGAATAATCATTATCTCAATCAATCAAATTTTAGTAGTCCAAAACCCTAACACGGGGGGGGGGGAGATCACCTGGACATATTTGCATGTATCTCGTATAATAAAGGTACCCTTAAATACATAATTTTTGTTATTTAAACTTCAAATAATATGATTTATTATGTAGCAGAGTCAGAGTTGGGAAAAATTGTAATTACAATTACAAGTTACAACTACATTAGTTGAAATATAGTTACAATTACAACTACTAATGTAATTAGTAATTGATAATGGGCAACTACATTTTTCAACTAAAGTAATTGTAATTGAAATTTCACCAACTACAGTTAGTAGTTGAGAAAATAAGTAGTTCCAAAAACCACTAGTTTGTAATTGTAACTGTAGTTATAGTTGCAACTGCAATTACTTGGGTAGTTGCTTTTAAAAACTGTGTGAAACACTGACTGAAGTAGTTGAGGCTGTTAAGAAATAACTACATCCAAAGTCTTTATATTCAATAGTTTATTATATTACATATACTACATTATTATAATAACTGAAAATAATTTTAATGCAAATAAATGAAAACTAACGAAAATAATATCTAAATTCCTTTTTATATTTTCCCGAGACGAATGAAATTAAATAATACTTTTAAACTTTAAAATTTAAACAAATTAGCCATTAAAATTACTCTTAACTCAGAATTTTTGTAAGACAGGGTATTTAATTTTGGGGCGTTTGCCATCGCGGTGAAAGAAAATAATCGCTCTACTCCTCTGCTTCAAAAAATAAGGAGTTCTCGTCCTCACTTTCACTGCCACTCATTGTAATTTGTTTCAAAAATCCTTTGGTCGCCGAGGACTGGTGATGGATATAGAAGACAGATTGGAGTGCCCTGCGAGAGAGTGGCAGGACGAGAGGCATCGCCGGGACAGGAGAGTGTGCTGATAGGAGCGTCCACCTTCAGTTCTTCTGACATATTCTGTGCACCAATTGAACATGGCTCATCTCAGATGATCCATTCATCACCACCACGAATGTAAATATTTATATAGAGGCGATCAAAATATATTCGCTCTTTGGAACAGTAAAAAACAGCTGATCTATATGTAGTTGTAGTTATTACTCAATAATTACAGTTACAATTACAACTAATAATTGTAATTATTTTTATAATTACTTTTCATTTCAACTAGTAGTTGGATTTATGAATACCAACTACAATTACTGTAATTGCGAAACCAAGAAAATGCAACTACAGTTACCAACTACATTTTTGTAACTGTAGTTGCAATTACATAACTAGAATTTATTAGTTGAAAAAGTAGTTAATTACAAAAGTATTTAATTACTGCCCAACTCTGAGCAGAGTATTGTTTATGTAACATGAGTAGAAGTGGCGGTTTGCTGAAGGCTGAAAACTGAAAAATGCAAATACCTCGGTTAATATTAAAGATAGTGAATAAATGTACATAAACATATTTATAGTACATTTAATTTTCAATAAGAATGGTTCTATACAATTTTTCGATCCGACCTATGGTAACAGATATATTTCGAATTTTTGAAAATTATCCCCTCTAAACCCCCCCCCCCTGACAGGGGAGAGCCCTAGCCCGATTTCAGCTATTACCGAACGCGCTCTTTCTTCTTACATAAAACGACTAAATATCGAGTTTGGTAACGATTAAACAATAATTGCGATCGCTAGAGCGGTATATATATATATATATATATATATATATATATATATATATATATATATATATATACAGTTTTGAACGAACCTCATTTTCTTCATCTTCTAGGTAGGATCGATGGACATTTGAAGACAAATTTCGATAATCACGTCATGAGTAAGACCTCAATAGCTGATTTCCCTTAAGATCCCCGAGATATTTGCATTTTTCAGCCTACAGTAAACCACCACTTCTACTCATGTTACACAAACAATACTCTACTTCATAATAAATCACATTTTTCGAAGCTTAAATACCAAACATTGTAATCAAGAGACCTTTATTATATGAGATACATGAAAATAGGGCCTGGTGATCCCCTCGCCTCCTTCTTTTGTTGTTTGGATTACTAAAATTTGAGATAAAACTGATTCTGATTCATTACAAATTAAGCCACTAGGTTCAGTAAATTGTTTTCAATAAAATTAATATGTTATATTCTGATATATTACAGTAATTGTTTTTCTTTCCGGTCTATCTATGCAGCGCTACGAGGCTGGCTTGCCTGTTTGTTTACAATTCAGCCTCGTATTGTACATTTACTGAGCATTCACGGTAGTGTTACCTGTATGTATATTTATCTATTGTAAACCTTCGCGTCGGGAAATCTGCTTAGTTTACGCAGCCTCTGCGTGACTGACTTTTTTAATATGCGAGTCTATGTGAGGCAAAATATATTGAATTATAATTCTCATTCCTCATAATCAACTTTATATTCTAATGTATTTTTGCTACTTCCATCTATACTTTTGATAAACTTTATGAGCTCTTTGTTTTATTCATTAAATAATATATGAGGTGGTTCTGATCAATTACCTCCTTTTAGATTTATGTTGATTATTATATTTCAACTATTTTAATTAAATTTTGAGGAGTCATAGAGTATATGTAAAAACGTTTGTGTTGTATGTGTGTTGCAAGTAGGTTTTTCATTGTCTTGAATTTTAACCCTCGTTAAATAAAGTTCTGTCTGTCCATGTTCCGTTTGAAATTGTGTGCATTTGTGATGGTAACTCTTAAGTGTGTTGTATTTGTTGTGAGTTGTATTTGGTATATATTGGTTTAAGTTGTAAGATTTGTTACATTTCGTCCATTTTCTTTACTGTAAGTCGTATCTAATCTATGAGAGTGGTCCGAGAGTGAATTCTAGGATTAGTGATATATCTTGAGTAGCTTTCTTTGCTACGCTTGTCTATTGTTGTGTATCCATTTCAACTGTAGCTGAGGAATTATGGCCTATGATACTTGTATCGCTCTCAGGCTAACAACATTAATTCGTTTAATACAGGATTTACTAAGTGACTGAGTCAGCATCACTGGAGACAACAATTCAATTTTTTCCTGGCATTCTGTTTCTATTATTTTTCAACTATATGGAACTGTTCCCGGTAAAATAATTCTATTGGGCGATACTAAGATGGAACTCGAAATTATGAAATAGATATCGAAATTTATAAATCTGACTAATCATTTAAGTCCGTAATCTTTATTCTAAACACAATATCCTCTACCTTCAGGTAGTTGATTCACAAATATAAAATTCTACATAAATCTTCAGAGTCGGTTTTAAGTGGCTCAGTATCAAACGGGCGGACAGACAAGATATTGTTACGTTTATTACAAAATCAGAAATAAACGTGGTTCATTAGAGTTATTTTGGATTGCAAAATTAAACACACAAAAGTTTCATAGTTCTTATCACTGAACAATTTATTTAACAATGCACTACACTCTTGGTTAATTATTCTTAACTACTACTCACAGTATGCACTGATAGCTTCACTGCTCTTGATATTACACAGTCCAATAATTCACTCGCGATCACTGAAGTTCACAAAGACACGTCACTGCACTGCCTTAAACACGGTACAACACTATTCTTCACATAAAACACTTTCCCGCGCTGTAACTAAGTCGCATTGTAGCACTGAACGCACTGATGATCACTTGAAGACTGCTGAGAACAAACTAACTGAACTAGCGGCGGCCGGATTCTTTTATAGCTTGTCGGCAAACATCAAAGGGAATTGTCTGGACTCTCCGAGATCTGGACTGGTATTGCCGAGGACGAGCGGGACCATATGGCGGCACCCTTTGAACTCCTCCCTACTTCCCAAATACGTGCCTATCTCTGTTTAATTTTTCATGTATTTAATTGGGTATTTGTATCTTCTTGGTATTTGTTATTGTTACTTGTTGTTAAGGTATTTGTTATTGTTACTTATTGTTAAAATATATTTTATTGTTAAAATATTTGCTATTGTTACTTGTTGTTAAGGTATTTGTTATTGTTACTTGTTGTAAAGGTATTTGAAATTGTTACTTGTTGTTAAGGTATTTGCTATTGTTACTTGTTGTTAAGGTATTTGTTATTGCTACTTGTTGTTAAGGTATTTGCTATTGTTACTTGTTGTTAAGAAATTTGCTATTATTACTTGTTGTTAAGGTATCTGTTATTGTTACTTGTTGTTAAGGTATTTGCTATTGTTACTTGTTGTTAAGGTATTTGCTATTGTTACTTGTTGTTAAGGTATTTGCTATTGTTACTTGTTGTTAAGGTATTTGCTATTGTTACTTGTTGTTAAGGTATTTGCTATTGTTACTTGTTGTTAAGGTATTTGCTATTATTACTTGTTGTTAAGGTATTTGTTATTGTTACTTGTTGTTAAGGTATTTGCTATTGTTACTTGTTGTTAAGGTATTTGCTATTATTACTTGTTGTTAAGGTATTTGTTATTGTTACTTGTTGTTAAGGTATTTGCTATTGTTACTGTTGTTAAGGTATTTGCTATTGTTACTTGTTGTTAAGGTATTTGTTATTGTTACTTGTTGTTAAGATATTTGTTATTGTTACTTGTTGTTAAGACATTTGTTATTCTCATTTGCTGTTAAGATATTTGATATTGTTCCTTGTTGTTAAGGTATTTGCTATTGTTACTTGTTGTTAAGGTATTTGTTATTGTTACTTGTTGTTAAGGTATTTGCTATAGTTACTTGTTGTTAAGGTATTTGTTATTGTTACTTGTTGTTAAGGTATTTGCTATTGTTACTTGTTGTTAAGGTATTTGCTATTGTTACTGTTGTTAAGGTATTTGCTATTGTTACTTGTTGTTAAGGTATTTGTTATTGTTCTTGTTGTTAAGATATTTGTTATTGTTACTTGTTGTTAAGACATTTGTTATTCTCATTTGCTGTTAAGATATTTGATATTGTTCCTTGTTGTTAAGGTATTTGCTATTGTTACTTGTTGTTAAGGTATTTGTTATTGTTACTTGTTGTTAAGGTATTTGCTATTGTTACTTGTTGTTAAGGTATTTGTTATTGTTACTTGTTGTTAAGGTATTTGCTATTGTTACTTGTTGTTAAGGTATTTGCTATTGTTACTTGTTGTTAAGGTATTTGCTATTGTTCCTTGTTGTTACTTTTGAAATGTGAATAAATTTTATCCACCTAGAAGTTAAATAGAAAATACAATAGACATGAAATGTCATATATCGAAAGCCAAGTCTCCGCTGATATTTAATAAAAACAGTATACTTATGTCTCCATGTTTATTCAATGTTTTCCTCACAATTGCCAAATTCATGTTTTCATTATTCACTAATTATTTTCCGCCAACGAAACAAATTGACGGTGCAATTTATTTTCTGCATCCGTAGGCTTATTTATAACTCTGACAATGATTGTCGGACAGTGAAATGCATGTGAAAGCTCATGAATTTTACAATAGACAAACTTGTTCATTTGAATAATTTCATTCACAACAAGGAAAATCACCACACGAGATGCGATAGCCCTCTTCACGGTTGGTATACATTTTATGGTATACCAAATTTTCAGTTTTCTTTAAATAATTTAATACTTTTATATATTTTAAAGGAAATTAGCTTTCCATTTTCATAATTAAAAAAATCAACATTTTTTCAAAGAGTATTAAAACATCATTTTTACTGGTAAACCTAAGTGGGGGTTGCAATGGAACTCAAATAAAAAATTGGAAGTAAACGACTGCTTAGACCAAGACTTGTAACAAATATTTCCTGATCTACTTGGCCAAGAACTATAATAGATATTTCCCGACCAGCTTGGTCCATTACTTGTAACTGATATTTACGGACGTGTTCGGTCCAAGACTTGTAACAGATATTTCCCGGAGCTTGGACCAAGACTTGTAACAGATATTTCCCGACTAGCCTGGACCATGCTCGTAACTGATATTTACTGACCTGCTCTGGACAAGATTTGTTCCTGATATTTCCCGGCCTGCTCGGGCCATTACTTAAACTGATATATCCAGATCTACTTAGCCCAAGAGTTACAACAGATATTTCCCGACCAGCTTGAGCCATGACTCGTAACTGATATTTCCCAAATTGTTTGGATCATTACTTGTAACTGATATTTACAAACCTGCTCTGGACAAGATTTGTAACGGATATTTCCCGGCCTGCTCGGGCAATAACGTAAACAGATATTTCAAGATCTCCTAGGTCCAAGAGATATAATAGATATTTCCCAAATTGTTTGGGTCATTACTTGTAACTGATATTTACAGACCTGCTCTGGACAAGATTTGTTACGGATATTTCCCGGCCTGCTCGGGCCATTACTTAAACTGATATATCCAGATCTACTTAGCCCAAGAGTTACAACAGATATTTCCCGACCAGCTTGAGCCATGACTCGTAACTGATATTTCCCAAATTGTTTGGATCATTACTTGTAACTGATATTTACAAACCTGCTCTGGACAAGATTTGTAACGGATATTTCCCGGCCTGCTCGGGCAATAACGTAAACAGATATTTCGAGATCTCCTAGGTCCAAGAGATATAATAGATATTTCCCAAATTGTTTGGGTCATTACTTGTAACTGATATTTACAGTCCTGCTTTGGACAAGATTTGTTACGGATATTTCCCGGCCTTGTCGGGCCATTACTTAAACTATTAAATACAGATCTCCTTAGCCCAAGAATTACAACAGATATTTCCCGATCAGCTTGAGCCATGACTTGTAACTGATATTTCCCAAATTGTTTGGATCATTACTTGTAACTGATATTTACAAACCTGCTCTGGACAAGATTTGTAACGGATATTTCCCGGCCTGCTCGGGCAATAACGTAAACAGATATTTCGAGATCTCCTAGGTCCAAGATATATAATAGATATTTCCCAAATTGTTTGGGTCATTACTTGTAACTGATATTTACAGACGTGCTCCGGACAAGATTTGTAACGGATATTTCCCGGCCTGCTCGGGCAATTACGTAAACAGATATTTCCAGATCTCCTAGGTCCAAGATATATAATAGATATTTCCCACCTTGTTTGGGTCATTACTTGTAATTGATATTTACAAACCTGCTCTGGACAAGATTTGTAACGGATATTTCCCGGCCTGCTCGGGCAATAACGTAAACAGATATTTCAAGATCTCCTAGGTCCAAGAGATATAATAGATATTTCCCAAATTGTTTGGGTCATTACTTGTAACTGATATTTACAGACCTGCTCTGGACAAGATTTGTTATGGATATTTCCCGGCCTTGTCGGGCCATTACTTAAACTGATATATCCAGATCCCCTTAGCCCAAGAGCTACAACAGATATTTCCCGACCAGCTTGTGACATGACTTGTAACTGATAATTCCCAACTTGTTTGGGTCATTACTTGTAACTGATATTTACAAACCTGCTCTGGACAAGATTTGTAACGGATATTTCCCGGCCTGCTCGGGCCATTACTTAAACTGATATATCCAGATCTACTTAGCCCAAGAGCTACAACAGATATTTCCCGACCAGCTTGTGACATGACTTGTAACTGATAATTCCCAACTTGTTTGGGTCATTACTTGTAACTGATATTTACAAACCTGCTCTGGACAAGATTTGTAACGGATATTTCCCGGCCTGCTCGGGACATTACTTAAACTGATATATCCAGATCTCCTTAGCCCAAGAGCTACAACAGATATTTCCCGACCAGCATGAGCCATGACATGTAACTGATATTTCCCGACTCGTTCGGGTCATTACTTGTAACTGATATTTACAAACCTGCTCTGGACAAGATTTGTAACGGATATTTCCCGGCCTGCTCGGGCAATAACGTAAACAGATATTTCCAGATCTCCTAGGTCCAAAATATATAATAGATATTTCCCAAATTGTTTGGGTCATTACTTGTAACTGATATTTACAGACGTGCTCCGGACAAGATTTGTAACGGATATTTCCCGGCCTGCTCGGGCAATTACGTAAACAGATATTTCGAGATCTCCTAGGTCCAAGATATATAATAGATATTTCCCAAATTGTGTGGGTCATTACTTGTAACTGATATTTACAAACCTGCTCTGGACAAGATTTGTTATGGATATTTCCCGGCCTTTTCGGGCCATTACTTAAACTGATATACCCAGATCTCCTAGGTCCAAGAATTACAACAGATATTTCCCGATCAGCTTGAGCCATGACTTGTAACTGATATTTCCGGACGTGTTCGGACCAAGACTTGTAACAGATATTTCTCGTCTATCTTGGGGCATTACTTGTAACTGATATTTACAGACCTGCTCTGGACAGGATTTGTATCAGATATTTCTCGTCTATCTTGGGGCATTACTTGTAACTGATATTTACAGACCTGCTCTGGAGAGGATTTGTAACAGATATTTCTCGTCTATCTTGGGGCATTACTTGTAATCGATATTTACAGACCTGCTCTGGAGAGGATTTGTAACAGATATTTCTCGTCTATCTTGGAGCATTACTTGTAATCGATATTTACAGACCTGCTCTGGAGAGGATTTGTAACAGATATTTCTCGTCTATCTTGGGGCATTACTTGTAATCGATATTTACAGACCTGCTCTGGAGAGGATTTGTAACAGATATTTCTCGTCTATCTTGGGGCATTACTTGTAACTGATATTTACAGACCTGCTCTGGAGAGGATTTGTAACAGATATTTCTCGTCTATCTTGGGGCATTGCTTGTAATCGATATTTACAGACCTGCTCTGGAGAGGATTTGTAAGAGATATTTCTCGTCTATCTTGGGCATTACTTGTAACTGATATTTACAGAGCTCCTCTGGACAAGACGTTTTTCAGATATGCCCCCGACCTGCTTGGGTCATGACTTGTAACTGGTATTTCGCATCAAATTTATGAATTATTTTTCTTAATTACTGTTCATTGAATGGTGAACCCGTTTCGAAAAATGGATTTTTCAAATGGAGATGATGAATTTATAATCCAGTCATGCGTTTTTTGTAAGTTTGCATGTGTCCTACAGTCAGTCAGTAAATATAAATAGTTTAATAAATTTTAATAGTGTGGAGCACTTGAATATTATCAGTTTTGGCTTCTGAATCGATATATCTTGTACTAAGTAATGGTTACTTGCACTGCTCCCAAATAATGAACTGAATGACTCCAATTTTTTTTGATAAATATAAATTCATGTTCTAAATGGGATAGAATAGTAAATTAATCATACGAAAGGTTTGAATTTCGCCAAGTTTCTCATTGTCAGAGCGTCGTTTATAAACTCACCCCTCCCCACTCCTAACGAGATTTCCAGCTGAAATGATTAAATTCTCCTGGGGCTCGGTCTCATGAAATGCAAAAGAAGGGAACGCCATCGCTGGACTGAACTGTTAAACGGATCCGCTGTTTATTATAATGTGAACGGAATTGGCTGCAGATTGAGAGGTAGGCTTTTTCTGACTTTTGTCAGATTACACTGATTTTCCGTGGAACATTCGATAACTGGAATAGAGATATTGGTTGGTACCAAATACATATATACAAAATAATTATTCTCAACAAATTTCCGACATTTTTCGAAAATCGCGTCATGAGTACAATCCCAGTTACTGATTTCCCTTCGGAGGAATATGACAAAATCAAATCAATGGCTTATATACCAATTAGAGAAGCAGCATATTCTATCTGGATTCTGACAGACGAGATATTTACAGTTATATATTTTATCACTTCTGCAAATCTTACTATTCCTGGTCCTATTTCATCTGAGGATTTGATCAAAGGAAATTTATCTTAATTTCATAAGAAAAATTTCGTTATCGAATATGGTAAACCTAAAATAATTGCGACCACTAATGGGGTTCAGGCAAATATGCATTTATACATATATACCAAATGCGTTATGCTTCGTTTGTGTGTCGAATGAAAAAGGGTTTCACGTGCAATTAAGGTTATTCCAAGCATAACCTTTCCTGATGATAAGAGAAGACTTGATAACAGTTTATGATGAGCAGCCTCAGATTATACTGGTCCTAGATTGTCCAGGAAGCGAGAAACAAAAAGCAATAAGGGTATTGAGTTAAATGCTGTTGAATACTGTGTCTTCTCTGGTGGTGTAAACCGTGCGGCAAAACAAAGAGAATTAGTCTAAACTGTCTGTGACATAATCATTTTAAGCGAATACGAGAAAATAATGGACGTTCTGAGAGGCGCAGATGAAATGAAAAGGCTGAATATCTCTTGTGAAAGGGCTCTCGATACGATGAAGACATACTTCGAAGCAGAGAGAGAAATGCTGAAACGAGATTTTTAAGAGACAGTCTAAAAAAGTCCCTCGATGAGATTGTGAACAATGTAAAAAACGCTATTCTACAAAAAAAACTCCTTTATTATGTCATAAAAGAGCGGTTTTTGATTCACTTCATGATCGGATCCTGTTGTTTATCTATGATTTATATTGTAAACAGTATTTTGAAAAATGGAGTGGGATTGATCACGAACTCATTTTTCCTTCTACTTTTTTTTTTAATTTTATTCTTTGAGACTAACAATATTCTATAAGTTAGCTATAGTAACATGGAAATTTATTTAAATGTTGTGTGCCCCATCCTTTGGATATTACACACATTTCAGCAATTACGTTATAATATTTCTTATATAATAATTATAAACATTATAAAACAATAAAAATAAATAAATTAAAAAAAAGTAAAACAATAAATAAATAAATAAAACATGTGTAAACATTACATATGTGTATAACAGAAGGTGTATATCTACAAAATAGTGTCCAATTTTTGAATAAATGCATTAAATCCATTGTTGACTTTGAGTAAAAGTTTCGGTTTGTCCGTCGGCCAAGTTCCGTTTTGTAAATTAATATACTTGATAAGTTTTGTTCTTGGTCCATCAAGTTATGTACTGTCATATAAGAGGTGGTCGGTCATATGTCTGTTCAGTCTTATTGTCACATTTACACGTATTTGTGTTTGTTAGTTTAAATTTGTACAAGTACCTCTTCGTAGGTCCATGTCCTGATATAAATTGTAAAGTTGTTTAGGATTGCTAAGTGTTATTTTTTGTCTCTGGTATACAGTTGGTATGTACTTATGTAATTGTCGTCCTTTAGTAGTGTTTGAGGTAGTCCTTTAGCTATAGTTACTAGGATAAATAATAAGCTAAAGAATTGAGACGGGAAGTGTAAAAGAAATTACAATTGTTATTCAGTGCCCCAGAGCAACGCAGTTATGATTTCCCGAGCGAAGCCTGGTACCTAGCCAGAACAAAGGGATAGGTAAATATCCCTAAATAGGGTAAGCTGCTGAAATTCGTTATAGTACTAACATAACTTCGTTAACTTGAATCTTTTTTAGCTACTTTGTTTTTGAACGGACTCCATTCAAATAATACATAAATAATATGTATTGTGTGCGATTATTGTAGATGCTAGTTGAGTATTTGTAGGTATTGTAGAGCAGCCGGGATAGTTAGTTTAGTCGCCGTGGGCCTTCCATGATACATTGCCTGTCGCAGATTAATTACACTATAACAGATGTTGGTACTTCCCCTCTCCGCTCTCTTATCACAAACCAGCTGTTATCCGCAGTTGAAGCCTTCAAATTTAAATTGTTTCCCTTTGGAAATATAAAAATTGTATTTATTAACCGATGTTCAAAAGGATCTTGTCATTTTCATCACGTAACACAAATCTCCTGGGCATCTTTAAGCGCATTACTAATGAAACAAAAGGTGGCAATTGGACGAATTGTTTTTCAAAATAGCTATTATTCGGAAACGAACTGAAATAATAATGTTCCCCGCCGAAAACTTGGGCTGAACTTATTAATGTCATCCGACAACGAGTAAAGTAACATTATCGTGAGCAGGTCATCATTTATAATCGCATCCATTTTCTCCAATACATCGAAACAACAGCGGATATGGCCATCACGTCATTTCCGCCCTCCATTCTTGAAAGAATGAGTTGGTTTAAGAGAGTTTTCTTATCACCCACTTGATTGGAACAAAGAGCTCAACAATTCCCACACCTGGCGAAATGTAGCACATCCTCTGACTTGTTTCAGCTGACTCGGGCTGATAGCAAGGATAATATCCTCTTTATAGCCTTACTGTCCTTCAGTTCCCATTCCATAGCTGCGGCTTCATCTTCCTGCTTCCAGATCTTACCTGTCACACAGCCCAACTAGTCATTATTAATTAGGACAGCTTCCATCTGCATCCTCCGTCTGTCAAAATTGATCCTCAGCCTTAAAGGATCAGTTGCCAAAAACTAATGAAGAGACGTAACAAGATCAAGACTCGGATGCTCTGTATAAGCATATTTCCCACGCGAAGGTTCACAATACATAAATATACACACAAATAACACTACCGTAAATGCTCAGTAAATGTACAAGACAAGTTAATAATCACTACAACGGAAAGCGGCTGAATTGTAAACAAACATGCAAGCCCCAACCTCGTAGTACTGTATAGACAGACCGGAAAGGCAAACAATTAATGGAATATAGCTGAATATAACATATTAATTTTATTGAAAACAATTTGCTAAAGCCAGTGATGTAATTTATAATGAATCAGAATCAGTTTTATCTCAATCACTCAAAGTTTAATAATCCAAAAACAAAAGAAGGGAGGGGGGGTCAACAGAACGTACTTGCATTTATCTCACAAGGTAAAAGTTCAATGAAAACAATATTTGGTATTTAAGCTTTGAATAATGTGGTTTATTATATAACAGAGCATTATCTATGGAACACTAGTAGAAGTGTGGGTTTACTGAAGGCTGAAAACTGGAAAATGAAAATATCTCGGTTAATATTCAAGATAGAGAATAAATGTATACAACAATATTAATAGTACATTTAATTATCATACACTTTTTCGATCGGACTTATAGTAACGGAGATATTTCGAATTTTCAAAATTCTCCTCTAAACCCCCCCTCTTTCTGGTCTGATTTCAGCCATTAACGAACTTGATCTTTCTTTTTACATAAAACGACTAAATATCGAGTTTGATAACGATAAAACAAAAATTGCGACCCGCTAGAGCGGTATCAGACAATATATATATATAAAGATATATATACACAGATATATATATATATATATATATATATACACAGTTTTGAACGGACCTCATTTTCGTCATCTACTAGGTAGGATCGATGTGCATTTGAAGAAAACTTTCGAAAATTCCGTCATGAGTACGACCTCAATAGCAGATTTCCCTTGAGGGAAATCTGCTAACAAGAAGTAGGTGATGACAGCTGCTTTAATGAAACCTTTTGCGATGATGTGAAGCCGCTTAATGATACTTTGGAGACGCAAACAGAGCTTGACTACTATCTACGTTTTAGTCCTAAGAATGATCGTCAGTTGTGGTATTAAAATCAGTAATGGAAAATATTATATGGGTTGTCACGAAGTATATTTCGATTCTAAATATACATGGGTTTGAAGTCACAACTATAAGAATACTGATTGCTTAAGAAAGTTGCTATTCTTAATGTGTTATTTACCAGCACGTTTTTAGCGTTATGAACTGGTAAGACTATATGGTGGTTTGTATATGAGTCCAGGTTATTCTGATGTACTATTTTTTTCTTATTATTATTAATATTATTATTTATTAACGTCCAATTTTTTTGCAACTAAGGCTAATTGGGACGGGTTATCTACAGGTTACCACCCTTTTCTAGCCAGGGTGGGACATAGGATTTTATTTAATGAATTCCGTCACTAAATAAATTCCCTTGCCCAGGCGGGAATCGAACTCGTCACTCTAAAATTACCATGTGAGATTAAAGGCAACGCTTTAAATCACATGGCTAACCTGAGCCCCTAATGTTTCTAAAGATATGATGATTATTAGAATTAATCAGTTTGATTTTAGAAACTATGAAATTTTTGCCCTCAATCAAAATTTATTTATATTGTTTTGCGTTTTATTGCATAATTAGTGTTGCTATTAACCCTCCGTCGGGCGCGTGATCTCTCAGATACACAGTTTTTAGAGAAATATTTGCCACTCCTCCTAGCAGAGAGTGGTGGTGTAGTGCTTCGGGTTATGTGCTTTATAGGACTCCCCTTCAAGGTGTGTTGTGACACTGTGTTTGATGGAGTCGTGTGTTTCAACTATAATTCAGTTTTATCTCCTAGATACCACGCGCCCGATCTCGTAAGTTTTTTGAAATCTGTATTTCTTAAATGTGTACATGAATTAAGTTTCTCTTTATTAAATGGAATCATATAAACCTATTTTTATATTATTTTGCTCATTCATGAGCTTTCAGAAGAACCTGTACAAGAAAATATTGTACGATGCAGTGACAACAGTAGACGTTTACCAACTGAACTAAGGACGAAACTTGAAGAGTGCAGAGACCCATTGGACCATACATTGAACTCAAGTACAGAACAGCATAAAAAAAGTCCCTCTGCTACAACAAACAAATGAAAATGATGTGACCAAGCAAAACTGAAAAGAAATGTAGGTTTACTAATTACTCTTGTGAGATTTGCAAAAACAAAACTTGTTTACAACATAGTTCCATGCTTTGTCCTAATAGTAATGCAGCTCTCCAAAAGAAATAATAATTACACTGCTATTTTCAAAAGGATTGGTGCATTTGAATTTAGATCATTTTTAATAAGTATTATCTAAAAGTGATTTCGTGCTACTTATTTTTGAATGAAGTTATATTTAGATCATTTGTTTATATTGTTCACAAACTGAAATAATAATTAAGACATGCATATAAATTTCTTTTGATATTTGTATTTTTTAATTATATTTTAAAAATTATCGTCAACGGTTTTAATAATAATGAATCTATAACCAACTTGATTATTCTATCTACCAAGATTTTTTTTTATTATAATGTTTGTCAATTTACAAAATTATTTACTTCTTTGAAACAAATACTTCCTCTGTTATGGCTTCTAATCACACACTGAACATTTTAGTGCAAAATATATATTAAAAAACTGTATTTCCGTAAAAACGGTTGAGGATGATCTCTGAGATACACGCACCCGAAGAATATTCTTGACGCGCCCGGCCAAGGGTTAAATGGAATCTTATCATTTGAGATGGAGTAAAGAGAAAATACTCTTTGTTGTCAGTGAATTTGCTGAGCTTCGTCACTGACGTTTGAAGAGGATATTGGGGGAAGTTCTGAAAAATGAAGGGACAGAGGCATTTTATTACAAGGCTTTTACCTGTTCTGGAATAGGGGGGGGGGAGAGAAAAAAAAAAGCAACAGTCTATTCAAAGGAAGAAAAGGAGATGGAATAATGCAGTTTGTAAAAATAAAATATACAATTTACAAACCATTACACTCGTTGTTGTCGAGAGATAATGCAATGGGCTATAATGGAATAACTGCGGGGAGAGAGAGAGAGAGACGGAGCTGGATTGTTACTTTTCGGAATGGTTTGGGGCTGATGGGGTCGGAATGAAAGGAAATGTGCTTCATTTCCCAGAGCAGTGCCCGCTTCCTTTGGCCTTTGTTGCCCGGCTCAGCTGACTCCCGCCCTCTCTTCCCGCCAAAACCACAGCCACCGTCCCTCTGCCTTCTGTCACTCGGCTACTTATCCATTAAATTAAAGCTACAGTTCCCAACTCTCTCGGCTGATGAAGTTACAAACAAAGTTCGATTCAAATTCTTCTTTAACGTTAGTTTCACTGTGAAGGGAACCGTACGTCGAAAGTTCCAAGAGCAATCTAATTACTCGTAAGTAGCATAACCCTTGACAGAAGTATACAAATTTTGGAGCTGGCGCAATGTCAAGGTCGTGGAGAAATGAAGCCGTACGACGGGGTAGGATCACTTCCGGTGTTTGATGCAATCCATTCCACTGCTCGGTTTGGTATCCATAAGTTGCCGAAGGGGGTGTCTCTCCACTTCTGGTGGGCTGTAGGGTGGTTTTAGGATTCCGTGAGGACTGCTTGCTTGCTTGTGGCTGTTGAGGTTCCTGTTGAAGTTGGTGCGGTACTATGGTGTCTCAGCTGTGTTCCTGCATCAGGAAAGTTGGCTTGACTCGGTCAACGGAGACATTCACAACCCACGAGTACTGGGAAAATGTTCTCTCCTCGCTCTATAACCTTGTGGACCCAAGGTGGAACGAGGGATTTCCGGATGTCATCCTCGCGGAGAAAGATGTGAGAGCAGGTGGTCAGACCCTTGTGCCGGAATGTCTTCCTAGTTGGTGATCGTGATTCTGCGGGTTTGAGTCGTTTCCAATCATCCTTCAGAGACTGAAGAGAGACTCAGGTCTCGGGAAAATCCGAGGAAATTTCTGGGAGGGCATTAGCTGGCCATAAACACCACTCATGTACTCGCGGAACAAAGATCGCAGGCCAAGAAGAACGGTGGGAAGTCCATCTCGTCGAAGAGAGCTGAGCCATGAGTGCTGCTTTAATAGAGCAATGCCACCTCCAAAACCCTGTCGTTGCTCTCGCTGGTGGTGGTGCTCTGTAGCCCTCTGCTTGCTGATCCCCATCAATGCACTCAACCATAAAAACAGCTCTACCTCAAACTGTCTCATCAAGAGGAACAAAAACGTGAAATCTGGGTTCCGTAGAACTGCTAGACGATGGTTGAAGCCGAGCTTCGTTAATATATAATTTCTATATCTTGTAAATCTCCAATTGTACTGACGATTTTGTTTTGAACTCCAGTGTTCCCAGCGGGTTGTGACGCAATCAATTTTCTAATTCTATCTGCGAGCTCCTCAGCATCTCTATTCAATTTTACTTTGGGTTGATTTGTGCTCAACCACCCCTTCCCTCTCTGAAAAAAGTTTGCCAAAACGATTGGTATTTCATGTTGTTCGTGGCACGTTTAAGTCTTCCGAGCTTATTTTTATGAGCACTAGTGTACTCTAGTATATGTTTATACGTATTCAAATCTTCGTTAGCAGAGTGAGATGGATCATTTAAAAATAATAACTGTCTGTGGAAATCAATACGCACAGACGGGAAGAGTAATTGTACACATTGAAGCTTCGTAAAATAAAAAAAAAAAAACTACCATCAATTTTCCGGGTATCGCCGGTTATCTTAGCTAGAATCTATATATATAAAATTGTAACCTATGTCTGTAAATTGGTTTCTTTCGGGAATTTTCACGATAACTTTTCGTTTCACATGTCATAGACACCATAACTGCATTTTGTTCCTTTCGAGTGTTTGTTTGTTTGTTACCTTTTCACGCTGAACCGAATTTTATGAAACTTGGTATATATATTACCACTAACCCAACTTAGACTTTAGGCTATATTAATATCCTCTGAGACGAACAGGAGTGGGGGTTATAAGGGAAGTCTGAAATTAAAAATAGCGATATTTCGTTTCCTATATATTTCGGCAAATATAAACATAACAAAAGTTGTTCATTTTGTTATTTAGAGTAACTTTTGTTATATACACTTTTTCGTATACTGAATTATAAACGAGATATACGCTAAAACCTATAGCGGAAGTGAACAATTTTATTTGGGACAAAAGACCCAACCGAAATAAATAAAACTCGGTAAGGGAGGCCTGAATTTAAAATAGTGGTATTTCGTTTTCTATTCGTTTTTCGGCAAATATGAACATAACAAAAGTTGTTTATTTTGTTATTTAGAGTAACTTTTGTAATATTCATTTTTGTCTTTTGACAATGTATATACATTGTAAAGTAAAGCGGGAGTCAACTAATTTATTGGGCGCTAACGATTGAACCGAACTTAACAAAACTCGGTATGTCAATTAGCATTAATTCTTCCATGATTATAAGCTATATTAAAATGATTAGGTTAGAACGGGAGTGGGGGTTATAAGGGAGGCCTGAAATAAAAATTCGCGATATTTCATTGTCTATTTGTTTTTCGACGAACATGCACATAATAAAAGTTGTTTACTTTGTTATTTAGATTAACTTAATTAATTTTTTTTATACATTTCTCCAGTAACAATGTGTGGAGCAAGTAATTTGCGTAGAAATATTGATATGCTCAACAATTCATTCCTATTTGAACTATCAGGTGGAAAAATTAATTCAAATCAATGTTAATATTTTGTCCTTAATAGCTGCAATCTATGCATAATGCACAGGAGACGGGAAATATGACAATTTGGAGGACAGTGAAGACTTACATAAAAAATTAATTTTATTATTAACAAATGCCAACAACGGGTATTGACCAAATGTCAAAATATTGTGCAAAGTAAAGCCTTGCCAAAAAAATACCATCACTATTCAGCCTCAAATCAATTCCCGGGCGAAGCCGGGTATCTGAGCTAGTATATATATATATGGGTAGAAAACCCATGGATATTTCAAAAATATTTTCGAAAATCGCTTCATGAGTACAACCTTAGTAGCATATTTCCCTTAAAGGTAGACCAGTAGTATTACAAATTTAATTTTCTATAAATGTCCCTCAAGGGAAATCTGCTAAAAAGGGAAGCGTAACATTGTATGAGGGGGCGCCGGTACACTTTCCACTACCGTCAGTAAGCTGGAGGTAAAAACAGGTGCGGGTTCGATCCCCGCCAAGGTAGAACATAAGTTCACGAACAGAGCGCGCTAATATCGCAGTGCTTGAGGCTCAGCAAGAGTGTAAAGAGTATATACCTCTTACAGACCCCCGAGATGACTAACGATTATTACTCTTGGATCCCGCCCAGAGGCAGGCTGAAAGCGTGAACTGACCACAGACTCTCCGGTTACAATGTGGCCCTTCAGTCTAATGGAGACAACTCATTCTAGGTCCTCCTTGGATAACACGTCGAGTTGATCACTCACTCTGTTAAAACTCTGATCACGAATCCCTCGAGTCTCTCTAGGGAAGGGATAAAGATAATAAAAATATATAATCCCAACGGAAAAAAAAGGCCGTCACGCATGGGCTGCTACTAAGCAGGTTTTACAATAGAGAAATCTGCCTAATAATAACAGTAGTAGTAACGAGTATCTAACTCAATTTCACGAGAGCCGAACAGTCAGGGAAACGGGCGAACTAGTTTTCGGGGATACTCACAAATAGAACCGATATCAGCCAATCTCATCTCGTCCATTATCCGCACACACTTAATAAAAATGCAAATATCTCGGTTAATATTCAAGACAGAGAATAGGTGTGTAAAATAATATTTATAGTACATTTAATTTGCAAATGTTTCTATTCCAATTACGACTACAATAGCTGATTTCCCTTAAGAGAAGTCTGCTAAAATCATTGAATGAGAAGTTGGTATGAAGCAAAAAGGAGGAAACGGTGGTACGGTAGACTGTGTGTGTAAATTAACGACCATATTTGGGTTTAACTTCATCACGTTTTTTAAACGAATAACTAAATTAGAAATCATGTATTAAAAATCTATTTCAATATAAAAATCTATAAAATTTGCTGTTTTATATGAGCTAAATCATTGGCGAGAATATGGCATAAGTAAACACAATTACATCAACGCAAAGATTTAGGATTTCCAATAGGAAAGAAACATTTTGTTTAGGAAGGAATTGGACTGGAATAGAAAGATCTTCCTGGAATAGAACGAGGTAGGCAAGGAACGTTGTAGCCATATAAAAAAGAGTAAGTTTATTAGAAATGACGGAGATTGAGAGAGCGCAGAGGAAGCGATGAGTGGAACATGAGCAGAGTACGAGGAACCATCGGCTGATTTTTCTCTGGGAAATACGTGAGGTTTTCACAATTTCCCAGCATGAGGGATGATTTCCCACGGGAAAACTGGCTCTGAGTTTTCTTCATATCAACACAGTTTGAGTCGACCGAGTTTTTTTTCTTATAGTAGGTCTCGTTGAAGACTGTATATCGATAAGTGGGGGAGAATAATATCGAGTCCGTCTCTTGTTGTCCTCCAGCCCAAGATAATGTATAGAAATGTTGATGGACATGAAAGAGATATCGCGGCATCCTTCTCGGATCATCGATGAGACATTTAAGAAAGGCGAGGGCGTTTCCATATTAAATATGCTGGATATCAAGGGCGACCTCCACTCAGCCCATAGCACTCTTGGGGTTTTTTTCGGTTGGCATTAGAGGCCATTACAATATTTTGTCTCAAAGAAAAATTCGAAGTATTCGTAATCAGAGTTTTACTTCGTGACTGATCCACCCGTCGTACAACACCGTTAACCAAGGTGGACCAGGGACGAGTTTTCTACACAAGACTAACGGGTGACATCATACTAGGGGAGTCAACTCGCTGGTGTTACTTTGCTAGGGGAAGGTGAGCAAAGCAATTCGAGGCTTCTCTTTAAGGGAGATATGCCAACGAATAATAACTGGGGTATGAGTAGACTGAATAAAGGCTTCTCTTTAAGGGAGATATGCCAACGAATAATAACTGGGGTATGAGTAGACTGAATAAAGGCTCCTCTTTAAGGGAGATATGCCAACGAATAAAAACCTGGGGTATGAGTAGACTGAATAAAGGCTTCTCTTTAAGGGAGATATGCCAACGAATAATAACTGGGGTATGAGTAGACTGAATAAAGGCTTCTCTTTAAGGGAGATATGCCAACGAATAATAACTGGGGTATGAGTAGACTGAATAAAGGCTCCTCTTTAAGGGAGATATGCCAACGAATAATAACTGGGGTATGAGTAAACTGAATAAAGGCTTCTCTTTAAGGGAGATATGCCAACGAATAATAACTGGGGTATGAGTAAACTGAATAAAGGCTTCTCTTTAAGGGAGATATGCCAACGAATAATAACTGGGGTATGAGTAGACTGAATAAAGGCTTCTCTTTAAGGGACATATGCCAACGAATAATAACTGGGGTATGAGTAGACTGAATAAAGGCTTCTCTTTAAGGGAGATATGCCAACGAATAATAACTGGGGTATGAGTAGACTGAATAAAGGCTTCTCTTTAAGGGAGATATGCCAACGAATAATAACTGGGGTATGAGTAGACTGAATAAAGGCTCCTCTTTAAGGGAGATATGCCAACGAATAATAACTGGGGTATGAGTAGACTGAATAAAGGCTTCTCTTTAAGGGAGATATGCCAACGAATAATAACTGGGGTATGAGTAGACTGAATAAAGGCTTCTCTTTAAGGGAGATATGCCAACGAATAATAACTGGGGTATGAGTAAACTGAATAAAGGCTTCTCTTTAAGGGAGATATGCCAACGAATAATAACTGGGGTATGAGTAGACTGAATAAAGGCTCCTCTTTAAGGGAGATATGCCAACGAATAATAACTGGGGTATGAGTAGACTGAATAAAGGCTTCTCTTTAAGGGAGATATGCCAACGAATAATAACTGGGGTATGAGTAGACTGAATAAAGAAAGACTGAAATGTAATTAATGGATAAACATGTATATTTTAATGACTACAACTAATTATTGCCTGAAGGGCCATGTGAATATAAGTATATATAAGACGACGCTGCATATTGTCACTGGGCACTGGGCATCATGGCCGATGATGGCTGAACTTGATGTTTGTTTCTCCTTTATTATCTGAACATATTCGTCATTAAATGAGGTACCTCATGGCTTGCCGCTCCCCGCTCTGCTCTCCCTCCGCCAACACTCAGCTGCTTTCGTGGATTTATACCCCATGGCGAGAATTATCTTATTCATGTAACGAGTACTGTCTGTGGGGCTTGTGCCATTTTCTCCAGACTGTCCTTTTTTTCTTCTACCATATGGCCATGGTCTGACCCATGGTTCTACCATGTATTTTTCCTCGGAAAATTGAAATCCAGTTCTATTGCACGAAATCTGCAAGGAATTTATCGTATCCTGAAGATTCTCTTCCACGACATTAATGTCTTTGGACGAAAAATAAAGTAATTTATCGTCAGCATAAAGGCAGTGGGATATATTTCACCACCAAGACAGGGGGTGAATACACCACCCTGAGGCACTGAATACACCACCCTGAGGCACTGAATACACCACCCTGAGGCACTGAATACACCACCCTGAGGCACTGAATACACCACCCTGAGGCACTGAATACACCACCCTGAGGCACTGAATACACCACCCTGAGGCACTGAATACACCACCCTGAGGCACTGAATACACCACCCTGAGTCACCGAATACACCACCCTGGGTCACTGAATACACCACCCTGAGGCACTGAATACACCACCCTGAGGCACTGAATACACCACCCTGAGGCACTCAGGGGAAATCAGCTATTGAGGTCGTACTGATGACGCGATTTTAGAAAAAAATTTCAAATGTCCAACGATCCTACCCAGGAGATAACGAAAATGAGGTCCCTTTAAAATTATATATATATATATATATATATATATATATATTGTCTGTTAACGCTCTAGCGGTCACAATTTTTGTTTGATCAATACCAAACTCGATATTTAAACGTTTTATGTAAAAAGACAGATCAACTTTGTTAATGGCTGAAATCGGACCAGTGGGAGGGGGGGGGTTTAGAGGGGAGGATTTACTAAAATTCGAAATATCTCCGTTACTGTAATCGAAGCATTGTATAGAACCAATCTTATGGCAAATTACATTTACTATACATATTGTTATATACATGTATTCTCTATCTTGAATATTAACCGGTTATTTGTATTTTTATTAAATGTGGGGGGGGGGTAAAAGGACGAGAGTGAGTTTCCCGCCAAAAGCTAGTTCAGCCGTTTTCGTAACTGCTCTCGTGAAATTTCTTTATTGTAAAACTTCACGTGGGAAATTTGCTTTGTTTACGCAGCCCCTGCGTGACGGACTTTTTCAGGTATTCAGAATATCACCTTCTAGTCTTACAATATGGTGCAAAGTATTGTGTATTGGCCTGAACCCACATTGGAACGGTGAAGGTAGTTTATTAGTTTCTAAATACCACTGAAGTCGGTTATTTACTATTCTTTCCAGGAGTTTGTATAGACCGTGTCAGTGAGATTGGCCAGAAAATGGAAGGGTATTTCTGTTTTTTTTTCTGGCTTTAGAATAGGGATTATAATTGATTCGGTCCAATTTTGAGGATGTGCTCCTAACTTGAAAATGTTGTCGAACAGTTTGTGTAAAATGGTTAGGCATGCAGTGGGTAATTGTTTAATCATAATATAAGAAATGTTGTCAGGTCCTGGAGAAGTGTTTTTAACACCTGTAAGTGCAGTTTGGAGTTCTTGTAGAATGATTGGTACATTTAGGGGATGATCAATGTCATCTTTTACTGGCAAAGGAATGCTTTCTGTTTGATTTTTCTGGGTTCGGAAATCATTTCGAAAGTTGGAAGTGCTTGAAACTTCACTGAAATGATTCGCTAATAGAAAATAAGTCAGTATTTATTTTTTGATTATGCATTATTCCTGTGATTGGAGGTTTATATTTTTTATGCTGAAGTTTTTATGCCATATACGGGTACGTGGAGGAAGTGTTTATGGTTTATACGGGCCAAGAACTCTTCCAAAATTTTTTTTTCCTTGGTTTAAATACCCACTAGACCTTTGCTTTTTTTCCTTTTATAATCCTCTAAGAATATTTATGGTGGGTTTCTGTGGAAAAAAAACCTAGTGCTTTCATGCGATCCCTGAGTTTTTAGCAGATTTCCTTAGCTATTGAGGTCGTACTCATGACGTGATTTTCGAAATTATTCTTCAAATATCCATCGATCCTACCTAGGAGATGAAAATGAGGTCCGTTCAAAACTGTATATATATATATATATATATATATATATATTTGTTTGTTACCGCTCTAGCGGTCGCAATTTTTGTTTAATCGTCACCAAACTCGGTATTTAATCGTTAACGGTTGAAATCGGACCAGCGGGAGGGGGATTTAGAGGGGGGGATTTTGAAAATTCGTAAAATGTCCGTTATTATACGTCGGATCGAAAAATTGTAAATAACTAATCTTATTGCAAATTACATTTACTATAAATATTGATATACATTTTGTCTCTATCTTGAATATTAACCGAGATATTTGCATTTTTATTATGTGTAACGAACGAGCTATGGTTGCTTCTATTCGTTCCCGCCGAAAGCTAGTTCGGCCGTTTCTGTAACTGTTCGGCACTCGTATGGAGATTTCTCTATTGTATAACTTTACGTGGGAAAACTCCTTGGTTTACGCAGCCCCTGCGTGACGGGCATTCTTTTTTTTTTTTTTTTTTTTTTTTTTTTTTTGTAATATACTATTGATTGTGCAATAAGTGACATTTGAATACTAAACCACCATTACTTTATTGTTGTGAGGGTTTAGTAGTCCCTGTCCTATGTCATAACTCGAAATCATCCGGTCACTCAACTTAGCCTTTTGAGTTAAGACTGGTCAATCTATACTTCCTAAAGTGGACAATTTAAGGTAAATATTAGTGGTTTAATAATAAAAAATCCTAATGTGAAAATACAATATTAGTCGTTGTGGTCTAAAAACTCTTAAAAAAAAAAAATCATTCATTATACGGATTAGAGAAGAGCATTTCGAAATACAATGTAGTATTTAAATTTATCATGAATTTTACTTGCATCCATTATCATCACTTTATTAGGTATATAAAATTCTTCAATGTGGCTTGGAGTAAGTAAAATATTTATGAGTGCGTTTTATTATTTGCTAAATCCACTCCTGTTATTTAGATTTCGGCTATTAACTGAATTGATCATTAGTTTTACCTGGAACATTTCAATATTGGATTTTATTACAATAAAAGTTTTAAAAAATTTGTCTTGAATAATACAAATATATATATATATATATATATATATATAAAATTGTAACCTCTGTCTGTACATTGATTTTTTTCGCGAAATTTCACGATAACTTTTCGTTTCACATGTCATAGACACCATAACTGCATTTTGGTTCTTTGGTGTCTGTTTGTTTGTTTGTTTATTACCTTTTCACGCATAAACGGCTGAACCGAATTTTATGAAACTTGGTATGTATATTACTACTAACACAACTTAGACTTTAGGCTATATCGATGGTATTGTGCACATATGTGGTAAGTGCTACTACAAAAACTTGCACTTACCACATGTGTGCACAATACCATCGATATTAATATCCTCTGAGACGAACAGGAGTGGGGATTATAAGGGAGGCCTGCAATTAAAAATAGCGATATTTCATTTCCTATTGCATTTTCGGCAATTATGCACATAACAAAAGTTGTTTATTTTGTTATTTAGAGTAACTTTTGTTATACACACTTTTGTCGTATACCGAATTATAAACGAGATATACGCTAAAACCTATTAACAATTAACGCGGAAGTGAACAATTTTATTTGGCACAAAAGACTCAACCGAACTAAACCAAACTCGTTATGTTTATTAGGACTCATCCCTTCCTTATAATAAGCCATACTAACATTTCTAGGGACGGGCAGGAATGGGGGTTATAAGAAAGGCCTGAAATTAAATATAGTGGTATTTCGTTTCCTATTGGGATTTTGACAAATATGCACATAACAAAAGAGTTTTATTTTGTTATTTAGAGAAACTTTTGTTATATATACTATCGTCGTATAACGAAGTATAAAGGCGTTATACGCTAAAAATTATAGCGGGAGTCAACAATTTTATTTTGCCACAAAAGACTCAACCGAACTAAATAAAACACTCGGTATGTATATTAGCCCTAACGCCTTCCTCATAATAAGTCATACTAACATTTCTAGGGACGGGCAAGAGTGGTGGTTATAAGGGAGGCCTGAAATTAGAAATAGTGATATTTCGGTTCCTATTGGGGTTTCGGCAAATATGCACATAACAAAAGTTGTTTATTTTGTTATTTAGAGAAATTTGCTCAACAACAACCTCTCCTGGAAAAATTAATTCAAATGTATGTTAATATTTTGTCCTTAATAATTCATATCTATGCATAATGCTCAGAAACGGGAAATATTACAGTATGGATGACAGTGAAGTCTTACATACAAAATTAATTTTATTATTAACAAATCCACAGAAACGACGTGTATTTAACCATAAACACTGGGACGGGTAAATATCAAAATATTGTGCAATGTAAAGCCTTGCCAAAAAAATACCATCACCATTCAGCCTCAAATGTATTCCCGAGCGAAGCCGGGTATCTGAGCTAGTATATAATAGGTATATAATAGTTCCTGATCGATCCGTCTTCACTGTTCAAATACTGTTGACAATATAACTCATAATCATGGATAGGCATCCATCATTATTCAGTACCATAACTGAGGTAACAGTTTTCGGGAAATAACAAAAAATAATGAGTGTGAAAATTTTTCATTCTAAGGTTATAATGAACTCTATCTATTTACTTTAGTAAATAAAAGTTAAAGAAGTACTTATCAATTGGTTTAAATATAGGTAACCCCACTTAACAACTCGGCCTATAGTAACATTTTACGGGAGAAAGAATAGGAAATTAATCTTTTAAATTTTTATTTCTAAATACCCCTTCGTCTGTAAAAAATATAAAAATATTTATGAAGTCGTAAGCCCAAGCAGGCGTTTCTAAAATACAAATAGTGAAGTGATTAGAATTTATTTAATTATAAATGAAATGGTTAATTGTCGGCTTATAGTTATAATATAACATCTTGTGACTCCTGCTATAGTTTTTATTGTATATCATGTTTATATCTCCTTGGACAACAAAAATGCATATAACAAAATTCACTTTAAATATATAAATAAACAACTTTTGTAATATGCACATTTTCCAAAAACCAATATGAAACGAAATTCACGGTTTTTCATTTCAGGCCTCTCTTGTAACCCCCCTTCCGGTTCCTTCTTAAAAATATTCACATCTAAAAATTATTCAGGAAACGTGTACATAACAAACG
This sequence comes from Riptortus pedestris, assembly GCA_019009955.1. Classification (NCBI taxonomy): domain Eukaryota; kingdom Metazoa; phylum Arthropoda; class Insecta; order Hemiptera; family Alydidae; genus Riptortus; species Riptortus pedestris. Next base: position 19,480,269 of record CM032231.1, read on the forward strand.
TCGTTTATGTTATTATTTAGAGTAACTTTTGTTATATGTACAGTTTTGTCGTATAAGGAATTATAAACAAGATATGCGCTAAAAATTATAGCAAGCGTCACCAACTGTATATGGTTCAAGGGACTCCTCCGAACGGTGAGTATTAACACCTTGATTATAAGCTCTATTAACATTTTTAGTATTGAACGCTCCTGATCATTGAAGTTATAAGAGAGACCTGAAATTAAAAATTGCGATATTTCGTTTCGTACTGATGTTTTGTAAATATGTAGAATAGAATAGAATATATATTTATTTGTTAAAGATTTACATCTTGTACAAATTAAATAAATAAATATCAATTCTGTCTTTTTAAATAAATAATTATATCCAAATTTGTGAGATCAACCATAATATGAAAAAAAACAATAGTAAAATATAGTAGATAAAAGATAACTAAAAGCATTCTATAAACCCTTTTCCTAATTAATATAACATTTAACTGGAGTGTGGTCCATCAGCGCTTATAGATTCCAGAGTATTGCATGCTGACGTGATGAAGCAGTAAATCTTGTGTAGTTTTTCGAGGCTATCGATACTAAGTATCTCTTCAATTTTATGCACATCACTGACTGCTGAGGAAAGTGTTTGTAGATATTTATTTCTGTCTTCGATGAGCTTCTCACAGTAGAGAAGTATATGTGCCTGGCTATTAGGGATGAACTGATTTTTTGTAAATATGAAGCTAACATATGTTGTTTATTTATTTATTTAGGTTAGTGGGAATACATCCTAAAATCCCACCCTGGCTAAAAAAGGGTGGAAACCTGTAGAAAACCCGTCCCAATCAGCCCCAATTTGCAAAAAGTGGACGTTAATAAATAATAATAATAATAGTACGAATATTTATATAGGGGAATGAGTTTTGTCACTCATGCGGTATATTATAGCTTTCTACTTATGTAAGAAATGATGTTTTACTTGGAATAACTTTAATAAATTTACACGAGAAACCACTTTTGTTTTGCGAAACACAGCCAACTTTACTTTACTTCAACTTCATCTCACTTCACCCCATACTGGATATGGAGTGAAGTCAGGTACTAGGATGATCCAACCGATTTTTTTTTTTTTTTTTTTATAACGGGAAACTAAATTTTTGTTACCTCATAAACTACAATAAGTGCGTCAATATTTGTCAGGGAATTAATCAGAGTTTAATTAACCAAATATTTATATTTCTACCAAAGTCCATTATGAACTCAATTCGTCTTATTGCCTTATTTTACTTCACGAGAATTGATCATCTGTACCGCTATTCTACAAGTTACAGAGCATCTCTGAAATAACGGTATGATTTCTTCTTAGGTTAATTCAACCTTTATGACGTATTTCCTCTACATAGTAGCTCTATGCGGAGGGATTTATTTGTCTGCACATCCCATGAATATTTGCATTGTATGTGCATTTTATCAAAACATTGAACAATTTTTTAAATAATAATGCAACAATATATATACATAATCATAACTCAGCCTTCATATTTACACGGGAAACCGTTTCTATTTGTTCTCGTCAACGACGGGTAATACGGCTAGTAAAATATAAATCTTTTTATAAAAGAAAAATGTTTATAATGGTGAATTAAATCATAATAAACATAAATATTAAATATTGGGTAGTAAAATAAGTTCTTAGCGTTTTTTTACTGATGATTTCGATAAAAACTTCAGATTCTTGTAAATATTTTTAATCAATTATATATGAACCATTTTGATATACATGTTGACATCTTTAATGTAATTTTTTAATTCCGTCCTCCCCAAACTTATCAGATTTTTGGGGCAACGAATTCTTCTATGTGCGTTTTTTGGTAATTAAAGTGTTTCCCGTTAAAAGAGTTTTGAAGGGCATGAAATAAGTGAAAATCTGTTAGGGTAAGGCCTGGTGAATAGGGGGTGGTGGGGGTCTGTGCAGCGAATTTTCTTTTTCGGAAATAAAAAATCATTGAATGAATAATACGAATTTTTTCACCTACATTTTGAACAAGCATACCACTTAAAAATAAGGAATCTCGGTTGAAGCTGATGCATAAAAGTACCTTAAATAATCCATTTTTAGAATATGTAAACATTATTGACTAAGTAAACACGATTTTATAAAAACAGAGAGGATTAAATTGTAATATTGATAAACGCTACTAACGTATTGGTAAACCAATTAGTTAAATTAGCAAACGTACAGTTTCAAGTTTTCAATACGTATAATTGTATATCAAGATTAATATTTTATTTTTGTTTGAATTGATATTAAGTCGTGAGCTGAATCCAATAGCACCTTTCCATGAGTCCTACAAATAAAATTTCAAGTGTCCCATATTGTACGTTCCTTCAAAAAACACTATTTTAACAGATTTTTGGCCAAATGATTTTCAAAAATGTTTATGATAGACATTTTGATATTACAAAAATATTTATAAATATATTACATATCTCTGGAATATGCTGGATGGTAGAGGAACCAATTGATGAGGATCAATAAGAAGGCCAAGTCCTCTACTGTTTTTTATTATAATGCAGAGTGCACTTTCGGAGTCAACGCTCCATCCTCAGTGCCTGCTGACAAACACAACCTCGAGTTAATTTAACATTCATAGTATGGCCAAAAGCAAAATAAACAACAGTCACAAAAACAACCACAAATTAAAGAGTAAAAACAATGGAAAATCTTAAAACTAGTCAACCACTAAAAATTAAAGCCATAAAAAGAATCAAATAACAAGTCAACTAATAAAAGTTAAAGAAACAAACAACGATAAGCATATGTCAAATCTAAAAACTATAAATAAAATTAAAAAAAAAAAAAAAAAAAAACCTACACAAATTACAGATGTATGTGGAAAACATATCACAGTGGGTGAGAACCTCCGAAAAAACCACCCAGAGGACCTGTAAGAGACATCTAAAAAATAAAAAAAAACCCCATACTAATAATAGATAGATGTAGGAGGTACCTGATTAAAGCTGCGTTGCCAGGACCATGACCGCCGGGCGACTGAACCCCTTTCAGAAAAGATAGGATCCAGGTTGAAGAAAATTGGATTGGCTACTGCCTACAGGAGCAGGCGGTCCCTGAAAAATTGTTTGTCCCATGTCAAGGACTATGTGGACCCCCTGGATAGATCTGGCGTGTATAGGATCTCCTTAACACAGGGCAAACAATTTTTCAGGGACCGCCTGCTCCTGTAGGCAGTAGCCAATCCAATTTTCTTCAACCTGGATCCTATCTTTTCTGAAAGGGGTTCAGTCGCCCGGCGGTCATGGTCCTGGCAACGCAGCTTTAATCAGGTACCTCCTACATCTATCTATTATTAGTATGGGTTTTTTTTTATTTTTTAGATGTCTCTTACAGGTCCTCTGGGTGGTTTTTTCGGAGGTTCTCACCCACTGTGATATGTTTTCCACATACATCTGTAATTTGTGAAGGTTTTTTTTTTTTTTTTTAATTTTATTTATAGTTTTTAGATTTGACATATGCTTATCGTTGTTTGTTTCTTTAACTTTTATTAGTTGACTTGTTATTTGATTCTTTTTATGGCTTTAATTTTTAGTAGTTGACTAGTTTTTAGATTTTCTATTTTTAGTGGTGGACTAGTTTTAAGATTTTCCATTGTTTTTACTCTTTATTTTGTGGTTGTTTTTGTGACTGTTGTTTGTTTTGCTTTTGGCCATACTATGAATGTTAAATTAACTCGAGGTTGTGTTTGTCAGCAGGCACTGAGGATGGAGCGTTGACTCCGAAAGTGCACTCTGCATAATATTAAAAAACAGTAGAGGACTTGACCTTCTTATTGATCCTCATAAATATATTACAGGTAGGCTGGTCAGTTTAAATTATAAATATTTTTATTTACAAATGGTTCTTAATATGGTTGCAATGGAGAATAGGAATTTGTGAACTACTCCATAGTTTAACTACTCCAGCACGTCAGATATGTGACAGTTTATAGACTTCAAGCTAACGGCTTACAATTAGTGTGTAACGGTGACAGGCGTGCAACGATTGTCTCAAAATATGTGAATAAACACTGCTGCAAACTATTCTATTATTAGAATTTTCCTACACGACCCTATTGGCGTAAACGTTGGAGAAAGGTCTTCTTCGATGGCTAAAACAGGTATCTGATATAAAAGGAGGAAGAGGGAATTGCATGGTTGGCGAAGGACCTGCGGGCTCCAGCTGGCAGAGAGGGACATTCCGCTTGGCCGAGCCTAAAGGTAGCATATGGGAAGCGCATGTGTTGTGTACACAGTGGCGGTGTGTGTCCAAAGGATTGTGCTACCGCTAGCAAGTGTGTGTGTGGGGCTGAGTGCCTCTCTCTGGCCTTAGCAGGGATTCATTCTCAAAACAGGGTTTAACCCCAGATGTGGCTCTAGGCCTTCTCTCTCTCTCTCTCTCTCTCTCTCTCTCTCTCTCTCTCTCTCTCTCTCACTCTCTCTCTCTCTCTCTCTCTCTCTCTCTCTCTCTCTCTCTCTCTCTCTCTCTCTCTCTCTCTCTCTCTCTCTATATATATATATATATATATATATATATATATATATCCCCCTCTCTCTCTCCCCCCCTTTCTCTCCCCCTCTCCCTCTCCCCCCTCTCTCTCCCCCGCTCTCTCCCTCTTTCACGGAAGGCTAATACATAAGAGGGTACGAGACCATCCAGAGGTTTAATATGAAAGTACAACTGAGGCGGAGGCTAATACCCATATCCAAGTCGGGTACAAAGGTCCTTCCTGAGTTTATATATATATATATATATATATATATATATATATATATATATATATATGTTGTAGACAAATATTTTACAATTTAGAGTATATATATTGTAACGAATTGCTTTTTCATGTTAACGGTATCAACTTGAAAATTACCTCTGTCCCCACTCTAATATTTTCAGAATTAAACCTTACTATAATTATCCAACGTACCTAGCCTTTATTTAAGCATTTGAGATGTAACAACAATAAATGAGCCAAAAAAAAACCTTCCTATCTCCCTCCTGGTTACTTTTTTTCCCTTTATCATGAAAGCAATTAGGCTTCCATTTTTATCTCTCTGCCACTCTCCTCATACTTGGTTTAAAAATGAAAATGTAGTAGAGAAGAAGATAAAAGTGAACTGGAATTAGAGGTTCCGGCGAATGTGCAAATGATACTTTTATCTGAATGAGGGGGGGGGGCATAATGTGAAAACTGTTGAAGGTCTTGTATAATTTAATGAATTCTAGGTTCGTTCCACAATTTCTTCTGGCAATCCCCCCTCACATATTATTGCCCTCACGACTCCACCTCTCTCTCTCTCTTTCCCCACACATTTCTCCTTTGCTAACATTTCTCCCTTTTATGTTTATTTGCATTTATATCCTCTTGTTCCACGTCGAGTCATTTAATGAGTGGCTTTACTTATTCGAACAGGTTAGCCTTACTGGCTGGTTTTCATTCCTAGCTGTTCTATGATCTCCGGATAATTAATTTGGAGACTTAAACTAGACGTTACTTGGTGAAAGATGGCTGTTCTAACCATCCGATAATACCAAAAACGTCCGTCACTCAGGGGCTGCGTAAACTAAGCAGATTTCCCTCGTGAAGTTTAATAATAGATAAATTTACATACTCTTAACACAATACCACCGTCAACATCAAGTGAATAAATACAAACGATAATAAGAAACTTCCAGACGGGAAGCACCTGAAACGTAAACAGGAGCTCCAACTTCTCACAGGTAAGAAAAACAATTACTGAAATATACCAGAATATAACATATTCATTTTATTGAAAACTATTTACTATATCTAGTACTGTAATTTATAATGGATCAGAATAATTTTTTTCTCAATCAATCAAATTTTAGAAGTCCAAGAACTTAAGAAGGGGGGGGGGGGCACGTTACATATTTGAATTTATCTCGTATAATAAAGGTCTCTTCAAAACAATTTATGGTATTAGCAGATTTCCCCTAAGGGAAATCAGCTATTGAGGTTGTACTCATGACGCGATTTTCGAAATTTTTCTTCAAATGTCCATCGATCCTACCCAGGAGATGACGAAAATGAGGTCCGTTCAAAACTGTATATATATATATATATATATATATATATATATATATATATATATATATATATATATATACAGGGTGTCTCGAAACCAAACGGCCAAACTTCAGGGATCGATAGAGGATCGAAAAACAAACTGCTTACTATCATTTTAATCCTTTTTGGGGGGAATCCAGCCTCGCATTCTCACATTAGTGGTGTTGCTAGTACTGTTCAGTGAAGTCAACAAATATGGCTAGATTTACCAACGCTGAATACGCGGACATAGTCTACGTCTACGGATTCTGCGATGGCAATGCACGTCAGGCAGTTCGGGAATATCGCAGACGGTTTCCTGACCGAGAAACCCCACAAAGAGGTGTTTTTACCGCACTTTCAGAAGGCTTCGTGGGACTGGGTCCTTCTCATGTAATCATCGTGGAAACCGTATGCAGGCTCCGATGGAAGCCGACCTGAGGCGGAGGGAGAGGATACTGAGGCACTTCAATACCAACCCTGGCACAAGCGTCCAGAGAGCTGCTTCAGTTCTAAGCCAAAGACAACCATTTGGCGCACATTAAGGGCTGACCGCAGGCATGCTTACCATGTACAAAAGGTACAAAATTTAATACCCGCTGCTTATCCCCGCCGATTAAATTTTTGTAATTGGTACAAAGAACAATTGCAAAACGATGTAAACTTAAGTTCGAAAGTAATCTGGACGGACGAAGCGACTTTTTACACGTGCGGGCATATTCAATCAAAGAAACTACCATCTTTGGGCACATGAAAATCCCCGCGCTGTTAGAGAATTTCACTACCAGCATGAGTTTTCTGTAAACGTGTGGGTCGGTCTTTGTTATAACCGCATAATAGGTCCCGTATTTTTACCTGCTCGACTTCACGCTGAAAGTTTTCATCTATTCCTGGAGAATGACTTACGGGCACTTCTGGAAGATACCCCTTTGGAAACAAGGCTTGAGAGCTGGTTTCAACTCGATGGTTGTCCTGCACATTACGGACGGGCCGTACGAGACTGGTTGGACATCAACTACCCAGGTCGCTGGATAGGACGAGGTGGGCCGGTGCCTTGGCCTCCCCGGACTCCGGACCTCACGCCACTAGATTTCTTCGTGTGGGGATACGTGAAAGAAAATGTCTACCGAGAGCCCGTCCGCACAAGGGATGACCTCATCGAGCGCATCAGAATGGTTTGCAACCAGCTCACCGCAGAACAATGTTTAGATGCAGTGCGATCTGTGAGTACGCGATGTGATGCGTGTATTGCAGCGAGAGGCCAGCACTTCGAACAACATTTACGTTGACGCTTTAGAAATTAACGATGTAGTTTTAGAGAAGGTAAAACCTTCAAAATTTTCAGGGTTTTTTTCTCACTAAGGTAGACCCATATAAAAACTGAAACATTTATGTTTTCCAAGTAAGAATATTTATTTATTTTATTAATTTTCTAAATTTTTAATCTTTTTTTATGTTTTAATCTTCAGTTATTGTTCATAATGTTATCTAATTTAAATAGGTAATTTTTTTATACTATGAATATTTGAATAAAAAAGTATTTATTATTTTTAATTAATAAAAAATAATTTTTTTTTTCAATTACCTTTCTGTTAGTATAAGATTAGAATACAATAATTGTATTGGAATAACATTTATTGCTAAAATTCATTCAAGGAATAAAATCCGCTCTTCCATTGGCCTTAACTAGTTTTTGCACAACTATTTTTAGTTTTTTGTGATTTTCTCGAAAACGAAGCATATGCCAGAGGACTTTTTGTTTTAGTTTTTCGATCCTCTATCGATCCCTAAAGTTTGGCCGTTTGGTTTGGGGACACCCTGTATATATATATATATATATATATTTGTCTGTTACCGCTCTAGCGGTCGCAATTTTTGTTTGATCGTTACCAAACTACATATTTAATCGTTTTATGTAAAAAGAAAGATCAAGTTCGTTAATGGTTGAAATTGGACCAGTGGGAGGGGTTTTGAAAATTCGAAATATCTCCGCTAATATACGTCGGATCGAAAACTTGTATAAAATCAATCTTATTGCAAATTAAATTTACTATAAATATTGTTCTATACATTTATTCTGTATCTTGAATATTAACCGAGATATTTGCGTTTGTATTGTGTGTGCGGTCGGCAGGAGTCGGCTATGTTCAGTACTTTCCGCCGAGAGCGCTGGCGGCCGTTGCCGTAACTATTTGTCCCTCGTGAATAGGTTTAGAGATTCCTCACTACTGCCGTTGTTATTAGGCAGTTTTCTCTATTGTAATACTTCGCGTGGGAAATCTGCTTAGTTTACGCAGCCCCTGCGTGACGGACATTTTTAGCTTCGAATAATGTGTTTTATTACATAAAGAGAAAAATGCAAATATCTCGGCTAATATACAAGAAAGAGAATAAATTTATATAACAATATCACTCCAGGACTTCCCCTACACCAGGACTTCCCCTACGACTTACAAGAACTATTGACGGAAGGCAGCCCACACATTAGCAATATATTCTCATACTTACACAAAATTGAAATATATGATAACATTTAACATGCATTAATCATCCACCAACTGTATATGTGTATTTTTTTTTTTTTGATGCTTATATTAGTATTATTGCTAATTATGTGTTACTATTACTTGTTGCTAAGGTATTTGTTATTGTTGCTTGTTGTTAAGGTATATGTTATTATTACTTGTTGTTTAGGTATTTATTATTGTCCCTTGTTGTTAATGTATTTGTTATTATTACTTTTTGCTAAGGAATTTGTTATTATTACTTGTTGCTAAGGTATTTATTATTGTTACTTGCTGTTAAGGTATGTTTTATTGTTATTGTTACCTGTTATTACTTTTGAAAGGGCAAATCACTTTCGATGTGGAGTCCATTAATAAATAAATTGAAATTGAGTTCTATACAATTTTTTGATCCGACGTATGGTAAAGTAGATATTTCGAATTTTCGAAAATCCCCCTCTAAACCCCCCCTTCCCATTGTTCCAATTTCAAACATTAACGAACTTGATCTGTCTTTTTACATAAAACATTTAATATATACGACCTCAATAACTGATTTTCCTTAAGGGAAACCTGCTAAAATAGTAATATACAATTCAGAAAAAAAAGAAGAAAAATTCGATTTGCATATCGGAATTAATATTCATTAATAACCTTTACAATAAGCGACTATACTATAATCCAAATTTAGGTATTGTTAATGTTTTCATAGGCTCTATCTTGCTATTTGCCATAAATAAATGTGCACTGCTATATTCTGCTGGAATTCCAATTCTGGCTTAAGCCATAGCCTTCTAACCATTTTTAATATCATCTCTGAATGCCAAACGTTCAAAAGAACTCTTAAATTGCAAACAAATCGGATTTTCAAAATCTTGGGATTATATATCATATTAAAACTTAATTCGCAATTAAGAGACTCGTCCTAATACAATTTTCTCTCCACAATTCTTGGACATCATTTTTCATTGAAAAGACCGGAGTGCTTAACCTTAAAGAGGACCATACAATTTCATGTCTTAATATTCCTAATAAAAATAGTTCTCAATTTATTTGTAAAAACATTGAATACAGGATGGTGTACCAAATATAATTTCCAGAACCTAGTTCACAATGTTGCAAATGTCTCAAATTCATAATTTCTGCCAATAAGGAATTACAACCTTTTCTCATTTAAGGCAGATTCTTGAATCTCCTTCTAGTGATAATAATTGAGATATGGCAGAAGGAAATTAATATTTGATGGGCTTTGTTTATTTATTACAATTTACCGCATCTACTATTTTCATTAACGAAAGATAGATCTATATTTCTTAGAATAAATGAGTTTCTATTAAGAATTCCAAAAGCTTTGGGATGTCTTCTTCATCGCCTCCAAGGTGTTTTCTTAAGTTTGGTTTAAGGTTCAAAGGTTTTCTAGGAAGAGTGTATTTTTCACAATTAAAAAGAAGATGTGAAACAGGAAACAAAACAGGATTAATTTTGTATGTCCAATTCGGATACGTGCAAGAAAAACCTCTTTTCGACTTTTTCTGCTTCCTGTATTCTATCGCGAGGCAATTCCTTTAAGTTGTCATAGTTTTTGTTTCATGTTTCTTCAACGAATGGGATTGCCACCTTTGAAAATTGAGTTTTCTAAATTATAGTTTTCACTCCTCTGAAGAGGTGTATTTTTTTTTTATTTGAGATGCCGCTACAATGGCGATTTATCTTTTAACATGTTAGAATATAATAATGAAGAGAAGATGTTAGAATAAAATAATGCAGGGAACAAGTTAGAATATAATAATGCAGAGAACAAGTTAGAATATAATAATGCAGAGAACAAGTTAGAATATAATAATGAAGAGAACAAGTTAGAATATAATAATGCAGAGAACAAGTTAGAATATAATAATGAAGAGAACAAGTTAGAATATAATAATGAAGAGAACAAGTTAGAATATAATAATGAAGAGAACATGTTAGAATATAATAATGCAGAGAACAAGTTAGAATATAATAATGAAGAGAACATGTTAGAATATAATAATGCAGAGAACAAGTTAGAATATAATAATGAAGAGAACAAGTTAGAATATAATAATGAAGAGAACATGTTAGAATATAATAATGCAGAGAACATGTTAGAATATAATAATGCAGAGAACAAGTTAGAATATAATAATGCAGAGAACAAGTTAGAATATAATAATGCAGAGAACAAGTTAGAATATAATAATTCAGAGAACAAGTTAGAATATAATAATGCAGAGAACAAGTTAGAATATAATAATGAAGAGAACAAGTTAGAATATAATAATGCAGAGAACAAGTTAGAATATAATAATGAAGAGAACATGTTAGGATATAATAATGCAGAGAACAAGTTAGAATATAATAATGCAGAGAACAAGTTAGAATATAATAATGAAGAGAACATGTTAGGATATAATAATGGAGAGAACAAGTTAGAATATAATAATGCAGAGAACAAGTTAGAATATAATAATGCAGAGAACAAGTTAGAATATAATAATGCAGAGAACAAGTTAGAATATAATAATGAAGAGAACAAGTTAGAATATAATAATGCAGAGAACAAGTTAGAATATAATAATGAAGAGAACATGTTAGAATATAATAATGCAGAGAACAAGTTAGAATATAATAATGAAGAGAACATGTTAGAATATAATAATGCAGAGAACATGTTAGAATATAATAATGCAGAGAACAAGTTAGAATATAATAATGAAGAGAACAAGTTAGAATATAATAATGCAGAGAACAAGTTAGAATATAATAATGAAGAGAACATGTTAGGATATAATAATGGAGAGAACAAGTTAGGATATAATAATGCAGAGAACAAGTTAGAATATAATAATGCAGAGAACAAGTTAGAATATAATAATGCAGAGAACAAGTTAGAATATAATAATGAAGAGAACAAGTTAGAATATAATAATGCAGAGAACAAGTTAGAATATAATAATGAAGAGAACATGTTAGAATATAATAATGCAGAGAACAAGTTAGAATATAATAATGCAGAGAACATGTTAGAATATAATAAAGCAGAGAACAAGTTAGAATATAATAATGCAGAGAACAAGTTAGAATATAATAATGCAGAGAACATGTTAGAATATAATAATGAAGACAACACGTTAGGATATAATAATGAAGAGAACATGTTAGGATATAATAATGGAGAGAACAAGTTAGGATATAATAATGCAGAGAACATGTTAGAATATAATAATGCAGAGAACAAGTTAGAATATAATAATGAAGAGACCGTGTTAGGATATAATAATGGAGAGAACAAGTTAGGATATAATAATGCAGAGAACAAGTTAGAATATAATAATGAAGACAACACGTGAGGATATAATAATGCAGAGAACAAGTTAGAATATAATAATGAAGAGAACAAGTTAGCATATAATAATGAAGAGAACATGTTAGGATATAATAATGGAGAGAACAAGTTAGGATATAATAATGCAGAGAACATGTTAGAATATAATAATGCAGAGAACAAGTTAGAATATAATAATGAAGAGAACAAGTTAGAATATAATAATGAAGAGAACATGTTAGGATATAATAATGGAGAGAACAAGTTAGAATATAATAATGAAGACAACACGTGAGGATATAATAATGCAGAGAACAAGTTAGAATATAATAATGAAGAGAACAAGTTAGAATATAATAATGAAGAGAACATGTTAGGATATAATAATGCAGAGAACAAGTTAGAATATAATAATGAAGAGAACAAGTTAGAATATAATAATGCAGAGAACAAGTTAGAATATAATAATGAAGAGACCGTGTTAGGATATAATAATGGAGAGAACAAGTTAGGATATAATAATGCAGAGAACAAGTTAGAATATAATAATGAAGACAACACGTGAGGATATAATAATGCAGAGAACAAGTTAGAATATAATAATGAAGAGAACAAGTTAGCATATAATAATGAAGAGAACATGTTAGGATATAATAATGGAGAGAACAAGTTAGGATATAATAATGCAGAGAACATGTTAGAATATAATAATGCAGAGAACAAGTTAGGATATAATAATGCAGAGAACAAGTTAGGATATAATAATGCAGAGAACAAGTTAGCATATAATAATGAAGAGAAGATGTTAGGATATAATAATGGAGAGAACAAGTTAGAATATAATAATGCAGAGAACAAGTTAGAATATAATAATTCAGAGAACAAGTTAGAATATAATAATGAAGAGGACAAGTTAGATTATAATAATGCAGAGAACAAGTTAGAATATAATAATGAAGAGAACATGTTAGAATATAATAATGCAGAGAACAAGTTAGAATATAATAATGCAGAGAACATGTTAGAATATAATAAAGCAGAGAACAAGTTAGAATATAATAATGAAGAGAACATGTTAGAATATAATAATGCAGAGAACATGTTAGAATATAATAATGCAGAGAACAAGTTAGAATATAATAATGCAGAGAACATGTTAGAATATAATAAAGCAGAGAACAAGTTAGAATATAATAATGAAGACAACACGTTAGGATATAATAACGCAGAGAACAAGTTAGAATATAATAATGCAGAGAACAAGTTAGAATATAATAATGCAGAGAACAAGTTAGAATATAATAATGCAGAGAACAAGTTAGAATATAATAATGAAGAGAACAAGTTAGAATATAATAATGCAGAGAACAAGTTAGAATATAATAATGAAGGCAACACGTTAGAATATAATAATGAAGACAACACGTTAGGTATAATTATACTATAATAATTCAGAGAACATGTTCCCTAGGACCTGCTATAATAAGCACCTATTATTAGATCAGAGTCCGTCAAATATTATTAGATTTAATTTGGTATCTCAAATTAAAAACCTACTAAACTCTTTAAATTTCATTGACATCTGGCTTACTCAAGACAAAAATTTAATTAAATTACACATTAGCTCAATAGTAGAAGCATATCAAAGTAAATTACTTTCTATCGACTTTGAAAAACCCCAAATTTCAAATTATAGTCCGTTACAAAAGGCAATTTCCACAACTACCAGTTCACCTCAGGAATTTCTAACAATAGGTTTGCCATTCCAAATTGTAAAAACCATTGCACAGCTAAGAGCGTCCAGCAACTATTGAATAAAGTTTTCAATGAAAAATGTATTCTATAATATTAATCCAAAAGAAATTGGCACATTGTGTAATAATGAAGATACCATCCTAGAATACAATAATGAAGAGTTTTAGGTTACCGTCGTTTTATCTTCCCAAGCGCTACTAGCTTCCAAATCCGCCATTTCATAAACTTGCAAACCAAAATGTGAGGGGAACCCAAACAAGAGATATATTCTTCTCTGAAGTTTGTATTTGCATTTTACTAGGTATTTGAGGTGGCATTTTGAACTGACATTTCACATGTGAATAAATATAATGAAATTTTCTTAGAGTATTTTATTTTCAGGAGCTGTTATGTCACGTTGAAATACACCCTCTATCCCCCAAAATTTACTGAACGAATTTGAAACCACTACATTCCAAAAATTCAATTCACATAAGATGGACCCAAACACCTCTTATTAACTTTAATTAAGTCCGTCACGAAGGGACTGCGTAAATTAAGCAGATTTCCCACGAGAGTGAATACATCTACATACTGGTAACACCACCGTATACAAACGGTATAAGAAATCAGTCAATCTACAAGTTAATAATATCTACAACGTAAAGTGTATGAATTTTAAACAATCAGGGCAGCCAACTTCGTAGCGCTGAATAGAAAAACTATTCTAGGCCGGAAAGATGAATAATTAATGAAATATATCAGAATATAACATATTCAGTTTATAGAAAACTATTTACTATAGTTAGTGGAGTAATTTGAAATGAATCAGAACAATTTCTATCTCAATCACTCAGATTTTAGTAACACAAGAAGGGGAGGGGGGGTCAACAGAACGTATTTGCATGCATGTCGTATAATAAAGCTTTGTAGAAAACATTATTTGGTATTTAACCTTGTAATGAAGTTACTCATGATATAACTGCTTAATTAATATGACACTAGTAGGAGTGGGGGTTTACTGAAAGCGTAAAACTAAAAAATCCAAATATCTCGGTTAATGCACATTATATGCAAAAATATGTATAAAACAATATTTATAGTAAATTTAATTTGCAATAAGACTTCGAAAATTTCAAAAATCTCGTCATGAGTAGGACCTCAATAGCTGATTTCCCCGTAAGGGAAATCTGCTAAAACCAGGTACTGTAGAGTAAACTCAAAGTCTATATCTGTTGACATTTCATATCTGGGAATACAAACCTCGGCTCCAATGAGGAAATGGACAGGTCCAATAATATCAAATCTGCCCCAATGAGGAAACATCTCTGTTAGAGAGTAAGAAACAATGTAACTGGGAGTAATATAAGTCACAATTAACGTGGAAACATCAAATTTGTAATTTCAATTCATGGAAGAGATAACTGTCATATCACTCTCTCATCTTTATAAATTGACACTCCATTAACGTCAGGGCAAGATATCAATTTAGATACACTAGTCAATCCTAATCACTTATAATAATGGATTTTAATAATCGAACATGGACTACCCGACGCGAGTAATGACCTCACTGTCAGGAAAATGCCTCCGTTATTTCTCAAATTAAATATACAAGTTCCAAAAATCACTGCGAAAAAAAAACATCCCGTAATTCCAGAAGGAAAGGATTCAATCTCAGTTGAAATCGAAAAACTTCACCTGTCTTACAAGGCTTAATGTTTCTATTCTCTTTTCGTTGTACAGACCAATAAAATCTTTAGCCGCCCGAGCGAGACTCGTGAGATTCAACCCCCGTTGACCAAGGAGGTCCCGGAGTGTAGACTGAGTAGATGGGCCCTATTTTACCTGAGAACTAACTATATATATATATATATATATATATATATATATATATATATATATATATATATATGCTAATATGCTTAACATTACACACATTTAAGCTTACGATTAGCACAAGGCGCATTCAGATCAAGCCCTAGCGACAATCTTGAGGGAGAAGCTGTAGAGCCCACTCTAGACAAAAGAAGAAAAATCATTTCCCACGTCCTCATGCATTGAAAATATACTAGAGAATGTGTACGAAGATCTATATGAACTGAGACCAACTTATAACCGTCCATTAAGTATATGCTACAAGATGTTAAAGCACAATTTAAACCTCCCAAACTATGATATTTGTCCTCGAAAAGCAACTGAGGAACCCCCTTGGCTTATTCCTTATTATAACTGACTTATCACTGACTAAATTAAAAAAGTGATACACTATTCGAAGTTTATTTCCGAACAGACTTCAACGAATTTCTACACGGATAGCTGGAAGACACAGCTAGAGTAAGAGAGGGAAAGGTAATGAGACAGAACTGCCTTCTAGTTACACCATTCTAGGAACCGAGCTCCAAGGTTTTCTATTGGCCCTAAAGAACACCCACACATCTCAAAGCAAACACATTATCATTCGCACAGATTCTTTAGGTTCCCTACATTTGTTTATTTATTTATTAATGTCCACTTTATGCTGCTAGGCTAATAGGGACGGGTTACATACAGGATCGGCCTTTTCTAGACAGGGTGGGACTGACCTGGGGGCTCAGGTCAAGCGTTGGCTTTAATCTCACATGGTAAACCTAGAGTGTCGAGTTCGATTCCCACCTGGGAAAATAGGAATTTATTTAGTGACGAACTCATTAGGTTCCCTTCAAACACAATATTTTCACAAATCACCCAACAGCCCAAAAAATAAAACAAGAGGTTATCAGTTTAGATAAAATACACTACACTCTATTGGTTGCCAGGACACGTAAACATAGGACTGAGTGAAATTACAGATTTTGAGGGGAAAAAAAAATATCTGATAAACTTGAGTTCTTTAAATATGTCTTTGCGCTGAGTGGTCAATTTATACTTTGGTGTGTTATTTGAAGAACAATGCTTTGTTGTTCATAGCATATCCAAGGGATTCAATACTTGGCATTTCAAAGAACTACTACTAACCAGTGAAGACTAGCATAAATACTTCAACTTTTAGGTGCACGAGACCAGATTCGAGCAGTACCTTATATCCTGGAGTTTTTCGGCAAAACTGCAGTTGAAAAACTGGGGCTGTATAAGGCGACAAACATTCTATTCATCGATTCCCACATTGTGCAAATGGATTTATATAAAATTTGGAAATGAATCCTCAACACTCCACTTAGTGCAATTTTTTTTCGGTTGTTCTGCTAATGATTTGCGATAGCTAACTTTCCTACCTCTTGATTATCAACAAAAAAATGGTCCTCCTTCATTCTCCCTCCTTTTAGGAGTACCATGAACATAGTTTTCCTGATATTTACCCTAATTGAGTTATTAAAACCGTATTCCTCAAGTAAGAGTAATTTCCAGCATAGGTCAAATCCATAAATTTGATTGTTAACACTTCATTTAGCCTTCCATATGCAATCCTTTCACACCTGACTCTATTAGTACTTTTTCAAAATGGAAAGAGTCCTACAAAAACTACCTTCTTTTAGAGGGTTTCCCTTAAGAGAAATCGGCTATTGAGGATGAACACATGACAGAATTTTCGAAACATTTCTTTATACGTTCATCGATCGTACCCAGGAGATGACAAAAATGAGATCAATTTAAAATTGTTTGAATACAGTTAGTTGTCTGTTTATTCTCTACCTGTCGGAATTCATGTTTGACCATTTTCAAATTCGATATTTAATCCAAGGTTTTATCCAAGTTTGTTAAAAACTGACATCGGATAATGATTAGGAGGGGTGCCGTGAAAATATTTATTTCTTCTACACCATACTCGAATTAACTGTTTCATCAAAGACTAAACATCGTATTAGTTAATAATGTAATCGAGGGGTAAAATTAATATGGGGTGTTTCAGGGGGGAATAAGGGGTCTTACATGGGGAATTTCGAAGCCCACCATTATTATGAGTCCTATCGCAAAATGTTATGAACCAATCTCGTTAAGCTATTGATGTTTTACAATTGTTGTTTGATGAAGTTTTGTAATTCAAGTATTAAGCGAAATAAAGTTTGGTAAGAAGAGATCACCACGTGTCGTTCTAGCACGTGAGATGTGCATAATTAACGCAGCCTCAGCTTGAGGATGTAACCATAGTTCCATGTATGATTAAAAAAAATGTAAATTTTAAGTTCATTTTTAATGTAATTTTTTAAGGTAATTTACTGGAACGGACGGCCATTATAATACAAAAGCTAGATGATCATGGAGTTATCAAAGGGAGACGTAATGTAGTTTGCTTCAGTTTCAAGGCTCGCCATGAGGTTGAGCCTGCTTCCAATCAACTGTAAAACAATTCAATGAACTCTAAGTAATATAATCTGTTCTTTATAATTATTGGCCTTTGATCTGCCGACAGGTACTCCCTGAGTTGAAATGGCTCAAACAAAATGCATTATTTAGTTTCTCTTTGCATATCCACCTATACACATGCAACAAAGGAGGATATTGAAAACATTTACCATCATTTTTGTATGTAACAATTGCTTGTATCAGCAATAATGGACTTATTGGCTTATGTATACTCATTCACTGCAAAAAAAAATAAAAACAGAAGATTATTCACATCATTTAATAAAACAGGATATCAATTAAGGTTTCAAATAAACAATTTCCTTCCTGTACGTAATTCTGAATATACTTTATATCTGCTACCGGTTTCGGTTATTATAGTTGTTAATATCAACAGGCTCTGTCAGTGAAGAAGGATTGATAAGGGACCAATCTTCATTTATTCTTCAAAACTATAATTTCTCAAGTTCCTGCCTGAGCCCTATGGAAAAATAATACGCCCAGACGGGAAGTGTAGTAGTACACTCTGAAGTCTTGCAAAAAAAAATGACATTATCATTCAGCCTCAAATGATTTCCCGTACCTAAGCTAATATAAGTATAAAAATTCAAAAAACAAGGTTTAGTTTTTCAGGCGTGGAAGGTTAACAAACAGACATCAAATCCAAAAGCTTTAAGAAAACTTTGTTTGATTAGCGAAACGTACCCAAGAACATGAAAGCACCGTCTTTTCAGAAGACATTCAAGAGAGGGAGAGAGAGAGAGAGGGAGAGGAGAGAGGAGAGAGGAGAGAGAAGAGAGAAAGAGAGAGAGAGAGAGAGAGAGAGAGAGAGAGAGAGAGAGAGAGAGAGAGAGAGAGAGAGACAGACAGACAGACATACGGACAGATAAAACCAATCTTATTAGGTAATTGATGGTCAATAACCGTTGATATATACATTTTTTCTTAACTCAAATATGAAGAGAGTTATTCGTACTTTTTTGTTCTCTCAGTCGTATTTAAACCCTCTTTTCTAGTCTTTGGCTTTTGTCTTTTAAATAGAGAATATGTGGTGAGATGAGATCATTAGTGTGACATTCCAGAGCCTGGGCTAATCATAGCATAGTTTACGCAGCCCCTGCGTAACGGACTTTTATTAACAATTGAGTTTCTAAACCTTAAAAATTCACCCCTGGGTTCAATGCCTTAAAATTGGAAGAATTAAGGGATAAATGATTGAGCACCCTAGAAGGAATTATTTTATTTATTTATTGTATATTCTTGGCTGAATGCAATCCACTGAAACAAAAGGTTGGATGTGACGTATGTTGTCCCTGGATGATATTCTGTCAACGGCAGAAGCCTAGTATTTCAGTTCAACAGAATATCAAATTAACGGACAACAGCTTTGGCACAATACTTTCCATTGACGTATTCACAATAGAATAAAATTGTTAAAAACACCGCTGGAAAATCTTTTAAAACGCTTATCAACAGTGAGTATTCGCTAAATATTTTAAGTATGAAAAAAAAAAAAAAAACTAGAAGTCTGTAATCACCTTTGTTTAATGAGGAATGCTCATCCATTATCTGTACAGGGATAGAGCACTAAATGGCGGTACCAGTATCTGCTGCGGGGATCATACAACGATAATTGATAAACAGTCACCCAGGCTGCGTCAACTATTGCTGGAATGACACAGTGGTGATCTCATGTCACCATCTGTTCAGTATTTCGTCTATAGTAAGAAATCTTTGCAAACAGAAATATTAGTTACTGGTTGTTACGGGTACATTTTAGAAGACTTCCCTTAAGGGTATAGCGGCCGCAATTTTTGTTTAATCGTTACCAATCGTTTTATGAAAATAGAAAGATGAAGTTCGTTAATGGCTGAAATCGGACCAGTGGGACGGGGGATTAGAGGGGGGATCGAAAACTTGTATAGAACCAATTTTATTGCAAATTAAATTTACTATATATATTGTTCTATACATTTATTCTATATCTTGAATATTAACCGAGATATTTGCATGTTTATTAAGCGTATGCTGATAACGGACGAGATGAGAGCGGCTGTTTTCGGTTCTATTCTTGACTTCTAGTTCGGCCGTTTCCTTAACTGTTCGGCTCCCTTGAAATTGGTTTAGAACTCGTTACTACAACTGTTACTAGTATTCAGACTTCTCTATTGTAAAACTTTACGTGGGAAATATGCTTCGTTTACGCAGCCCCAGCGTGACGGACGTTTTTCTTCTTCCAATACTACTATAAATTGACAATTTATGAAATTGTTTGATATGTGATTAATGAGTCTATATATATATAAATATATATATATATATATATATATATATATATATATATATATTGTAACATTTGTCTGTACATTGAGTAAGCCGCTAGAACTTACTGTCTTAGCAGACATTGTGTACCCATTTCGAGGTGTGGCTACAATGTAGGAGGCACCTAGCCGTGAGGCCTTAATCCAACCTACACCAATCCAACGCCTCATGGTGACTGAGGATTCGCTACGATGGTCAGAAGCGAATCCTATGGAAGAGACAGTCTCCTACTACCCAGCTCCCACACGAGAGAAACACATGTACCAGTTTACCTGGCATGTATGTCCTCGTGCTTTGAACACACGACCACTACGTCTATGACCGACAGTGAAGGCAAGCCTCCACTCCGGACACCACCCAGCCCGTAGTTCACATTGAGTAAGCCGCTAGAACTTACCCCATTAAGGCAGGAGTGATCCCCTGCCCGGAACAGCAAAGCCGACTAAGGACCTACTGTTCCTACGGTTCCCCTACCCAGCAGGTACACAGCGGGGGCTTACTGCTGCCACTGGGGAGGGCCGGCCCCGTGCCGGATGTCTTAGCAGACAGTACATTATGATCTCTACCTGGTTTCATGGCCCAGGACATAACGCTGCTATGGCTCTACCCCCGGTCATGACGATGGAGGACGATGCCGTTATACCCTGAAGTGGATGTTTCCTATGCTACACCCGACTCTCCTGCCTACCGCATGGGATCTACTTGGACAAGGCCCTAGCTTTGACAACCGCCACACCATGAAATCGGACACCCGGAGGCGAACAGACAGACATACGGACTAGACTTTTATATCTCATCAACATTAGAACAAGCATACAAGTAGTCGAACTCTCCAAATTAGCTACTCAAAAAAGAACTTTTGACAACACATATTGTACTCACTCAATTCATGGCAGAAATGTTGGTTTGCCACAACTGATAACAAACTTCGAGAACTGACACATATATTTCGTGAATGACCTTCCTCAGAAAGGCTACCTTTAGAAGAGAAGAAGTAGTTTTAACGAGGTTGAGAATTGGCCATTCACGACTAACCCACTCTTATTTACTTACAGGAGAACGGGAACCCTACTGACAAACCTGTAACTGTAGACTTACTATAAAAAAGTCCGTCACGCAGGGGCATCTGCGCAAACTAAGCTGATTTCCCCTGTGAAGTTTTACAATAGAGAAATCTGCATACTGGTAAACAACATACCACCGTGATTAGATAATGAGAACCATCTTTCAGGTTAATTAAAAATAAATACCCAACTCAAACGGCTTCTGAATTGTAATATAATAATTTATATTTTAATAACTACAAATTTTAGTAGTCACAGAACTAAAGAAGGGGGGGGGGGGCTGATGAACAGACACGTATTTGCATACAATCTCACAAAGTAAGGAAGATATAAGGTTTAATGTTAGAAACGCCAGGTTAGAAGAATGGGGGGGCTTCCGCGCCTGAGCCGATAAATGACGAAGCTGGCCGAACGTAATCCGAACTATACCCCACCACAGTCTTCATAAAAATGCAAATAATCTCGGCTTAATATTCAAGATAGAGACATAAATAAGGTATATAGCAATATTTATAGTAAATTTAATTTGCATATATGATTTGTTCTACACAAATTTTCGATTCCGATGCATAATAAACTGAAGATATTTTGAATTTTTCGATATCCTCCCCTCTAAACCCCCTTTGAGTCCGATTTCAGGCCATTAACGAACTTGATCTGTCTTTTTTACATAAAAAACGGTTTTTAAATATCGAGTTTCGTAACGATCAAACAAAAATTGCAACCGCTAGAGCGTTAACAGACAAAAATATATATATATATATAATTTTGAATGGACCTCATTTTCGTCATCTGGGTAGGATCGATGGACATTTGAAGAAAAGTTTCGAAAATCGTGAGTACGACCTCAATAGCTGATTTCCCTTAAGGGAAATCTGCTAACATATACTGACTGCTATCTAAGGACTCATAACACATAAGGACATAGACCTACCATAAACTTTGACTGAAATACTGCAAGACCGTAGCCAGTATATAGACGAGGTGTTACACTACTTGAAAAAAATTATAATGTAGGACAATACTGAAAATATTTGCACAAATGAGCACACTTGCGTAAATATGATAAACTGATGATAAAAAAATTAACTGATTTGCCGCTCAATCGCCCCAGACGCGAAAATGCGAAGACTGTAATTTGACATGAACTTGATTGAAAATTAATGGTTCAAACTGACTGGAAATTGACAGAATATTCAGTCCATGAGTTATGACAATCTTTATATTTCTACAGGCAACGATTAATTTTCAGTTTGTTTACGGATGACAGCAGTTCTAAACATAAATGAATCCATATCACCGTTTTAGCAGATTTCCCTTAAGGGAAACCAGCTATTGAGGTCGTACTCATGACGCGATTTTCGAAAATTTTCTTCAAATGTCCATCGATCCTACCCAGGAGATGACGAAAATGAGGTCCGTTCAAAATTATATATATATATATATATATATATGTGTGTGTGTGTGTGTGTGTGTGTGTGTGTGTTAACGCTCTAGCGGTCGCAATTTTTGTTTGATCGTTACCAAACTCGATATTTAAACGTTTTATGCAAAAAGACAGATCAAGTTCGTTAATGGCTGAAACAAAATATAGTATAGAACCCATCTTATTGCAAATTAAATTTACAATAAATATTGTTCTATACATTTATTCTCTATCTTGAATACTAACCGAGATATTTGCATTTTTGTTAATTGTGGGCCTATAACGGATGACTGAATTTCCCGCCAAAAGCTAGTTCGGCCCTTTGCCGTAACTGGTGGGTTCTCGTATGGAGATTACTCTATTGTATAACTCCACGTGGGAAATCTGCTTAGTTTACTCAGCCTCTGCGTGACGGACTTTTTAGCTTCTCATTTATAATCACTCAAATATTGTAAACGTACTGTATATGTAACAGGTGTTAAAACGAGGGGATCATTTTGCGCATAGGTTAATCCAGCTTTTAGCAGATTTCCCTTAAAGGAAATCAGCTATTGAGATCGCTCTCGTACTTGACGCGATTTGCGAAATTTTTCTTCAAATGTCGATCCTGTCGATCAAAATGTCGAAATGTCGATGACGAAAACTGGTCCGTTCATAACTGTATATATATATTTGTCTGTTACAGCTCTAGCGGTCGCAATTATTAATTAATCGTTACGGAACTCGATATTTAGTCGTTTTATGTAAAAAGAAAGATCAACTTCGTTAACGGCTGAAATCGTACAAGGGGAAAGGGGAGTTTAAAGGAGAGGATTTTCGAAAATTCGAAACATCTCCATTACTATACGTCGGATTGGAAAATTGCAAAACCAATCTTATTGCAAATTTAATGGACTATAATTATTGTTATATACATTTATTCTCTATCTTGAACATTAACCGAGATATTTGCATTTTTCAGTTTTCAGCCTTCAGCAAACCCCCACATAACAATACTCTATTATATAATAAACTACATTATTTGAGGCTTAAATATCAACTATTCCATTAAAAAGACATTTGTTATACGAAATACATGCAAATACGTACTGGTGACCCCTCCCCGTCTTAAGGTCTTGGATTATTAACATTTGATTGATTGAGATAACAATTATTCTGACTCATTATTAATTGCAGCACTAGATATAGTAAAAATAGTTCTCAATAAAATTAATATGTTATATTTCAGTAATTGTTTTTCTTTCCGGTGTGAGGCTGGCAGACCTGTTGTTTACATTTCAAACGCTTCCTGTCGGCAGGTTATTGAAATTGACTGAAACATTTCTTATTTCCGTTTGTATTTATTCATGGTGGTGTTGTGTTAGCAGTATGTAGATTTATCTATTACTAAACTTGACGAGTCTTTAGTTAGTTTACGCAGACCCTGCGTGACGGACTTTTAGCAGATTTTCACTTAAGGGAAATCAAGCTATTGAGATTTGTTGTACTCAGCCGCGATTTTCGAAATGTTTCTTCAAGGATCCATCAATCATACTCCAGGAGATGACGAAAATGAGGTCCGTTCAAAACTGTATTTATATATATCTATTTATATATATATATAATATATATATATATATATATATATAAAATTGTAACATCTGTCTGTACATTGATTTTTTTCGCGAAAATTTCACGATAACTTTTTCGTTTCACCAATGTCATAGACACCCATAACTACATTTTGTTTCTTTCGTGTCTGTTTGTTATTTTGTTTGTTTGTTGTTACCTTTTCACGCTATATAACGGCTGAACAGAAATTTTATGAACCTTGGTATTTTTAATGTATATTACTACTAGCCCAACTTAGAACTTTAGGTTATATGAATATTCTGTAAGACGAACCGGGAAGGTGTGGTAGGTTATAAGGGAGGCCTGAAATTAAAAATAGCGATATTTCGTTTCTATTGATTTTTCAGCAAATATGCACATGACAAAAGTTATTTATTTGTAATGTAGAGTAACTTTTGTTATATGTACTTTTCCCGTAAACGGAAGTATAAATGAGTTTTAGGCTAAAAAACTATTGCGGGAGTCCACAATTTTATTTGGCACAAAAGGACTCAACCGAACTAAAACCAAAACTCGCTATGTGAATTAATACCAACGCTTGTCACTTATAATAAGCAATGCTAACTATTTCTTAGGGACTGGCAGGAGTGGGGGTTATAAGGGGAGCGCCGGAAATTAAAAAAATAGCGATATTTAGTTTCCTATTGCTTTTTCAGCGAATATGCACATAACAAAAGTTGTTCATTTTGTTATTTTAAAGTAACTTTTAAGAAATACACTTTTGCCGTATACGGAAGTATAAATGGAGATATACCGCTAAAAAACTATCGCGGGAGGTCGACAATTTTATTCGGCACAAAAGAATCAACCGAACAAAATAAAAACTCGGTACGTGTATTAGGACTAACGCCTTCATTTATAGCAAGCCATACCAACATTTCTAGGGACGGGCAGGAGTGGGGGGTTGTACGAAGGAAGGCCTGGAATAAAGCATATTAAGCGATATTATCGTTTCCTATTGCCTTTCAGCAAATATGCACATAAACAAAAAAAGGTTGTTTATTTCGTTATTTAGAGTAACTTTTGTTATATTCACTTTTGTCGTATAGAGAAGTATTAAAACGTTGATATACACTAAAATCTAAAAACGGGAGTCAACAATTTTGTTGGGCACTAACGATTGAACCGAACTTTTAGCAAAAACTCGGTATGTCAATTAGCATTAAATCTTCCATGATTATAAGTTGTTTATTTTGTTATTTTTAGAGTAACTTTTTGTTATATACACTTTCGTAGTTATACCGAGATTATATATACGAGATATACGCTAAACACCTACCTAGAGGAAGTGAACTATTTTATATGGCACAAAGAATCAACCAAACTAAATCAAAACTCGGTTTGTTGTATTTGGCACTAACGCTTTCATTATAACAAGCCATGCCAACATTTCTAGGGACGGTGCAGGAGTGGGGTTTATAAGGGAAGCCAGAAATTAAAAATAGCGATATTTCGTTTCTTATTGGTTTTTCGGCATATATGAACATGTCAAACGTTGTTTATTGTGTAATTTAGAGTAACTTTTGTTATATTCAATTTTGCCGTATACGGAAGTATAAATGAGTTATACTCTAAAAACTATAGAGAGAGTCCACAATTTTATTTGGCACAAAAGACTCAACCGAAACTAAACCAAACTCGGTATGTGAATTGTTACTATAACGCCGTTCCTTATATAAGCCATAGCTAACATTTCTAGGGGGACGGGCAGCACGAGTGGGGGTTATAAGGGATTGGCCTGATGAATTAATAATTAGTGGTATTTCGTTTCACTATTGCATTTTCGGCAAATATGTACATAACAAAAGTTGTTTATTTTGTTATTTAGAGAAAACTTTTTTTTATATACTCTATTGTCGTTATACGAAGTATAAAAGCGTTATACGCTAAAAATCTTATAGCGGGGAGTCAACAATTTTGGAGGACAGTTTAAAGACTTACAATAAAAAAAGTAATTTTATTATTAACAAATGCAACAACAGGTATTAACCCTAATTCACTGGGACGGGTAAATGTCAAAATCATTGTGCAAAGTAAAGCCTTGCCAAAAAAAATACCTATCACCATTCAGCCTCAAATCAATTCCGGGGCGAAGCCGGGTATCTGAGCTAGTATTCTAATATATATATTATATAGAATATATTATTTTTTATATATATATATATGTATATATATTTTTTTTTACTTGGGTTCGCAAGTGAATTCCCCAGAATGACATTGCCCAGGAGATCCAGCGTAGAGTAATTTCCGCCAACAGATGTTACCACGGACTGCTGGAGCATTTTAAAAGCCGGAGTGGTATCTCGAGCTACAAAGATGCCGCTCTATAAAGGACCACTTCTGAGGCCCAGTCTTAACATATGCCTCGGACTGCTGGACAATCTAATAAGAAGCAGGAACAAGCTCTGGCTAGGTTTGAGAGGACGGGATTCTAAGGAATATCTTGGGAGGCGTTTGTGAAAAATGGGATCTGGAGGCGAGGACTAATGCCGAGGTTATGACATTATATGGAGATGCGAATATAATGGGAATACATTCATCCGGGTAAGCCGTCTCAGATGGGCTGGACGTGTTGCGAGAATGTCAGAAGACGAGAATCCCCAAGGAAGGTGCTGCAAGAGGTGCTATATGGGCACAAGAAGGAGAGAGGAGGCCAAGGTTGCGGTGGATAGATGGCGTGGCCGAGGATGCCCGATCCATGCTGGGATTCGGGATTGAGGAGATGGCGGCGCAGGACAGAGATGACTGGTGGTCAAAGCTGCAAGAGGCCCTGTCCCCTCGCGGGATGTAGCGCCAGTGATGATTATATATATATATATATATATATATATATATATATATATATATATTTGTCTGTTACCGCTCTAGTGGCCGCAATTATTAATTAATCTTTACCAAACTCGATATTTGAGGAGGTTTTTTGAAAATTCGAAATATCTCCGTTACCATACGTCGGATCAAAACATGGTATATAACCAATCTTATTGCAAATTAAATTTACTATAAATATTGTTCTATACTTTTATTCTCTATGTTCAATATTAACCGAGATATTTGCATTTTATTAAATGTTTGCCGATAACGAAGGTTTCCCGTCAAAAGCTAGTTCGGCCCTAACTGTTCGGCTCTCGTATAGAGATTTCTCTATTGTAGCTTCACGTGGGAAATCTGCTTTTACGCAGCCCCTGCGTGACGGACTTTTTATAATTTTATGGGAAGACGTTTCAACTTCAAAAACCATTAAGTGTGTGTGTGTGTGTATGTTTGTAAACTTCATTTTTTTTTTCAGCTGACATAATCAATTGAATTCCTTTTCCCATAAAATTTCAATTTTCCGTAGCTTATAATGGAATATTTAACTGGATTTATGTAGTTTTAATTTTATCCCTATAACTGTTTCTTGTCAGACTGAGCCTTGCCGACTGGTCACCTTTTCTATAAGGCGAGCAGAGCTACCTTCCTGTATGGTTATCGACACGTGTGGAGGCAGCTGAAACCCATCAGCCCGAGAAATGAACTCAACTGACGCGGGAAATTGGTACAGCCGCCTCCACCTCCACCAACAGCTTATTTCCAATCATCAGCCCACTCATATCTAAAACCTTCTGGAATATATCACTTCAATCATTTATATATTACACATATGAGGTCTTTGGAATCAAATCCTGCTATGTCCAAAAAAACATTTTTTCAGCGATTTCATAAGTTCAAACGATGTTTTATTTAAAACTGGCCTAATTTTTTTAATCTAAACCACTTAAGCCCCCCTAAAAATTGCATTTAAAAGTCAGCTTTCAAAATAAAATGAACTTCAGCGATTCATAACATAAACCCATTAAAGCTCCGTGGTATAGATTGTTTGCTAAAAAAAAACATTTTGGCGATGAGTGGACTTCAATTCCCGGATTAGAATGTTATTCGGCATCCTTACAAAAAGGATGCTGATGTGGTCAAAGATCCAATGAAAATTGAAATTTTGTTGTATTTTTATCAATTGTAAATATGTTAATTTTGTTTGGAAAAGTGTGAATGCATTTTTTTTTATGTTTAAGTGTATTATTTTGCCATATTTAATTCGGAAACTCCATTTAAAAAATTATAGAATCAAAACCTACTATGTCCAACTTTCAAAACGTTAATGTGGCGCACCGGATCATTTCCAAATTTTTTTTTATAAACGTCAAGGCTCAAATAGCTACATTTTATTTATTTATTTATTTTATTGTAAATAGGCACCGAACTCGTGATAGTTATTTGTGCCTAGGTGGTCGGAATTCTATTTTCATTTTCCTTCTTGTTGTTCAGTAGTCCCTCTCATCAAATATCCCATCCAGTTCGAAGCCCTCCGCCATCCTCGCCTGTGTTGCATCTCCTATTTTTCTCTTTCTCTGACTCTGTGACAAATAACAAAAAAACACAGCAGTATTTTGTTATAATCAATTTGATATATAAATACTTAACTCACTGCCTTGTGTGCCGATATGTTGAAGTCCTATATTATTATATTTCTTTATTTAAACCAGCAATTACTAAAAATTTTGCTATCATCCCCTAGTATTTCAGATAGTACTTCTGATATACCAAGGGACTTTCTGATGTCCTCATACCTTCTGCACTCTGGAAGTAAGTGTGCAACTGTTAGGCCTACTCCACAAGCAGTGCAGGTTGGAGGTTCTTCTCTTTTCATAAGGTGCTGGTGAGTGAGCCTTGTGTGGCCAATTCTTAGGCGGCATATTACTACTTCATCCCTCCTTTTAGTGCTTGTTGAAGTACTCCAGGGGTTGACACTACTTTTAACAGTGTGAAGTTTCCATTTTTTGAGGTGCTGGATGGTGAAGGAATTATTATCTCATCTAAGAAAAAACACCTCTTTCCTTCACTGTTCTTTATTCGTTGTGGCAGAGCGCTTTCAGAGCATACGCTCCATCATCAGTGCCCTGCTCTTCACAATGATGTGACAGGAATCAAGGATTCCCTGAAACTCTGGGAGTTATACTCTGAAAGCGCTCTGCCGCAACGAATAAAGAACAGTGAAGGAAAGAGGCGATTTTTCATAACTGAGAGTGTGAAGTTTATTATCACACAACTCATGCCATTGCCATGCCCATTGCTCAGGAGCCAGTTTTTTTGCATGATTGATGGCGTCGGCGACTGGAACTTCTGTCAGTAGTGTGCCCCCTTCAGGCAACTGTGCGTAAAAACTCTAATCTCGAATCCCCTGGAATCTCCCTTGGAGGCGGCTAAAGATCTAAATTAGTGGCCTATGATAACATTAAAGATCATCTTAATGGTATATAATACCATTAGAGATCATCTTCATGGTCTATAATACCATTAGAGATCATCTTAATGGTCTATAATACCATTAGAGGTCATCTTAATGGTATATGATACCATTAAAGATCATCTTAATGGTCTATGATACCATTAGAGATCATCTTAATGGTCTATGATACCATTGAAGATCATCTTAATGGTCTATAATACCATTAAAGATCATCTTAATGGTCTATAATACCATTAAAGATCATCTTCATGGTCTATAATACCATTAGAGATCATCTTAATGGTCTATAATACCATTAAAGATCATCTTAATGGTCTATAATACCATTAAAGATCATCTTAATGGTCTAAAGTACAAAAAAACATATATATATATATATATATATAGATATATATATATATATGTTATATATAATGTATGTATATAATATATAACAGCTGATAGTGACATAGAATATTCTTCCCCGGTAAATCAATCAGCTGGTTGAACATAGAATGATATTTCCCTGTATATGATTTTTCCAGCTTAATAACAGTGACACAGAATGTTCTTTCCCCTTGATGAGTAGTCTAGGTTGTAGTACTCGGCCTTAGCTACTAGATAGCGCGAAAACCTCATTTTTGAAAAAGATTGACTTAGAATGTTCTTTGCCTGTGTTCTTCAAGTAGATTCCGTGTTGCGCGTTGTATATTTTAAATTTTTGCGAGGGTTTCTCAATTTTGTAACCCATTGCCTCGCCCCTCTAGCGGCCGCTATCGAAAGGTTTTTCATTCCAGTCCCAGCTACCGAGCAAAGACTTGTTGCTGTTGTGAAAAGTTTCCTCAAATTTCCAACAATCCTACTCAGGAGATGACGAACATGAGGTACGTTGAAAGCTACATATATATATATATATATATATATATATATATATATATATACTAGCGACCCGACAGACGTTGTTCTGCGTGTTATTTCAAGCGATTAGGATATTAAATTTAATAATATTATGTTTGAAACAAAAGCTACTTTTAATAACACAAAAAAACAACTTTTGTTATATGCACGTTTGCCTAAAAACAAATAGAAAATGAAATATCGCGAATTTTTTATTCATCCCTTCCTTATAACCCCCGCGCCTGTTCGAACCTAAAAAAATTAATAGAGCTTATAATCATGGAAGAATTAATGCTAATTAACATAGAGAGTTTTGTTAAGTTCGGTTCAATCGTTAGTGCCCAATAAAATAGTTGGCTCCCACTTTAATTGTTTTGTGTATATCTCGTTTAGATTTTGTTATACGACGAAAGTTACTCGAAATAACAACGTAAACAACTTTTATACTATGCACATTTGCCGAAAAACCACTAGGAAACGAAATATGGCTATTTTTAATTTCAGGCCTCCCTCACGACCCCCACTCCTGCTCCATCTGCCGGGCCGATCTGTGGCGCTAAACCATCCGGGGCGTCACCCGAACGCGTATTTAAAAATTCAATCAAATCGGTCCAGCCGTCTAGGAGGAGTTCAGTGACATACACACGCACGCTAGAATTATATTGTTACGTTTTAATACCAAGACCATTAATAAACGTTTTTAATAAGAGTTCTTTTGGATTGCAAAATTAAATACTCGCAAGTTTCACAGTTTTTATCACTGCACAATTTATTTCACAATGCACAATACATTTGGTAATTATTCTTAATTTCTACTTACAGTATACACTGATAGCGTCACTATTCTTCAGATTACACAGTCCAACAATTCACTCACGGTCACTGAAATTCACAACAAGACGGCACTGCACTGTCCTTGACTTCGCGGCACTTCACTGTCCTTTACTTTGCGGCACTGCACTGTCCTTTACTTCGCCGCACTGCACTGTTTTAAACACGGCTCTAATCTGTTACTTACAGTCACGGCACAACACTGTTCTTCTTCTAAAAACACTTTACCGCACTGTAGCACTGATGTGACCATCAAGATCGCTGAGCATAAAACTGACTGGCTCGCAGCTGGCCGCTCTTTATATAGGTCGTCGGCACACATCAAAGGGGAATTGTCTGAACCCCTCGACGCCTGGCTGGAAGGTACTAGTAGGAACTAGGACATTCTGTCGGCTTCTTTGATCTACGTCACACTTTCCAAATACGCGACTCTCTCTCTGAAGGATTATTCATGTCTTTAATTTTCGCAACAATATATATAATGATATATATAGATATATAAAAATATATATAGGGTGCCCCAATCTCCTGTGTCACCCCCTTAAAATCTACAATTGCTTCAATGCAAGCCTGAGACTTGGTATGCCATAATTACGACCCCTGAAGAATCTCTTCAGTCCATATACAACTTCATAACCCTCTCCAGCGACCACAACTTTGGAATGTCATACTTGTTATGTCAGATTCTTGTAGAAAAACAAATTTTAATACGACTTTATATTAGTGATTTTTTTTTATTTGACGCATCCTTTAGGCTTTCCTTCAGAAACGGGACATTTTATTGAAAGATGCTGTGACATAAAGCTTGCAGCCAACCAAATCATCTTTGAAACAAGTCAAAGGGAAAAGGAATGGATTCTGAAATTAAAAAAAAAAAAAAAGTATGTAAAACGAAATAACTCAAACATATTCTTGAACGTATCCCAAAAATGTTTACTTCAAAAAACATCAACTTAACAAAAAAAGTTCTAAGACTTAATTCATTATAAACTAATTACGTAGTAAAAAAATAGATTTTTCCGCCTGCATAGTTTCATGTAAAAAACCGAAACCAGTTTATATATATGTATAGCAGATTTATCTCAAAACGTAAAAGTTCAATGAATACAACGTTTCGTATTTAGGCTATAGATAAAGTGCTTCATAATATAACAGCGAATTGTTAATATGACATGAGTAGGAGTGGGGGTTTACTAAAGGCCAACAACTGAAAAATGCGAATATCTACTTTAATAACCAACATAGTGAAAAAACGTACACAACAAAATTAATAGACCATTACATTTCCAATGCGATCAGGTGTAAACACTTCTTCGAATCGACGCATTATAACCGGAATATTTTTTTTATTCATTTATACAGGAGCACCCGCATCTTGGCGATTTGGCTCAATGTTTCACAATGTAAAATGAAAACAAAATTAAATCTTTTAAATCTTTTTAGGTATGCTGTAGACCTATTCTAGTTTGTATTATATGTTTTTGTAAATGTTTTTGTGTTTTAGATATGTTAGTATTTGTGGAATATATTGGGCTGCTGTCAGTTAATAGTTCTGTCATATCGTGGGGTATGTGAAGGTTTTTCCGTTGGATGCAGTCTGTCAGTATGTGTTTTATCGTAAGGTGTTTGTTGCAATATTTGCATATAGGGTTATCAGTCCTTGTCATTAAGTGTCTATGTGTCAGGTATGTGTGGCCGATCCTGAGTCTGGCACGAACAACTTCCTCCCGTCTAGAACTCCTATGGCTCGATGGCCACTCCTTAATAGTACTTTTTGATTCTGCGGAGGTTGTTCTTTACTTCCATCCATTCTGATTGCCATTTGTTTAGGATTCGGTGGCGTATATGTCTCACTATGTCGTCGTATAATAAGTTTGTTTGTGTGTATTGAGTTTGTTGAATAATTAGTTTAGCCTGGTAGTCTGCTGTCGTACTAAGTCCTCCCCGCACGGGGCCGGCTCTCCCCAAGGGCAGCAGTAAGCCCCCGCTGTGTAGCTCTTGGGTAGGGGAACCGTAGGAACAGTAGGTCCTTAGTCGGCTTTGCTGTTCCGGGCAGGGGATCACTCCGGCCTTAATGGGGTAAGTTCTAGCGGCTTACTCAATGTGAACTACGGGCTGGGTGGAGTCCGGAGTGGAGGCTTGCCTTCACTGCCGGTCATAGACGTAGTGGTCGTGTGTTCAAAGCCTGAAGACAGACTGGCCAGGAAACTGGTACATGTGTTCTTCGTGTGGGAGCTGGTTAGTAGGAGACTGTCCCTTCCATAGGATCGCTAAACCATCGTATCGAATCCTCAGTCACCAGAGAGGTGTTGGAAAGGTGTAGGCTGGATTGAGGCTGTAATGGCTAGGTGCCTCCTACATTGCTGCCACACTTCGAATGGGTATACAATGTCGTACTAAGTCCAAGGTCCTCGTGACCTGGCAGCCAATATAGGGTAAATGTATATTGGTATGTTTGTTGTTTATGAATTTCTTCTGTTATGTTTAGTCCTATTGGGTGAGTGATGTATTTGTCTCGGAGGGTTAATAATGAGCTTAGTGAATCGGGGGTATTAATATATATCGAAATTCCCCACCCTCTAAACCCCTCTCACTGGTCGAATTTCAACCGTTAACGAACTTGTTCTTTAGTATTACATAATAATAATAGTTTGGTAACTCGAAATAAAAAAACAACCGCTAGACCGCTAACAGACAAATATATATATATATATATATATATATATATATATATATATATATATAAATATATTTGTGTTATATATATATATGGGGTTGTTGTTGTTTGTTTTTTTTTGGGATGTTTGGTCAATGTTGGTGAAAAAATCTTAGTTTATGCCGATATTTCGAGAATTTGTTTTTCTCTTCTTCAAGGCTCTAAAAATACAGTTTCTACTTTATAATATTGCACATTGTTGTTAAACTAGAGTGTAACAGGAGGTGTTTATGCTATTTTTACTTAAAAACTTCAGTACATATTGCACTAGAGTTACTGGTTACTTAGCCTTCCCCGGCCTATTTATATTGAGCAGGGCATATATATTTGTATATACGTAGATATACAAGAACATAAGGCTGTGACCCTGCTCAATGGAAACAGTGAAGGTTATTGTAACCAGTAACCCTAGTGCAATGTTTACAGTAGTTTTAAGTAAAAATTGCATAAACACCTCCTGTTACACTCTAGTTTAAGAACAATGTGCAATATTATAAAGTAGCAACTGTATTTTTACAGCTCTGAACAAGAGAAAATAAAATTATCGAAATATCGGCATAAACTAAGATTTTTTCACCAACATTGACCAAAAACGGCCGACTTACTCCAAGAATATGGACTGAAGACTGAAGAAATATGCCAAATGTCAACATCAATTATAAAGAAAAGTGTCAGAATCATTAATAATCACTTATACAAAATAAAATAAAGCTCAACATAAGCTGTCCTCTAAAACTAGTCACTCACCAGCTCAAAATTTAATGAAATCAAATTAATTCCCTACAAAAAAAAAAAAAATGTAAGCATACATTTAAAAACAATCATTTTTATTTTACCTATATACCCTGGTGGACTGATTAGGAGGCTGACCCAAACGGGTACCCTCAAAATGGGGGCAGCTTGTTATTTGATTTGATTATAAATATATATATATATATATATATATATATATATATATACAGTTTGTAACAGACCTCATTTTCGTCATCTCCTGGGTTGGATCGAAGGGCATTTGAGGAAATTTTCCACAAATCGCGTCATGAGTAGGACGTCAATAGCTGATTTCCCTTCTACTAAAAAGAGTGATATGAGTGCGAGCCTTAGGGGAAATCTGTAGAAGGCTAGAGAGAGGCAAGTCAGTCCATCAATGACAGAGATGGTTAAGGCCTAATTGCAAGGTAATTCCTTTGAAATATACCGGCGTTGATTGGTTCATCCCCTATTTCCCGCGGGAGTCTCCCTTCATCCCTCCTCCTGCATCACTCCACCCCTTCCACCTCTCCTCAACTCACAATAAATATATTGATGTACGCAAATTGATAAAGTCCGTCACGCAGGGGCTGCGTAAACTAAGCAGATTTCCCACGTGAAGCTATATAATAGAGAAATCTCTATACGAGAGTCGAACAGTTACGGCCGAACTAGCTTTTGGTGGGAAACGTTCGTTATCGGCCCACATTTAATAAAAATGCAAATATCTCGGTTAATATTCAAGATACAGAATAAATGTATAGAACAATATTTATAGTAAATTTAATTTGCAATAAGGTTGGTTCAGACAAATATATATATATATATATATATATATATATATATATATATATATATATATATATACAGTTTTGAACGGACCTCATTTTCGTCATCTCCTGGGTAGGATCGATAGACATTTAAAGAAAAATTTCAAAAATCGCGTCATGAGTACGACCACAATAGCTGATTTCCCTCAAGGGAAATCTGCTGAAATCAAAGGAAATTTCATGAGGCTAGAAACTAAGAATCTTAGTGCCCCAATGTGCCGAATAAATAGTAAATATATGATAAGTTGGAATAATTCGTGTATGTATTTATTTGTAGTCTTTCTCCATGAAATATGAATTAAGTACATCACAAGTTGAAATGGAGTGCTAAAGAAAGAGGGCTTTGAATTAATCCAAACAGAACTGACAACCTTATAAATATTCACAGCCTCTGCTCCAATAGGCAGCCATTTATTTTGCCATCATCAGGGATTAGGCAGGTATAAAGGGACATTCATCACACATATACTATCATTCATTCGAGCTTTGTATCCCAGAGATAAGCCCTGTTCGAAACATTAAACATAGATGATAAATTGTTGGCCTTCTCCAGGAAGTATAAACATGTCCCACGTTGGAAAGGCAACCGAAGCCTTTTTTGTACCTCTTTTCAGAGCTGCAGATTTTGACTTTACTTTATTGACATACTGCTGGCTCTTTGTAAACAATACCACTGATAAATAATGATATTTTTCCTGCGAGCCTGAATACATTGTCAATATACTCGTAATCAAATTTTGATGTTAGCCACTCCGTCTCTAGCAAGAGTGGGATTAAGGATTTTATTTTACATCGTCACTAAATAAATTCCTATTGACCCGGTGGGAATCGTACCCACCAGCCTGGGTTTACCATGTGAGATTAAGGCTAAAGCTTTAACTCGCATGGCTAACCTAAGCCCCCGTTTATTTGTGTTGTATTACTACCCTTCTCCTTCTTGGATCATGCAAAACAAACGTGAATCATAAACAAGTAAAGAATTAATCAAAAGAAAACCACTTCAAGCTCAATCCATCATCATCATTTGGAACAACATGGATAATAAGGATCAATAAAAGTCCGTCACGCAAGGGCTGCGTAAACTAAGCAGATTTCCCACGTGAAGTTATGCAATAGAGAAATCTCCATACGAGAGCCGAACAGTTACGGCAAAGGGCCGACTAGCTTTTGGCGGGAAACTCAGCCGTCCGTTACGGCCCAAAATTAATAAAAATTCTAATATCTCGGTTAATATTCAAGATAGAGAATAAATGTATAGAACAATATTTATAGTAAATTTAATTTACAATAAGATTGATTCTATACAATGTTTTGATCCGACGTATGGTAACGGAGATATTTCGAATTTTCGAAAATCCCTCCTCTAAACCCCCTCTCCCACTGGTCCGATTTCAGCCATTAACGAACGTGATCTGTCTTTTTGCATAAAACGTTTAAATATTGAATTAGGTAACGATCAAACAAAAATTGCGATCAAAATTATATATATATATATATAATTTTCAACGGACCTCATTTTCGTCATCTCCTGGATCGATGGACATTTCCCTTAAGGGAAATCTGCTAAAAGGCCTTGTCCTCTACTGCTTTTTAATATTATGCAGAGTGCACTTTTGGAGTCAACTTCTTTAATTTTTATTAGTTGACTAGTTATTAAATTTTCTATTGTTTTTACTCTTTATTTTTATGTTTGTTTTTGTGACTGTTTCTTATTTTATTTTTGGCCATGCTATGATTGCTAAATTGACTCAAGGTTTTATTTGTCAGCAGGCACAGACGATGGAGCGTTGACTCCGAAAGTGCACTCCGCACAATATTAAAGAACAGTAGAGGACAAGGCCTTTTTATTGATCCTTATCAATTGGTTCCTCTACCATCCTGCATATTCCAGAGATAACATGGATAATGTAATAATCATTGATAGATAGTATTCGTCATTACTAAGCATCGTCTACCTCTTTTCCGACGAGAAACATTAGTGTCTAATAAAATTTTCGACTCCCGCTTTAGATTTTAGCATATATCTCGTTTACGCTACATTATACGACAGAAATTTAGATATAAAAAGTTACCCTAAACAAAAAATTAAACTAATTTTATAATGTAAACGCCAAAAAAGCCAATAGAAAACGGAATATCGCAATTTTCATTTGAGGTCTTCCTTATAACACCCACTCTTGGGCATCCCTAGAAATATTCATACAGCTTGTAATCAAGAGTTGATGCTCTTTCACATACCGAGTATTGTTAAGTTTGGTTCCGTCGTTTGCATCAAACAATAAATAAAATAAAATTGTTGATTCTCGCAATAGTTTTTAGTGTATATTACATTTATACTTCCGTATAAAACCAAAATGTATATAACTAAAGTTACTCTATATAAGAAAATTAACAACTTCTGCTATGAGAAAGTTTGCAGAAAACCAATAGGAAACTAAATATTTCGATTTTCATTTCAGGCCTCCCTTATAACCCTAAATCCTGTTCGACACTGAGATTATTAGTACAAGCTAATTTCTAAGTTGGGTTAGTAGTAATATACATACCAAGTTTCATAAAATTCAGTTCAGTAGTTAGGGCGTGAAATGGTAACAAACAAACAGACAGCAAATATTGTTGATATCACTAAATGGGATGTGAAACGAGCAAGTATCCTGAAATTTCGAGAAAAAATTCAATGTACAGACACAGGTAAAAATTGTATACGTATGTAGATATATGTTGAATGTACATTTCTACCAGCTTTACTCTGTTTAAAGTTGACTCCATATATTTTATCGAAATATCATCATATCTGTCAAATAAGATATTTAATTGTTGTTCATTAGCATGCAAGAAAAAATTATGGATTCTTTTGAAGAAAGCCTCAGCCTTAAAAATTGTATAGAACCAATCTTATTGCGAATTAAATTTACTATAAATATTGTTATATTCATGTATTCTGAATATTAACCGATATATTTGCATATTTCAGTTTTGAGCCTCCACCAAACCCCCACTTCTACTGACGACATATTAACAATAAGCTGTTGTTTTATGAACCACTTCATTGCATGGTTAAATGTCATATTCTGATATATTCCATTAATTGTTTGTCTTTCCGGTCTATCTATGCAGCACTACGAGGCTGGCTGGCCTGTTTGTTTACATTTCAGCTGCTTTTCGTTGTAGATATTATTAACTTGTATTGTAAATTTACTGACCATTCGCGGTAGTGTTACCTGTATGTATATTTATCTATTGTCAACCTTCGCTTGGGAAATCTGCTTAGTCTACGCAGCCCCTGCGTGGCGGACTTTTAATTGAATCATTTACTCCTCATAACTGTCCTCGCCATAGTATTAATCCACACAGTCTGCAGGCTGTCTTTACAATACAATTGATTACTCAGATGAATGAGGAAATCCCATTCACTATCTTGCCGGAGTCAGATGTTCTTCACATCAATGGATCAGCCGTTGGGGGCTCATTGTAATAGATCGTTCACAATTCACAGCCTAATTCAGGTTTTGTTTGGAAAGATTCAGGATGGCGGAAAATTCGCTATTGAAGGGGATCGCTTACAACCATTTACTGGATGGGCCCATTAATGGAGGAATTGGAGGCTGTTAGCGGCCATTATGGGCAGGAATCTGCTCCCTCTTCCAGAAATGGGTTTCCTTGATTGCCAACAAATATCCTAGATTATTCTAATCGTCCGGGACGACCCCTTGCCGTCTGTCCCATTCAAGCACCGTGTCCCTTTACCAATATACCCCATTAACCTTGTAGACATTCAACATGAAATTACGATAAATTCGAATGTTCATTGGTCCTATTTGGTAGATGACAATAATTATGTCCGTTCAAAGTTGTAATAGACATTTACGTCGAGAGCATAAATTTTCAAAAATATTGTTCTTTTTATAACTATAATAATAAACGTGGTTTATTTGAGTTATTTTGGACTGGAAAATTGAACACACAAGCTTTATCACTGCACAATTTATTTGACAATGCACAACACACTTGGTAAATAATTCTTAACTATTACTCAAAGTATGCACTGATAACTTCACTGTTCATCTTATTTGCACAGTAACCCAGGATCACTGAAGTTCACAAAAAACACTATCCTTTTCATAAAACACTGTACCGAAACTAAAAACAATGTTCCCTGAACGCACTGTTATTCACTTGAAGAGAACTGAGAATAAACCGAGAACATTCTTTGGCGCAAAAGGTCCTACCTTCGGGCGCTTCCTTTCAACTCCTTCGTACTTCTTAAATACGTGATTTAACTCTGTTTAATTTTTCATGCACGTAGTTTTGAGATATAGATCTAGATGGCACCGGAAGGCAATCAGTGATTCTGCAAAGTTAACGGCATACTTTTTTATATACACACACACACACACACACACACACACACACACATACATATATGTAACTCTACTGAACGTGTGTATGACATTGAAATCCTAATAAACGGCTGGACCGATTTAAATGATTTTTTTGTACGCGTTTGGGTGACGCCATGGATGGTTTAGATTCACAAATCAGTCCGGGAGATGGAGCAGGAGTGGGGGTCGTATGGGAGGCCTGAAATTAAAAATAGCGATATTTCGTTTCCTATTGGTTTTTCGGCAAAAATGCACAGATAAAAGTTGTTTATTTTGTTATTTAGAGTAAATATTGTTATATTCACTTTTGTCGTATAACAAAGTATAATCGAGATATAGTAAAGTAGCTTTTGTTTTAAGCATAATACTATTAAATTTAGTTTTATAATCGCTTGAAATATCATGCAGGACCAACGTCTGCCGGGTCCGCTAGTATATATATATATATATATATATATATGTTACTAAATAAATAATTGTTTCTATTATATTTGGTATCAAACATTCTGCTAGAGGTGCATAATTTTGCCGAGGGCCCACAGAGCTGCCAGTTGCTCCTTTAATTAATTTTAACAATAGTGTCGCACCTCTAGGGGCTCTACAGGCTTGAACAAAGTGGTCCACTGGCATAGAACAACATTCGAAAGTTCTGTTAACAATTTCGCCAGTTAAAGTGAGAGGTCCTAATGGAGAAATGGTTATATTAATTTCATAAATAAGTGCACATATTGATAACATGAATATTCCTTTTTAATCCAAAATCTAAACAACAGAAAGCGATTTGTAGTGTAACTTAATAATAATATATCCTCAAAAACCATATGTTAACAAAAGAAAAACAATAATCATATGTTAGCAAGTTTAAAAGAATAATCATATGTAACAGGTTACATATGCTTTTTCAAACGAGGGGTCCACTGCAACTAATCAGTGGCACAACAAATAGGCGTTCATGAACCAAAACAACCACTTTATGTTCGTTTGATAAATGATATTGGGAATACAAATTAAGAATCAGAAATAGTATCGCTTTCCATCACTTGACTATCCAAAGGTTGTAAGTCATACACATTGCAAAATGTTAAAACCATTCATAACCTAGCTTTAGCTAGGCAGGAAGTTTTAAGTAGCGAAGCAATTAGTTTTTGGCCTGGCGTAGCCAATTTTAAAACTAAAATTGAATCCGTAAACATGAATCCCAAATTATTAATAGGTCAGGACAACTGGTCCTTCATATTGTTACGTTTTATTGCAAAATCAGTAATAAACGTTGTTTATTAGAGTTCTTTTGGATTGCAAAATTAAACATACAAAAATTTCATAGTTTTTATCACTGCACAATTTATTTAACAATGCACTATACACTTGGTTAATTATTCTTAACTACTACTCACAGTATGCACTGATAGCATCACTGTTCTTATTATTACACAGTCCAATAATTCACATACAGTCACTGAAGCTCACAAAAAGACGGCACTGCACTGTTCTTTACTTCGCGAAGTTAATGGCACTGTACTGTCTTAAACACGGCACTATACTGTTCTTTACAGAGTCACGGCACAACACTGTTCTTCACATAAAAACACTTTACCGCACTGAACTAAGTCACACTGTTGCACTGATGATCACTTGAAGACAGCTGAGAACAAACTAAACAGTCGGGCGAGTTGTACAAGCATATATAGAGGCGCAGCGACAACAAAGGAAGCTGAACGTACTGGACTCTTTAGTCTTGACACTACAGGCGCCAATAGTTCTCGGTCGTCCTTTCATCTCCTCCTTACCTCCCAAATACGCGGCTATCTCTATTTAATTTTCATGTATTTAATTTTCGCAAAAATATGTACTACCCAAGAAATAAAAAAAATCTGCTAAAATTATTGAAATGGGCTTTGATTAAGAAAAAAAGTCCGTCACGCAGGGGCTGCGTAAACTAAGCAGATTTCCTACGTGAAGGTTTACAATAGAGAAATATACATACAGGTAACACTACCGTGAATGCTCAGTAAATGTACAATACAAGGCTGAATTGTAA
Source organism: Riptortus pedestris (assembly GCA_019009955.1). Taxonomy (NCBI): domain Eukaryota; kingdom Metazoa; phylum Arthropoda; class Insecta; order Hemiptera; family Alydidae; genus Riptortus; species Riptortus pedestris. The sequence continues at coordinate 19,522,412 of CM032231.1, forward strand.
ACAAACAGGCAAGCCAACCTCGTAGTGTTGCATAGATAGACCGGAAAGACAAACAATTAATGGAATATATTTGAATATATCATATTAATTTTATTGAAAACAATTTACTAAAGCTAGTGGTGTAATTTGTAATGAATCAGAATCAATTTTATCTCAATCACTCAAATTTTAGTAATCCAAAAACAAAAGAAGGGAGGGGGGGTCAACAGAACGTTTTTGCATATATCTCACAAAGTTCAATGAAAACAATATTGGGTATTTAGGCTTCAATTAATATCTTTTATTATATAACAGAGAATTATTTATGTACCACTAGTAGAAGTGGAGGTTTACTGAAGACTGAAAACTGAAAAATGCAAATATCTCTGTTAATATTCAAGATAGAGAAAAAATGTATATACATCATTTGTAGTGTATTTAATTTGCAATAAGATTGATTCTATACACTTTTTGATCCGACTTATAGTAACGGAGATATTTCGAATTTTCAAAATTCTCCCCCTCTAAACCCCCCCTCCCCCTGGTCCGATTTCAGCCGTTAACGAACTTGATCTTTCTTTTTACATAAAACGACTAAATATCGAGTTTGGTAACGATTACACAAAAATTGCGGCGCTAGAGCGGTAACAGACAAATATATAGATAGATAGATTATATATATATATATATATATATATATATATATATATATATATATATAGATATAGATATAGATATAGATATATATATACAGTTTTGACCGGACCTCATTTTCGTCATCTCCTAGGTAGGATCGATGGACATTTGAAGAAAAAAATCGAAAATTCCGTCATGAGTACAACCTCAATAGCTGATTTCCGAATCTGCTAAATCAGCTGATAGCTGAATCTGCTAAAAACCCCACTAAGCTGGGTTCTCAATGGTAAACTCAATACTCATATTAATAAGAAATTTGATTAAATCCACATCTGACCGATTCGAAAGTCAGCTGGTGATTAGTTACATGACTTAGTTAAGATATATTTCTATATGTGGTTAAACCATCTTCTGAAAACGAGGAGGCTATATCAATTGTTGACAGGAAGGCTAAATGCACCAATAATGGGATGTTGGCCTTCCTAGGTAAACCACAAATACAGTTTTCTACGATACCAAATAGTACGCGTTGAAACGACTACACGCGAAAAATATCCTACTAACTCTAAGATTTTGTTCCACCAAGCAAACCAGGAAAATTAAATTAGTTTTTGACGCATCCTGCTAAAGTCAAAGGTACCACTTTAAATGGCTGGTTACTGAAAGGGCCAGACTTACAAAATTCCATTCCAAGCACCTTGCTGAAATTCATGGAAGAAAGTGTAGCATTTGCCTGGGGTATTAAAGAAATGTAAAATAGAATGGAATAGAATATATATTTACTTGTTAAAGATTTACATCTTGAATAAATTAAATAAACAAATAACAAGTCTGACTTTTTAAATAAATAATTAAATCCAAGTTCTTGAGATAAACAATAATATGACAATAAAGCAAAACAAAAAAAAAGCAAAGTGTAAATAGTAAAATATAGTAGATAAAAGATAACTAAAAGCATTCTATAAACCCTTTTCCGTCTTAATATAACATTTAACTGGAGTGTGGTCCATCAGCGCTTATAGATTCCAGAGTATTGCATGCTGACGTGAAGAAGCAGTAAATCTTGTGTAGTTTATCGAAGTTATCGATACTAAGTATCTCTTCAATTTTATGCACATCACTGACTGCTGAGGAAAGTGTTTGTAGATATTTATTTCTGTCTTCGATGAGCTTCTCCCAGTAGAGAAGTATATGTGACAGGCTATTAGGGATGAACTGATTACAAATAAAAAGTCCGTCACGCAGGGGCTGCGTAAACTAAGCAGATTTCCCTCGTGAAGTTTAGTAATAAATAAATATTCATACTGCTAATACAACACCACCGTGAATAAATACAAACGGAAATAAGAAATGTTTCATCCAATTTCAATAACCTGCCGACAGGAAGCGTTGGGTTAGAAATGTAAACAAACGGGTCTGCCCGCCTCACACCGGAAAGAAAAACAATTACTGAGATATATCAGAACATAACATATATTTTATTGAGAACTATTTACTATATCTAGTACTGTAATTAATAATGAGTCAGAATAATTGTTATCTCAATCAATCAAATTTTAGTCGTCCAAAACCTTAAGACGGGGGGGGGGGGGGTAACCAGAACATATTTGCATGTATCTCGTATAATAAAGGTCTCTTTAATAACATATTTGGTATTTAAACTTCGAATAATGTGGTTTATTATATAATAGAGTATTGTTTATGTAACATGTGTAAATATGGCGGTTTGCTGAAGGCTGAAAACTGAAAAATGCAAATATCTCGGTTAATATTCAAGATATTGAATACATGTGTAACAATATTTATAGTAATATTTATAATAAGATTGGTTCTATACAATTTTGGTATGGTAACGGAGATATTTCAAATTTTAGAAAATCCTCCCCTCTAAACCCCCCTCCCCCTGGCCCGACTTCAGCCGTTAACGATCTTGATCTTTCTTTTTACATAAAACGGTTAAATATCGAGTTTCGTAACGATCAAACAAAAATTGCGACCACTAGAGCGGTAACAGACAAATATATATATATATATATATATATATATATATATATATATATATATATATATATATTCTACCCTTGACATCAGAAGCCCCGAGTTAGGGTTGGAGGGCATTTTATATATTACCTGAGTTTAATATGCTTTTAGCAGATTTCCATTAAGGGAAATCAGATGTTGAGGTCGTACTCATGACGCGATTTTAAAAACATTTCTTCAAATGCCCATCGATCCTACCCAGGAGATGACGGAAATGAGGTCCGTTCAAAATTATATATATATATATATATATATATATATATATACACATATAGTTCGGCCGTAACTGTTGGGCACACGTATGGAGATTTCTCTATAGTATAACTTCACGTGGGAAATCTGCTTAGTTTACGCAGTCCCTGCGTGACGGACTTTTTCAATTAATTAAATCGGCTGTTTTTTATTTGTATTTTTTAACATATCACAAGTTTTCAATGAAAGAACAATAAACCAGTCGAGTAACATCTCCGTCATTCCTAGTTTCATCAATTCTAACATTGATGTTGCACCTCTAGCGGCTATGCTGTCTTGAACAAACAACAATAATAATTAACAACGGGAAATTTCCCAAACTTTTAAATTATTTTGTGTATTATTACATAATCACCACGTTATAGTCTCGACAGACAATAACTTGGAGATCAGCATGAGATGATCAGTTGCGTAGAAAGCTCTTTTCAGATACAAGCAGCTGTCTAGGTCCAATACCGCGTTGGAGCAAAAAAGGAAAATATGGAAAGCACAGTCCTACCAACGTTGACCTACGGCTGTGAAACATGGCCAATAAACAAGACCCCAATTAGAAAACTCAGAGTTGTAGTGAGGGGAATGGAGCGCTACAAACTACACGTCACCAAAGAGACAAAAAGTCCAAGAAATGGATTAGAGAAAAAATAAATTTCCTGACATACCGTGCATTATCAATAAGTGAAAATGGACATGAGCAGGACACCTGGTGAGGGAGGATAAAGATAAATGGACTATAAACATTATCAATTGGTACCATCGGAACAACAAGAGGAAGAGAGGCAGAGAGTTGATGAACAAAGAAGACAATGGAAGAGACTTGGAGATGAGGACTACATGTGGAGGGGCAACATGGCAGAGAGTTGATGAACAAAGAAGACATCAATGGAAGAGATTTTGGAGATGAGAGGACTACATGTGGCGGGGCAGGCAAATTGGCAGAGAGTTGATGAACAAAGAAGACAATGGAAGAGACTTGGAGATGAGGACTACATGTGGTAGGGGGCAAACATGGCAGAGAGTTGATGAACAAAGAAGACAATGGAAGAGACTTGGAGATGAGGACTACATGTGAGGGCAACATGGCAGAGAGTTGATGAACAAAGAAGACAATGGAAGGGACTTGGAGATGAGGACTACATGTGGAGGGGCAACATGGCAGAGAGTTGATGAACAAAGAAGACAATGGAAGAGACTTGGAGATGAGGACTACATGTGGAGGGGCAACATGGCAGAGAGTTGATGAACAAAGAAGACAATGGAAGAGACTTGGAGATGAGGACTACATGTGGAGGAGGGCAACATGGCAGAGAGTTGATGAACAAAGAAGACAATGGAAGAGACTTGGAGATGAGGACTACATGTGGAGGGGCAACATGGCAGAGAGTTGATGAACAAAGAAGACAATGGAAGAGACTTGGAGATGAGGACTACATGTGGAGGGGCAACATGGCAGAGAGTTGATGAACAAAGAAGACAATGGAAGAGATTTGGAGATGAGGACTACATGTGGCGGGGCAACATGGCAGAGAGTTGATGAACAAAGAAGACCAATGGGAAGAGACTTGGAGATGAGGACTTTTTCCAATGTGGAGGGGCAACAGGGCAGAGAGTTGATGAACAAAGAAGACACAATGGAAGAGACTTGGAGATGAGGAACTACATGTGGAGGGGCAACATGGCAGAGAGTGATGAAACAAGAAGGACAATGGAAGAGACTTGGAGATCGAGGACTACATGTGGAGGGGCAACATGGCAGAGAGTTTGATGACAAAAAGAAGACAATGGAAGAGACTTGGAGATGAGGACTACATGTGGTCCAATTACCGGGGCAAACATGGCAGAGTCCTACCAAGTTGATGAAAACAAAGAAGACAATGGAAGAGACTTGGAGATGAGGACTACAATGTGGAGGGGCAACATGGAAGAGAGTTGATGAACAAAGAAGACAATGGAAGAGACTTGGAGATGAGGACTACATGTGGAGGGGCAACATGGCAGAGAGTTGATGAACAAAGAAGACAATGGAAGAGACTTGGAGATGAGGACTACATGTGGAGGGGCAACATGGCAGAGAGTTGATGAACAAAGAAGACAATGGAAGAGAAGAGACATGGAGATGAGGACATTGGATGGCGGGGCAACATGGCAGAGAGTTGATGAACAAAGAAGACAATGGAAGAGACTTGGAGATGAGGACTACATGTGGAGGGGCAACATGGCAGAGAGTTGATGAACAAAGAAGACAATGGAAGGGACTTCGAGATGAGGACTACATGTGGCGGGGCAACATGGCAGAGAGTTGATGAACAAAGAAGACAATGGAAGGGACTTGGAGATGAGGACTACATGTGGAGGGGCAACATGGCAGAGAGTTGATGAACAAAGATAGACAAATGGAAGAGACTTGGAGATGAGGACTACATGTGGAGGGGCAACATGGCAGAGAGTTGATGAACAAAGAAAGACAATGGAAGGGGACTTGGAGATGAGGACTACATGTGGAGGGGCAACATGGCAGAGAGTTTGATGAACAAAGATAAAGACAATGGAAGGGGACTTCGAGATGAGGGGACTACATGTGGCGGGGCAACATGGCAGAGAGTTGATGAACAAAGAAGACAATGGAAGGGACTTGGAGATGAGGACTACATGTGGAGGGGCAACATGGCAGAGAGTTGATGAACAAAGAAGACAATGGAAGGGACTTGGAGATGAGGACTACATGTGGAGGGGCAACATGGCAGAGAGTTGATGAACAAAGAAGACAATGGAAGAGACTTGGAGATGAGGACTACATGTGGAGGGGCAACATGGCAGAGAGTTGATGAACAAAGAAGACAATGGAAGGGACTTGGAGATGAGGACTACATGTGGAGGGGCAACATGGCAGAGAGTTGATGAACAAAGAAGACAATGGAAGAGACTTGGAGATGAGGACTACATGTGGAGGGGCAACATGGCAGAGAGTTGATGAACAAAGAAGACAATGGAAGAGACTTGGAGATGAGGACTACATGTGGCGGGGCAACATGGCAGAGAGTTGATGAACAAAGAAGACAATGGAAGAGACTTGGAGATGAGGACTACATGTGGAGGGGGCAACATGGCAGAGAGTTGATGAACAAAGAAGACAATGGAAGAGATTTGGAGATGAGGACTTACATGTGCGGGGGGCAACATGGCAGAGAGTTGATGAACAAAGAAGACAATGGAAGAGGGACTTGGAGATGAGGGACTACATGTGGAGGGGGCAACATGGCAGAGAGTTGATGAACAAAAGAAGACAATGGAAGAGACTTGGAGATGAGGACTACATGTGGAGGGGCAACATGGCAGAGAGTTGATGAACAAAGAAGACAATGGAAGAGACTTGGAGATGAGGACTACATGTGGAGGGGCAACATGGCAGAGAGTTGATGAACAAAGAAGACAATGGAAGAGACTTGGAGATGAGGACTACATGTGGAGGGGCAACATGGCAGAGAGTTGATGAACAAAGAAGACAATGGAAGAGACTTGGAGATGAGGACTACATGTGGAGGGGCAACATGGCAGAGATTTGATGAACAAAGAAGACAATGGAAGAGACTTGGAGATGAGGACTACATGTGGAGGGGCAACATGGCAGAGAGTTGATGAACAAAGAAGACAATGGAAGAGACTTGGAGATGAGGACTACATGTGGAGGGGCAACATGGCAGAGAGTTGATGAACCAAAGAAGACAATGGAAGAGACTTGGAGATGAGGACTACATGTGGCGGGGCAACCATGGCAGAGAGTTGATGAACAAAGAAGACAATGGGAAGAGAACTTGGAGATGAGGAACTTACATGTGGAGGGGCAACATGGCAGAGAGTTGATGACAAAGAAGAACAATGGAAGAGACCTGGAGATGAGGACATTGGATGGCGGGGCAACATGGCGGAGAGTTGATGAAACAAAGAAGACCATGGAAGGGACTTGGAGATGAGGACTACATGTGGAGGGGCAACATGGCAGAGAGTTGATGAACAAAGAAGACAATGGAAGTGACTTGGAGATGAGGACTACATGTGGAGGGGCAACATGGCAGAGAGTTGATGAACAAAGAAGACAATGGAAGGGACTTCGAGATGAGGACTACATGTGGAGGGGCAAGAACAATGGCAGAGAGTGATGACAAAAGAGACAATGGAAGGGACTTCGAGATGAGGACTACATGTGGCGGGGCAAACATGGCAGAGAGTTGATGAACAAAGAAGACAATGGGAAGGGACTTGGAGATGAGGACTACATGTGGAGGGGCAAAACATTGGCAGAGAGGTTGATGAACAAAGAAGACAATGGAAGGGACTTGGGAGAGATGAGGACTACATGTGGAGCCAAGGGCAACATGGCAGAGAGTTGATGAACAAAGAAGACAATGGAAGAGACCTGGAGATGAGGACTACATGTGGAATGGGGCAACATGGCAGAGAGTTGATGAACAAATGACAGACCCAATGGAAGGGACTTGGAGATGAGGACTACATGTGGAGGGGCAACATGGCAGAGAGTTGATGAACAAAGAAGACAATGGAAGAGACTTGGAGATGAGGACTACATGTGGAGGGGCAACATGGCAGAGAGTTGATGAACAAAGAAGACAATGGAAGGGACTTGGAGATGAGGACTACATGTGGAGGGGCAACATGGCAGAGAGTTGATGAACAAAGAAGACAATGGAAGGGACTTGGAGATGAGGACTACATGTGGAGGGGCAACATGGCAGAGAGTTGATGAACAAAGAAGACAATGGAAGAGACTTGGAGAAGCACACTACTTGGCCAGGATTAAACCTGTAATAAATTAGCAGATCTTCGCACACGAAAATCATAATGAACTCAAAATACCTCAATTTTAAGTTGAATTAGTACTAGAATTATTCTAATAAAAGAATGTACACGATCTGAAAGTCTGCATGTACAAATAAAGGTTTTATTTATTTATATTTATTACATAATACCAACATCTAATGATAGTTTTTTTATACTTATCTCTTACTCAAATATCAACATAGTAACACGATCATTTTTCTCGTTTTAATCTTTTAATTTTAATCTCGTCTAGCATTAATTTATTAAGCCAATAGAATAGGAGATGGCGTCATCTGAGCCAATCCAAACAACTCTACAAGTTCTCTATACTTTTGCAGCCCAGGACTTTTTAGTTTTATTTATTTTAGCTAATTTCCCTTAAGGGAAATCAGCTATTGAGGTTGTACTCATGACACGATTTTTGAAATTTTTCTTCAAATGTCCATCAATCCTACCCAGGAGATGACGAAAATGAGGTCCCTTCAAAACTGTGTGTATATATATATATATATATATATATATATATATATATATATATATATATATATATATATATATTTGTCTGTTCCCGCCGGTCGTAATTATTGTTTAATCGTTACCAAACTCGATATTTAGTCGTTTTATGTAAAAAGAAAGATCAAGTTCGTTAACGGCTGAAATCGGACCAGAGGGAGGGGGGGTTTAGAGGGGAGGATTTTCGACAATTCCAAATATCTCCGTTACTATACGTCGGATCGAAATATTGTATAGAATCAATCTTTTTGTAAATAAAATTTTCTATAATTATTGATATATTCATTTATTCTTTATCTTGAATATTAACAGAGATATTTGCATTTTTCAGTTTTCAGCGTTCAGCAAACCCCTTTTATACTCATGTTACATAAACAATACTTTATTATATAATAAGCCACCTTATTCAAAGTTTAAATACCAAATATGTTATTCAAGAGACCTTTATTATACGAGTCACATGCAAATATGTCCTGGTGTCCCCCCCCCCCCGTCTTAAGGTCGTGGATTACTAAAATTTGATTGATTGAGATAACAATTATACTAACTCATTATTAATTACAGTACTAGATATAGTAAATAGTTTTCAATAAAATTAATATGTTATATTCCGATATATTTCAGTAATTGTTTTTCTTTTCGGTGGCTGGCAGAACTGTTTGATTACATTTCAAACACTTCCTGTCGGCAGGTTACTGAAATTGACTGAATTTCATTTATTACATTTATTAGTTCCGTTTGTATCTATTCACGGTGGTGTTGTGTTAGCAGTATGTAGATTTATCGATTACTAAACTTCACTTGGGAAATCTGCTTAGTTTACGCAGCCCTTTTTTATTCTCCTTGAATATTGACTCGAGTGCAATTCATTTGCAGCAGTGGTTTTGTCCATTTGTAGCTTCCATTCGTTCAAGATATTTAGGTCCTCTCTCTAACACTAAGCACCATTATGTAAATGGATACCTTTTGGAACCATAAAACACTCAATAACGGTTCTTCTCTTATATAATTCCGAAGAGAACCCAGTAAACGAAATAGATTTTTTTCAAATGAAATTACAAAGTCCATCGAAACCCAGTAGCTTTCTTCCTGAGTTCATTTAAGTTTAGTAATATATTATGTCAAGAGAAATTGATTTTCTTTTATATAAAAGATAAGAATTAACTTAAAATAAGAGCACTGGTGGATTAGGGCCCTTCATTTATTAACGTCTACTTTGTGCTTAAGAGTATTTAAAAATTGGCGGGTAGAAGTTTTAATCTGATAAACAAAGAGGAACAGTGGAACAGACTGTAAATTCGTTAAATGTATTCGCAACTCCTGGGGGGAGTTTAAGGGGGGGGGCATTCAGAAAGTAATTGAAATTCATTGAACTAAACAGAAGTTATAAATTTTCGGGGCTACTAGAACTAAATTCGGCCAGTTAATAATGGTGGAACTCCGACAATTGCTGATTCATAGCAACATCTATCTATTAGCCATGAATTTCAAAGAAGTAATTTCATAAACATGTCTCTTGGCTTAAGTGCTATTAGCAGATTTCCCTTAAGGAAAATCAGCTATTGAGGCCGTACTCATGACACGACTTTGAAAAATATCTTCCCATCGACCCTACCTAGTACATGACGAAAATGAGGTCCCTTCAGAATTATATATATATATATATATATATATATATATATATATATATATATATATATATTCCTCTAACTTCAATACTAAGGTCAATATCAATTTTTAGTATTTAGCCTTCTGTAGACCAAGACTTTAATTTCTTGTTGAAAAATGTGTATTTGATCTATACGGTACTCGACATTTAACCATTTCAGTCAACATTGAAGATAATTTTCTAATTACCCGAAATCGGACATGAATAGTACGGGCATAGAGAGGGGAAATTAGAAAATTCAAAATATTTCCGTTATTATGAGTTGGACCGTAGAATGTTATAGAGCCAATCTTGTTTAGTTATTGATGTTCTACAATTGTGTACTAGAAATGGAAAAGGCTGAAAGTGCCACGAAGTAAAATTTCTAGTATTCAATAAAAACTATAAAACTTATAATGTACACTTAAAACCTGTATAATTAATTCATTATAAAATGCATTATATATTTATATTTAATTTATACAAATTTGTATTTAATTGAACATATATTACTTGATTTTGTATGGGAAAAGCTGAAAGTGCCATCGTATCTTTTTTTGGGAAACGATGTAAGTGCCACACTTTTTTAGTTGAAAGGCTTTAAGTGTAGCGCACACTACTAAAATAAGATGAATGTTCATAGTGGTGTTGCCATTTTAAGCGTAACATCTATTTTTTAGATTGTTTTTTTTTAGCCATAGTGAAAAATATGTTAAAAAATGGGGTTAAACATTAAAAAAATTAAAAAAAAAATTATTTGTTAGGCTACATTATTTTTAAAAGGTATTATAAATTGTATATGTATTAAATATATATGTACAGTATATTAAAATATATGTATTAAAATATTATCTCTCTCTTGTCTCCTATTCTCCACCGTCTTCTTCTTGCTCGTCCACGGCAGGGTGCTCCTCTACGGCAGGCTGATTAGCTCCATGAACGATAGCCCTGTAGAACGCCTTGTCTTCTTCTTTCTCCAAGTATTCAATCATTCCCTCTATATCCTTCTTCTTTTCTTGTGATATCTTGCACTTGAACTGAATTTTTGGTAACTTATCCACATCAGGGAGGTCATTAAGATTTGTATTCTTCTTTAAAACGTTTACGTTTTTCCAAGTTACCATATAACCGTCCGGTGACAAAACTGAAGCCACTTTTACAATGCCAGGATTCTTGTGTGAAATACGAAAATGTGAAATTTTACTTATTCCAAGATTTCGAAGTCAATAAAATCCTCAGTTTGCATTGAAACAACAGTGAAGGAGGTTTTTTTTTGCATACGCAGTCGCAACATGTTCAAGATCTATTGGAACCATTGCTTTACATGTTTTGCGCCTCTTTTCAGTTTCAGTTATTTTTCAGGTCGCAGTTATTGTAACTATGTCCACTAACCAAGTACTTTAAATCTATTGAGCGATAAAATCCTTTTTTCTACCTAACACTCGTTACTAGACTCGTGACAAAGCCTATACTGGATGGCGGCCGGCACTTACAGCCTTCTCCACTGCCGGTCAGCAGGCGCTTTCACAGTGCTGTTCCTTGCGACTGCTCTAGGAACTAGTAGGTATTTCTCCGGCACTTAGAACATTCTCTACGTTATTGGCGATGTCGTTTACAACACAATCCACGCAAAATCGGGGGAAAAATGTTTTTGACACTTTCAGCCTTTCCCATTTCTAGTACGCAATTGTAGTGCTACGCATTTTTTCTTACCTCAAGTATGAGCGAGATATTGGTGCTTTCTTGTTTTCAGCCTTTAGTAACCCCCCCCCCCCTTCTGCCTTCTATTCATAGATTGTTTTACGTAGAAATAGGGAATATGTGGTGAGGTGGTCAGTACACACTGATGAGGTAATGACGAACTTTGTACCCGCCAATCAAATATGCCCAAAATGTAATCTAATTATCGTAATTCATCTCGAATATTGTTCATTTTATCAATTTCAAAAGCAGTGAATATTATTATATAAATCTATTGTCCTTAAATACCAAAATACCAGATCACATGGGGAATTAACTCAAAATTGGATAAAACTCTAAATTACAGTTAAAAAAAACTCTACATTTAAATGCTCATAAATGATAATCTAACCAAGCTTTTTGCTGGTATTACTCAAATTATAAAGTATATGGTCATTTATGACTAGTACATGTAATGCAATCTCAGATTAATTACAGAGTTATAGTATATTCCAAGCCTATAATATAATAATGTCCTTCTAGATTGCATCGATATTCAACAGGCTGTTTGTCAGATAGTCAAGGATAGAAAATGACTTACCAATATATCATCGTCTTATAAGTCTTTACCAACATACCAATTCTAGGAAAGCTTTAAAACTGTTTATATATCATATATATATATATATATATATATATATATATATATATATATATATACACACACACGTAGGGCACTAGGAAAGTTTTGCAAGATGAGGGATGGGATCGCAGGACGAGTTGGCACACGCGTAGACCTGTTCAAGCCTGCACAGTAGCTAGCTGAGTCACCGGGCAAGAGTCATTTTCCTTTTGACAATGCTAGTGAAAGGTATGAGAAATGTCATCCTGGTCTAGAGTTGAGTACAGAGCGATTTTACGCTACAACTTTGCACGTGGGTTAACTGTGGATGAGTGTTTAGAAGAAATGCTGCCAGTGCTTGGAGAGGATTGCCCACACCGTACAACGATATTTAGGTGGTACCAAGAGTTTAAAAGAGGAAATTTTGAGCTTGAGGACGCTCCAAGGTCAGGTCGTCCAGCTTTATCGGTGACCGAAGAGAACATTGATGCTGTTCGGAAATGCTGCTGGAGGCAGACAGGGGAGCTACCTATCTGCAGATAGAGGAGACCTTGGGTATAAATCCACCAGCGATTCGTAGCATTTTGCATGATCATCTTCATGTCAGGAAGCTTTGTACTCTTTGGGTGCCCCATAGCTTGACTGAAGGTCAGATGGCGAATCCGGTCTCGTGGTGCCGTGAAATGCTCAAGAAATTCAAAAATGTGAAAGCCTCCAATGTAAACAGCGTAGTAACGGGTGATGAAACCTGGCTTTACTATTATGATGTCCCAACTAAATCTCAGAGCAAAGTGTGGGTGTTTGAAGATGAGGACACCCCCGTCAATGTCCGGAAATCCAGATCTGTTAAGAAAAGAATGGTGGCGGTATTTTTTAGTAGGAGGGGCGTTGTGGAGCGAGTGGTGCTAGAAACTCAGTAAACTGTCACAGGCAGGTGGTACACCGAGGAATGCCTCCCTAAAGTAGTGCAAGCTCTGAAAAAAATTCGGCCAAACTCTAGAATGGACACATGGTTCCTTCACCAGGATAATGCTCCAGATCATCGTTCCAGAATTTGCACAGAATATTTGGCCAGTACTGGAATAAAACTGTTAGAGCACCCTCCCTACAGCTCAGATCTAGCTCCCTGTGATTTCGCGCTTTTCCCTCACGTGGAAAAAAGGCTGAAAGGGAGGCATTTCTCAAGCGATGAGGACCTATTGAGGGCCTGGGACTTCGAGTGTGCCCAGATCCCAGAAGAAACGTGGCAGGGCAACTTTGAAGGCTGGTTTAGGAGGATGGAGAAGTGTGTTTTATGCGGTGGAAAGTACTTTGAAAAATTGTAAAAAATAAAGTCCAATTGCAAAACTGTCATATATATATATATATATATATATATATATATATATATATATATATATATAAGTTATATATATAAGTACTATCTATTTATTACCCGTTGTTAGTGGGTTGAAATATAAATATTGGTTCAACTTTTAAACGCAACAATCCAGTCATTTTTCACGTCACACAAGTGGTCTGATCATGTACAGTAAGTATCCAAAGAGTGAGACGTAATACCCATTATGTAATAAGTAGCAATTAAATGGAATAACGTATAGGAAAACTGTAATTGAGATTTATTGTTAATCAAACTTTTTCTTTTAACCAATATTGACGATTTTGTGATCCCTCATAAAATTTGTGTTAAATAAATCTAATTTTATGTCAAAGTATAACGATTTCAACAGAATAGCATCCGGAGAAGAAACAAAATTCTGCTGTAATTTCATGGAGGTTTGATTGAGGTGGTCCATGTGTTCAAATAGATTAAATTTCTATTCAAAAGAGACATGTTCCGTTTAGGCATCGCACTGTAGTTCCTTAGTAAGAGTGTTTGAATTCTGAAGTAATTAGCTAACTTTTGTAAGCAGTCTTTATGAGTTGAAATAATAATGGTTGCCCGGTGGAGATATAAATAAGATAATTCCCAGTGAATGTTCCCCCAAATCAATGGTAAAAGAGCCTAATATATCCGTGCCATATATAAATATGAAATACATATTCATAATATTTTAATAATATACATCAGTTTAATAATTATATTCAGGCACTTTCATTGAATATTTAAATTCCATTTGGCGAGCGGAAGTCGAAAGTAATAATTTTGAAAATATTACTGAGTATATTCACGAACGCCCATCTTGACATTCAATTAAATACCCACTCTTGTCGGGTGCAGTAGAGTCCAAATATTCGTTAACTCTTTTAGTGTCATACGATTATATTTTGTTGTCCAAGCAATACATCCAAAAATAATCCTAGAATTCTCTCTCGTACGGCTCTCATACATTAAAAAGTCCGTCACGCAGGGGCTGCGTAAACTAAGCAGATTTCCCACGTGAAGTTTTACAATAGAGAAATCTGCCTAATAACAACTGTAGTAGTAAGAAACCTCTAAACCTAAAACATTATTTAGGGCGTAATAACCCAGTAGTTTCTAGCCCCAAAAAACAGTTAACCTAACCTCTAAACCTATCCACGAGGGACGAATAGTTAAGGAAATGCCCGCCAGAGCTCTCGGCGGAAAGTCCGAACATAGCCTACTGGTGACCACACGCAGAATACAAATGCAAATATCTCAGTTAATATTCAAGATACAGAATAAATGTATAGAACAATATTTATAGTAAATTTAATTTGCAATAAGATTTATTCTATACAATTTTTCGATCTGACGCATAATAACGGAGATATTGTGAATTTTCAAAAATCCTCCCCTCTAAACCCCCCTCCCACTGGTCTGATTTCAGCCATTTACGAACTTGATCTTCCTTTTTACATAAAACGATTAAATTCCGAGTTTGGTAACGATCAAACAAAAATTGCGACCGCTAGAGCGTTAACAGACAAATATATATATATATATATATATATATATATATATATATATATATATATATATATATAATTTTGAACGGACCTCATTTTCGTCATCTCCTGGGTAGGATCGATGGACATTTGAAGAAATTTTTCGAAACTCGCGTCATGAGTACGACCTCAATAGCTGATTTCCCTTAAGGGAATCTGCTAAAATGTACTCTCTTAGAACGTTGAAAAAAGTAGTGTAGCTAGGAAGTACAGATGTTAATTTTTTAAAAAATCGAGTTAAATATAATTTATTAGAATTTTACGTAGGTTGTGCAGAAAGACGTTGAAGTTCTCTTCCAGATACCAAAAAACCCCTATTACAAGGCTAAATGCAAGGATCCCAGGTAGCACAGCGTAGATTACGAAGTCGGTGTAATTAACTAAAGTGTAACTCAATGTCAGAATTATAGCTAATCCGGAAGCTTGGTACACAGCTATAATGCGTCCTGCTGAAGTACACTCAGGAATGGAGAAGGTGAGCTCAACTGAATCTCGGTAGCTACTGGGATATAACCTATGCGGAAGGCACCCAAGAAGACTGTCATGGTGTAGTCCAAAGAGATTAGCTTGTGGAAAAAGAACACTTTGGACAGAACCATACCTTCTATGGACATGGCGCAGATTGACAGTGCTATCAGTTTGTAATGGTGTCTTCTATCCAGCAAAATCCCACAAATCACTGATCCCACGAACCCACCTGCTACGAAGGTCAGTCCTGTGTATCCTGCTAAATCATCCGCGTCCGTAGTACTATCAATGCTATTGTCGACGAAGAGCTGGTTTAAGAGTATGTTTAAGCATGGCTCCGGCACTCAACCCAAAGCTTATCGCGAGGAAGAAAAAGTTATTGTTTCTGAAGAGTAGACAAGTTCTCGTTGTAGATGATGCGTCTCCTCTCTTCTCTCTCTCTCCCCCCCCCCCAGGGAGTGCCTTCTAGCAATGCTTGGAGGCACGTCTTCGAACAGTCCCAGAACGTGCGAGAAAGTTGTCACTCCGGCCACCCCTATGTGTAGGGCATTAAGGTCTTCTCTGATTGACGACACGTCATCTTTTACATGGATGACCATCGGAGGAACGAGGAAAGTTATAGCGATCCACAATTGCTCGCCGAAAACCCCAATGGCGCAGGCTGTCCCGAACCATATGGAGGCCAGTCTCGGCGGTATGCTCACGATGAACAGCTGATAACCACTTGAGATAAGAAAGCGATTATGAAGGTAGACCTTTCTAGACTGAACAGCTTGAGCCAAGAGCCGCTAGTGAAGAAGAACAATCCATACAGAACACTCACCCTTAATCCTTCCTTCTCAATGAACCAATCAATGTACACCGCCATGAGAATCAAAGTAGTCCACAGCTCTCTCCGACACTCCTTAATACTCGGTAATTATGTTGGCGATGATTGAATATTTTAACCAATGCGTGGCACAAATGGCAGACGTCAACAGAATATTGTTAGCAAAAGCCATCGTCTTTTGTACAACTTAAATATTTCTAATTCATCCATTGTATGATTAAAAAAAAACTAAGAAACGTCCAAAACTAAGTAACCTAAAATATAATTCACATGATGATCAACTGATGATTTCCAATTAATCAATAAATTAATTTAAATGTCAGTGTGATTTTATTTTACTCCAGTTTCTCTACAATTGGGTATATTTCCCACACATTTTTTGTGTATAAAACCACAGCCTCATAATTTAAAAAAAAAATTAAAAAAATCTTTGCACTCTATACTACAAAGGCTGATTAGGAGAGGTTATTTATAGATCGCAGTCTCATTCTAGGTAGAAATGAATAATGGATTTATTTGAAGAATCCATCACCAAATAAAATAAAGGAGTTATTTTTTAACGGTCACTCTTTGCTAATAAATCCAATCGGGTCAGATTATCAAAAGGTTACGACCCGCTTAGCAGATTTCTTTTAAGGAATATCAGCTATTGAGGTTGTACTCATGACGTGATTTTCGAAAACTACTAAATGTCCATCAGTCCTACCCAGGAGAGAACAAAAATGAGGTCCGTTCAAAAAAATATATATATGTGTGACTGTGTGTGTCTGTTACCGCTTTAGCGGTAGTTTAGTTTCATCGTTCCTCGATATATAAGAGTTTCGGGGAAAATTAAAGATCAAGTTCGTTAACGGCTGAAATCGGGGCTGGGAAAGAGGGGTTTGGGGGGAATTTCGAAAATCCGAAATATCTCCGTTATTCTACTTTGCATCGAACAATTGTATAAAACCAATCTTACAGTAAATTTAATTTTCTATAAATATTGGTATATTTACTCTAATGTGAATATTAATGGAGATATTTGGATTTTTTAGTTTTCATCCATCAGTAAACCCCTACTCCTACTCATGTCATATTAACAATAAGCTGTAATAACATGAACCATTTTATTCTAATATTAAATGCCAAATATTGTTTTCATAAGACCTTTATCTTGAGAGATGCATGCCAATTCGGAATGAGATGATGTCATCAATTCAGGTTTTACATTCTTCTCTCGAAAACGTTCATTTTATCTATACTGAACTCGATATTTAACCGTTCAATAAACACTAAAGATCATATTTGTAATTGGTAGACATCGGCCCAGGAGTAAGAGCGGTTGTAGAATTCAAAATATCTGCATTACTATGATTCGGATCGAAAAATGTTATAGAATCAATCTTATTAAAATATTCAAGCTGTACAATAGTTGTTCTATGCATTTTTTTTGTAGCTCGAATATTGATTGAATAATTCATACTTTCTGGTTTTCAGTCCGAATATGTGATGAGATGAGATCACTAGTATGTTATACCAGCACGTGGGAAATCCGGTTAGTTTACGCAGCCCCTGCGTGAAAATTTTTTTCATCGCCCTATAACAATAAGGGAATATATCATGAAACTTCTTATCCCTAGCTTAAATACCCAATATTGTTTTCAACAGATGTTTAATATATGTGATACATTGAAATACGTTGTGTGTTATGTCATCGGATTGAGAACTATACACGTGACTCAGAAAACAGCCATAAATACCACACAAAAATCTTCTATACCGCATATACTTTACGTCGGATATTTTCAAGCGGAGAAATAGTTATTTTCATCACAGGTACGCAAAGTGTATCTTTTCTGTACGAGGTCGAGTTTCACGTACGAGGCGAAGCCGAGTTCGGGAATAAGACCGAGTACAGAAAAGATACTTTGCGTACGTATGTTGAAAATGACTTTTCATTATACTGTACCTATTCTTAAAAGGAAATAAGGTAAATATTTTAATATTTTTATTCTTATAAAAAAATCAGAAGATAAAGATATGAATTCTAAAATATGAAACATATGTTTATTAAACAGCAAAGGTTATTCAACAGATAAATAGAATAGGCAATAGACCTACATATAATTTAAAATTAATATTTTTTGTGCAATTTTTATTGTTACTTATATTAATACCTTTTGCGGTATTGATTGCTTAATTATTGACAAATTAAACATTGTTTTGATTTAATAAATACAGGTTAAGTAAGTATGCAATATACAATGAATGATAGTATAATGAGGAATATTCCAATAACAGCTGTTACTTTTCTGTACTAGTAAAGAAAAGTATCACTTTGCGTACTCAAACGATACACTGAAAACACATGTTATTTTATTATTATTATTATGTATTAACGTCCACTTTTTGCAACTCAGGCTAATTGGGACGGGTTATCTACAGGTTACGACCCTTAAAGTTAAAGTTATAAGGTGCGTCATCATTGAACATTCAAGAATTGGAACGCTCCAAAGTTGTATTATACCTTTACCAAACTCAATATTTAAACGTTATAAGTTAAGTCTAGGTAATTAATTACTGAAATGAGAGTCGGTTGCGAGGGGACTCTGAGAAGAGGTAAGTTTGAAGACCCAATAACTATTATAATCAGTCGGACCGAAAAAAAAAAAAAATGTGGTGAAAGTGCATTTTAGTCCCCCCCCCCTTGATGGCGCACGATGATGACGGCGGCCATCTTGTTTTTCTAACACCGAGGGTGGGGGTTTTGTTTTTCTTACTTTATCTTTTTTAACACTTTAAAATTTCCAAAATACGCCATCGGCGGTTAAAACCAGGGGGGAAGGGGGAGAGGGGGTAATTTTAACTTAAATTTTGTTAACACACTTAATTCACCAGGTGCATGTTTTTCCCACATTTTGGGCATTCGTATGTAGGCGATAATAATCCCACTTTTATACACCATTCAATAATGGCACGCTTTCCCTGCACTTCCAATTGTGTAAAAAACTTAGTTATGCGCTTACTTTGAGCCATAGCTAAAACGGAAACGATATTAATAGTAAACACTAGCAAAAACAATATGTCGGACGGTAGCAAGAAACAAGATGTCGGACAGTGACGTAACAAGATGGCGGCTAGGGGGGGACTAAAATGCACTTTAGCCAAAAATGTTAATAAAGTAATGTCCTACTTTTATCTTTATGTATTTTTTTTCTCTAAATCAAATACTAACTAATAATACTACTAATAACGCTATTAATACTAACTAATAACGCTATTAATACTAACTAATTAATTGGTTCTTTTTTAAATGACAATAATAAAGAATCAGGAATATATAATACAAAAATAAATGATGCCCAATAACTCCAATCCAAATGCGTTTTTTTTAAAAATTATTAGACTCTTTTAGTACAAGGTTTATTGGCTTATTTAATAATAACTAAGTAAAGAGACCTACCATTGATCCTAGTCATTCATGTTGATACTAGTGATTTTATGAAATGAGTATATTACAACATACATTTCCAAGCCCTTTCAGGAATGGAATCCAAGACTAAATGTTGCCAATTGAACTAATTCCAACGCCTTAACACATTTGGCTAACCTAAATAAGTAATTTAGTAACACTTCTAGAGAAATCATATTGAATGGCGTCATCAGTATGAAGAATCTGACATTAAGCACTTAACGTGCAGCTACTTCCATACCTCGTTGTTATAGAACGTTAGCTATTTACATCTGGTTTGTAAACTTAAAATCCCGAAGACGTGAGTTGTGATAGAATTAATTTTGATTCTGTAAGTCATAGTCTCATTTCATATTTAGTTGAGGGGTGTTTTAAAAATAAAAATGGGAAAGGTAATGTCTCGACTTAATAGACAGTTCTATCGGTTTAATGCTGAGAACAGAGCTCACCGTGAAATATCAAAAGAAAAACTCAAACCGGCCCCCAGGCATCCTACAGAAGAAAAAGCAATACGAGAAATATTAGAGCGTAAGTTTTAAAGAATTAATTTTCTATTATAAAATGTGTTATTTACATATCATTATTTACTTGATTTCAGAAACTAAACACATAAAAGAACAAGCAATGAAGAAAGATCCAACTCTAGATGAGTTTTTGAAGAAAGTATTTGTCGTCTCCCATGATCCTGTTCAGGAAGTAAGTTATTTTAGTTGTTATTGAATATAATGGTAAAAGAATTGGCAAATTTCTTAGTTGAGGATTGGTTTTATTGACAGATTTGGAGTCATATAACAAAACAGTATTTTTTCTTGAATACTTATGAAGACTTTATTTCTTTTGTACCAATATATATATATTTTTTTTTTATGATGAGGTATAAAAAGCTTATAATATTAAAGATTTACAAGCCTTGAATATTGCATTGTAAATTTGATGGTATTTTCTATGGACTTAAGTATTATTGGATACAAAGCTATTTACAACTATAAAGAGAAACTTCATTAGAATGGAGAAGCTCTTGAAATAGAATTAGCACTAAATGGTCCATAACAAATTATGTGAACACTAATGAGGATTGGGAACATCTTGATATTTTATATACAATATTATAAGGCTTACAAATTTCTTTTGTTATCAATCTCTGATCAATATTATGAGTGTCAATGTTGTTGTTATTAATAAGAGGCCTACCTCTACTTTGGTTTCATTAAGCCATTGTAACTCATTTTACATACATTTTTTAACATTGGTATTAGACTAAATGACCACTTACTCGTCGCTTGAATAATTCAGGCCGAAATTCCAAATATTTTGAACAATCCCTTATCTAACTATTGGACTCTCGGAAGGAAAAGGCAATTATATCATAAATTATTTTGATGGGCCCTAACACTAAATCTGACTGAAAGGACCCAGACCCAAATTGGGTTGGAACAGATTATATTTACAGACTTCAAAACCTTCTTTAGAATTTTAATATATGTCTACAGGAAATAGTATAGCCTGATAAACTTTGGCGATCAACAGTCTGCATAATATACCTCCAGCTCAATGAACACTTCATCAAAGTTCTGAGCCTATAAATTTATAACTAATTAAATGTAAGTTAAGACGTCACACAACTAGGCACATATTTAACTTTGATATTACTTATTGATCTGGGGCTAAGAACTTAATGAGCCTTCTTAGTCTATTCACTTCTTCAAACTATCACTTTATAACCTTTTCTACATCATAATCTTCCATATACTCACAAGTATTTTTCTTTATAACACTTAGGGTACATTGTGTTTCTTTTTAACTCCTTGTATGATTAAAATAAGCAAGTATTTTTAAGCTAACCTTCCTTTTTAACCACAAAGTATAATCTTTTCCCCCAACAACTTTATGTCAAGGTCTGCGTATTTCTCGGAAATTGATAAATAAAGACATATAGTATTCGCCTTAGTCGAATTATCCCTAAAAGTTTATAAAACATTTGTTAGTCACTGGTGGAGGTCCATCATCAAAAAGGTCAAACACCTCCACTCTTAATAGTTCTTTTATTATAGACAAAGTACTTTCGGGGCGAACCGTCCCATCTTCAGTGCTCTGTGACACAACATTTATACTTTGAAAAAACATTTATTTATTTATATATATTAGATGTTTTTTCAAAGTTTAAATGTTGTGTCACAGAGCACTGAACATGGTACAGTTTGCCCCGAAAGTACTTTGTCTGTAATAAAAGAACTATTAAGAGTGGAGGTGTTTGACCTTTTTGATCCTTCCGTTGACTTGTTAGTCACTTAGATGAGGAGCCATTGTTTATTTTTCTCCATTTCTTAATACAAGTAAGTTAACCCTGGATATCTGCTACTTTGAGGCACTATTTGAAAAAAAGATTCAAAGTGACTGTTGAAATCTGTGAATTAGAGATGACAGATGCAGTCCTTATCCTCGAGTTAAAAACATTCAAGGGAATTTTGCTCTTGACAGCATATATTGCTGAGGATGCCGTAGATCTCTCAATTTAAAGTATCTGAAAGAATGAGTAGAACAATTGTATATCTGTGAGTGGTGGGATTTTGAGGGTATAAGCTAGTTTTATCCCCCACAACTTAAGAGACCATACACAGCTCTAGCCCAATATCATCCAGCTACTGTTTTACTGGTGAATAGGAAGCTAAACTCTGTACATCAAAAATCAAGGAGTTGGAATTCAATCTTCGTTCTATCCAGGATATGGTCCAGAACTTGCACCTTCAGATTACCACCTAAAACACACTGCTGTCCATGACAAACTTTCCCCTCCTAGGCCTAAAACTTTTGAAGAAGTCAAAAACGGGTGTAAAGAGTTTCTTGCATCAAAAAACTCATCATGGCACCACAATGGTAATGAATATTTGATTCAAAGCTGGCTTCTGTGATAGAAAATTAAGGTCCGTCACCCAGGGACTGCGTTAACTAAGCAGATTTCCCATGTGGTGGTGTATTGGCATTTATCTCAAAACTTAAAAGTTCAATGAGAACAATATTTGGTATTTAAGCTTCAAATAAAGTGCGTCATAAAATAATAAAATATAGTTAATATGAGGTGAGTAGGAGTGGGGCTTTACTGAAGACTGAAAACTAAAAAATACCAATATCTTAGTTAATAATCAAGATAGTGATGCACATAACAACATTCATAGAACATTAAATTTGCAATAAGAATGGTTCTATACACTTTTTCAATCCGACGCATAATAACAGAGATACTAAGAATTTTCGAAATTCTCCCCCTCTAAACCCCCCTCCCCCTGGTCCGATTTCAGCCATTAACGAACTTTATCTTTCTTTTTGTATAAAACGATTATATATCAATACGATAAGACAAAAATTGCGGCCACTAGAGCTGAACAGACAAATATATATATATATACTAGCTAAGGTACCCGGCGATGCCCGGGAAATCATTGCTGACTGACTAATGATGGTATTTTTATAGCAAGACTTCAATGTGTACAATTGCACTTCCCTCCACGATGTATTGTTTTTTCAAAACAGCCAATCCTAAAGTGTAACTTTCAGGGTTAATAGAATAGAAATTTTAGTTTTGAAGATTATATGAAAATGGGTTCCTAATTTATCCCTCACGACTTTTTGACTCACGGTTTTTGAATAATTCAAACCATAGCATGGGTAGCATTTATCACAATTAAATATCTTCTATAATGAACATATTTCCTGTCAAAAATCAAACCAAGCACATATAGTTTTATACATAAGATTATATTCGTATTAGTAAGCCTCAGTGGAAATCACTTCCCGTCGTGGCAGCATTCCACAGGAAATAACTAAACTCAATTACCTCCCGTCCATTTCCGCTCTCGCAGGAGCTTTATCATCGTTGTTTTCCTTAGAATATTGATTCAGAATATTATTTTAATAATTTATCTCCCTGATGGAACTAAATAGTAGATCCCTAAACATAATTTCATTTATGTTGAAAAAGCTAGATGAGGGGAAGAGAGCCCCCCCTGCAACCTAGTAATACTTTAAACATTCATATCGAGTATATATTAAATACCAGAATTGCTCTTATAGTTTATATTCTATTAGAAATAAATAACAAAGTTATAGGGAAAATAAATAAATAAATGAGGAGGCGACGGAGATTTATAAGCTCACTAATCCGAATCATACTTGCAACTATCTTATAAGACTAAAACATAACATCTTTTGTCATAATATGCATTTATTAAAAACACTTAAATAAGCACTAATAAAATTAATGACTCCCGCTTCGGTTTTAGCGTATATGCCATGTTAACTTCATTTACGGCAAAAGTGAATACAACAAAAGTTACTTTAAATAACAAAAGTAAACAACTTTTGCTATGTGCACGTTAGCCGAAAAAAAAAATAGAAAATGAAAATTGGGAAGTTTTATCTCAGGCCTGTCTTATAACCCCCACTCCCGTTTGAACCTAAACATTTTAATGTAGCTTATAATCATGGAAGAATTAATGCTAATTCGCATACCAAGTTTTGTTAAATTCGGTTCAATCGTTTGTGGTCAACAAAATTGTTGGCTTCCGCTTTAGTTTTTAACGCATATCTCGTTTATGTTATACAGCAAAAGTGAATATAACCAAAGTTACTTTAAATAACGAAATAAACAACTTTTGTCATGTGCATATTTGCAGAAAAACCCGTAGAAAAAGAAATATCGCTATTTTTAATTTCAGGCCTCCCTTATAACTCCCACTCCTGCCCATCCCTAGAAATATTGGTATGGCTTATGATAATTAAGGTGTCAGAGACAATACACATACCGAGTTTTATTTAGTTCGGTGGACTCTTTTGTGCCAAATAATATTCTTGACACCCGCTATAATTTTTAGCGTATAACGCCTTTATAATTCGGTATTCGCCGATAGTGTGTATAACAAAAGTTTCTCTAAATAACAAAATAAACAACTTTTGTTAAGTGCATATTTGCCGAAACACCAATAGGAAACGGAATATCACTTTTTAATTTCAGGCGTCCCTTATGACCCCCACTCCTGCCCGTCCCTAGAAATGTTTGTATGGCTTATTATAAGGAAGGCGTTAGTGCGAATACACATACCGAGTTGTATTTAGTTCGGTTGAGTCTTTGTGCCAAATAAAATTGTTGACTCCCGCTATAATTTTTAGCGTATAACACCTTTATAGTTCGGTATACGAAAAAAGTGTATATAACAAAAGTTACTCTAAATAACAAAATAAACAACTTTTGTTATATGCATATTTGCCAAAAAAACCAATAGGAAACGAAATATCGCTATTTTTAATTTCAGGCCTCCCTTATAACCCCCCACTCCTGTTCGTCTCAGAGACTATTAATATAGCCTAAAGTCTAAGTTGGGTTAGTAGTAATACACATACCAAGTTTTATAAAATTCGGTTCAGCCGTTTATGCGTGAAAAGGTAACAAACAAACAAACAAATAAACGAACAGACACCAAAGAAACAAAATGCAGTTATGGTGTCTACGACATGTGAAACGAAAAGTTATCGTGAAATTTCGCGAAAAAAATCAATGTACAGACAGAGGTTACAATTTTAATTTATATATATATATATATATATATATATATATATATATATATATATATATATATATATACACATACCCGAGTAGAGATATACAGTTTTGAACGGACCTCATTTTCGTCATCTCCTGGGTAGGATCGATGGACATTTGAAGAAAAATTTCAAAAATCGCGTGTTGAGTACGACCTCAATAGCTGATATTCTATACTTCAAAGATTAGGTGTCGTCTGTTAATCAACAATATGTTAAAAAAGTAATAATAAAAAAACTCATAGACTTTTGAATCACTGTGGTATTCAGATCTTGTGAGATAGTAACACAATTAAAACATATGTCTTAAATTATTTGTGATTACTGTTTTAGAAAAAAAAGAAACCTTCTGAAAAAGGTATGCTTCCACTAAGTAGAACTCGTCCTGAGGAAACTGAACTTGGTTATTATGAACCTGATATTATTCCCAAAGGAAAAATTACTCTGAAGCAAGCAATGAAAATTTTAGCTGATAACCAGGGCGATCCAGCATTTTATAATGAAACAAAGATTTTCACCGACTATGGATTAAATAAAGACGATGCAGGTACACATTTATATTTTTCAGTTTTACCATGATATATTTGCCTCTGAATATAAACAGATTTATGCTTTATTAAGTAAAAGTGTCGATTGCCTTTCAAAATGGCTCATGTATCAAGCCATGAAATATTATTATTATTTATTAACGCCCAGTTTTTGCAACTAAGGCTAATTGGGACGGGTTATCTACAGGTTACCATTCTTTTCTAGCCAGGGTGGGACTCAAGATGTTATTTAATGAATTCTGTCACTAAACAATTTCCTTTGCCCAGGCAAGAATCGAACTCGTCACTCTAGGTTTACCATGTGAAATGAAAAAGTCATGAAGTATTCACATAATTTTTTGTGATATGATTGTAAATCAAATATAAACAAGAATTTTGATTCCTTTTGTTCAAAATTAACTCGATTTTATTTTCTTTTTGTTTTTCTTCGTGGTTAACCATCTTGTTAATGGATTTTATCCCATCCATCAATAATGAAGCTGTAGTCCACTTATGTGGGATGTTTTTTTGTCAAAAAAAAAAAAAAATTATGGGATTATTACATATACTCAGTGTCAGGCTATCACAATACTTTTCGAATAATTAAGCCGAGCAACAGCTTATAAAATGCACTGAACAAACAGAGAGATGATTTTCACAGTCAGTAAAACGACATCCAGAATACAGAACTTTGAAATAAATAGTTTATTGAGGAATGAGATGATGGTGCATCATTGCAAGTTCAAAAAGAAATATTAATGTTATTGTCACGGGATTAAAGGTCACTCAGGAAATGTATGAAACCAACTAACAGACGAACAGGCTAATTGACAAACAAAAACTCCTACTATTCCTCATACAAGTTATGTTACCAAAATACAACAGATAACAAGTAACTGGAACCAATGCAGGACAAACAGCTCAAAGGGATGGTATTTATTTTTCTTTAATATATAAAAACATATTATATCAGACAACAAGTTAAAAGAGACACATTTTATTAAAACTAACATCTATACTTGTAACAGCGATAACTTGACTATGCAAACGTTTGACCAATTAATATTTGACTATTGTAAATATATGAAAACAATTCAAAATTTAATAATAACAATGATGTACAGTAAATGGCGAACTATGAAGCAGCAGAGTTTTTTGAATACTTCACACATTTCATTAATTACTTACCCTTGAGTGGGCGCGGTCTGATATTTACTTGAACAGTCACAGAGACCTCACAAGTCTATTGGAATTAGGTCAAGGATTTCAACGATTATAAATTAAAGAACTCATTTTAAGGGTTTGAATGTTTATTTCAACAAGGAAACATTTATTGTATTTTATTTTAAAAAACAGTAAAGAATTTTGATTGTTTTATATAAACAAAATGGACCTTTGAGGTCTTGCACTCGTCTGAGGGTTAAATTAAATAATTAGTCATCAGAGAAAATATTTTATTCATATCATTTATTCATATTGTTTTAATTTCTATATCTTTATTGTATTGATTTTGTTTTATATAATTATTAGAAGTTCTATTAATTAATTAAGTTATTAATAGAAAAATCCTGTAATTTTCTGTAATATTATATGTGGTACTCATGAAATCCTGAAATTTTATAATATAACCTTGAATCCACCTTCACTTTTTTGAAGTGAGCATCTTACTGAAGGTAGTGGTAGGTATATTCGGCCCTTAGTCCACGAGACCAACGGTGCCCCAAATATTTTCTTTGTCAATCACCATTACATTTTCGAATTAGATTTTGTAGTGTTGGAATTTACCAGGTCAAAATAAATAAAAGTCAGTCTCCTTTGCAGCATTTTATTTCATTCTTTATATATGCTGATGAAGAAACATAAAGGCACGGAATATATGGTGCAATGTTAAAATAAATATAGCTGCACATATACTGTTTTCCACGCAGAGTATCCCTCTAACATGGGAGTTTATTTAAGTTTTTTGTGTGCTCCATCCTGTGGATACTACACACATTTCAATAATTAAACAATAATAATTCATATTCAATAATTATAAATACAATAAAAAACAAAAAAAAAAATTGTAAACATTACATGTGTATGAACAGTATTTGTAGATCTACAATATGGTGTCCAATTCATGTATAAATGCATTGAATCCCTTGTTGTATGTGAGTAAAAGTTTCAGTTTGTCCGTCGGCCAAGTTCCGTTTTGTAAGGTAATGTACTTGATGAGTTTTGTTCTTGGTCCGTCAAGTAATGTACAGTCATATAAGAGGTGGTCACATGTCTGTCCAATCTCATTGTCACATTTGCATGTATTTGTATTTGACTGCACATATATAATGATCATCATTTGACCTTCAGTCATATTAAAAGAGTTAAATGAAAAATACATGACATTTAACTTAACTTTTCTTCTTTTTATTTTTTTATCTTTTAGGGCTCAGGTTAGCCATGTGAGTTAGGCTTTAATCTCACATGGTTAACCTAGAGTGGCGATTTCGATTCCCCTCTGGGCAAATAGGAATTTATTTAGTGAAGAACTCATTAAATAAAATCCTTAGTCCCACCCTGGCTAGAAAAGGGTGGTAACCTGTAGATAAACCGTCCCAATTAGCCATAGTAAAAAGTGGACGGTAATAACTAAATAAATATTATCAAAAAAATTATTTTATTGAATACAATATTTTGTTTTATATTTCAGTGAACTTACTGGAGTATTTCAGCTCTTTCAAAATCTTTGTTAAAGAAGATGTCCCACAGCTAACAGGAACAGAGAAGTTAAAGTCATTCTTTTCATCTAAAAGTGATGTGAAGTCATTACCTGAGAAAAGTGAGGGCTAATAATGAGGTGACCATATGCATAAAGATCATCTAGTGAACATAGTATTAGCAGAAATGTTCTGCTAATTAATGTAAAGATTTTGGGGACATTAGCAGTTCCGTAGGAACATTCATTTTATGTGATCTTAAATTATTTTGTTTATGTATATACAGTTATTTATTGATCTTTACAAAGTTATATTTTTATTGTCTGTTTTTACAAAATATTATTTATTTTTTTCTCTAAACAGTTGTTTTTATTACTCGATTCCATACTTTAACCCTTTGATCCTTTCTCAATATAGTGAAAAAACCCCTTTATATTTCGAGTTTAAACTAAGATCCCAACAGTTGATCATTAACTACTAGTGACTAGACAACTGGTTTCAATATACACCATTGAGTTCAGATTGGAGTGGCTCCAGAAGGATATAATCGTGATACTCATACCATTGCCTTGCTTCTGTGAAACACTTGGCCTACTTTCCTATAGCATCCAAGTTCAAACTTAGTGGTATATATAATAAATAAAATTTTAGAGACTGTTTGTAGATTAATTTTTTTCTCGAAACTTCACGATAATTTTTCGCTTCATGCCATAGACACGATATCTGCAATTGGGGCTTTGGTGTCTGTTTGTTTGTTACCTTTTCATGCCCATTATGTTGAACCGAATTTTATGAAACTTTGTATGTTCATTAATACTAACCCAACTTAGGCTATAGGCTATACTATTGTAATATTCTCAGAGACGAACAGGAGTGGGGTTTGTAAGGAAGGCCTGAAATGAAAAATTGCAATATTTTGTTTCCAATTGGGTTTTTGGAAAATACACTCATAACAGAAGGTGTTTATTTTGTTATTTAGAGTAACTTTTGTTACGTACACTTTTATCGTATAATGAAGTATAAATGAGATATATGCTAAAAACTATAGAGGTGTCAACAATTTTATTAGTACTCATTTAAGTGTTTTTAATATAGGCATTACTATGTACAATGATGTTATGTTTTTATGCTTATATTAAAGCATTCCTATGGTTTAAACATGAACTCTAAGTTCAATGCCCGAAGAGTTAGAGTGTCACATTTTAATATCATCTTCCTCTATTTGATTAATAAATAGAACTGGACTATAGATTCTGTTACAATTAGCAGTTCAGAGCCACTAACCTGTTACCTACCACTTGGTAACTTTTACTTTATAGAACGTAACCACCTGGGTGGACCATCCTAAACAGTTATGTATGTAGGTAATATTTTCATTTTATAACTATGGCTTAGTAATCATATTATTTTACTATTATTAACCCTCCGCCGGGCACACCTCTAGATGAAACAAAATCGGGCGCACCTGGCCTGAGAGACCGCCCACATATTTAAACCCCCCTTCCCCAACCCTAATTAATTTTAATTTAATTTTTAGGACAGACTTCGCTAGGATACAAGGAAAACAAATATGCTATTTAGAACGTACAATAATGACTTAAACTAAAACAAGTAAAATTGATCAGGTGCATTCGGCCTGAGAGGCCAGGGCTGGACTAGCACTTATTTCTCAAGATATAGACGAACTTCCGTACAAGATAGCATTAATCTTAGTAAAAGGAACGATTGCAATAGATATATCTTGAAAAAACTCATCTTTTCAGTCGCAGGGCGCAGTCGGGGTCACAAGCTACCTATGGTCCAGACGGGCTGGATGAAGGATGGCAATAGACTACAGTAGGGGATTCTAAGCATGAACACAAATCAGGAAACTACTGGGAATGGTGCCTCACAGGGGAGACTGGATGAGGCGGGCCATCAAAAAGTGTGTTTTGCTGGCCTCTCAGCCCAGCTGCGCCCGATGGAGGGTTAATCCGGGATAAAAAATATGTTTATGATTTTGTTTTTGTAACTATACCCTTGATGAGGAGCCTAAGTTTATAAAACATGGGTAAGAAAACTCTGGTGAATAATGAGGGAAAGTCTTCTAATCAATGGAATGATAGCTAGAATCTTTCAATTTGAAATGGTGAAATTCTGGTTGAATATTTATATTTTGATGAGAATGAAACCTACATTAAGGTGAAGATTAAAATTAAGTAATTTTATCATTGAAGGTGAAATCAGCGAAGAGTGAAACAAAAAAAACCCACTCACCAAGTTTAATCTCACGGCACTCGTGGGCTGTTTTTCTTGGATGTTATCTTGAGAAGAGAATTTATGGGAATAATTCCCAAATCATTTGGAGCGGAAAACAGCCTTTTAGATTAAAATGTGTCATGGGAAACAGCCTAGACACAACAATAACGTGTGACACTACAAATGCCAAGACTGCATAAATTTTAATTTTAATTTGAATATCATCAAATTTACATTTCTGTACAAAAAAGCACATTAAAAAATTCAAATTCTTGGAAAAGTTCTTGGCTTTTTAAACCAGCAAGGGATTAATGGGATACATTATATTAACATATTACAAAACGCTAACTAAACTATATTAAATTTATTTAAAACTTTACATTTGAATTACTTTGTAATAATTTAACAATAAGAAATATAACTTGTTTGTTGTTGCTATGCTACATTAACATGGAAGTTAATTTTATAAAAAAAATTATAATATTTTGTCCCATCTCCATATTGAGCCATCATCGCAAACACATATAAGCACAGATCCATCTCGAGAGAGAGTGGTTTGTCGAATTGCAGTGTTGCACTTTGGATGAGATAGGACTGTGCACTGAGATCTCGTAGGGTCTTCCACATCTAAATCCCAAATAAACGTTTTTCCAGACTGGTTTCCAAGAGCTAAAATCTGCAAACAAACAAAATAGTAATAAAAGTTAGTGGTTGTATTCTACTATAATGTGGGTGGTGGGGTTAAAGTGTATAATGCATTACACCACCTTACCAGAGGTGTGTGCTTCAAGATGGGGGAATGCACCAAATTTTTAAGGTTATATTCTTCTGGGTATCTGCTTCGTGTGGTGAGGTTTCCTCTCATTTTGCAAATTTCCTTAGCCACCTATTTCACTTACAAGTATTTTAAAGGTGTAGGCTGGGAAACAGGAATACAATACATTAAATGATATGGCAATCAAATAAAAATTATGTCCTTGGATAAAAAAAAAAACAATAACCCCATGCTACCTATTGGGACGAAAAATAAGAAAAACTTATAGTTACAACCACAAGATAACTGTAAAGGTCATGGGCCTAAAAACCGCGCAACCCACCCGGTATCACCAGCTACCGGGTCACCCACCCTTGTCAGTTCCATTACACCCCGTACAAATTACCACCTCCCTTAAAATGGAACCAAGTTCAGTAGAAGGGGAACTATCATTCTCACCCCCGGTGGGTTACACCACCTTAATACCATCCTAATCAGATATGCTGGGTCTCAGATAAAAAAAAAAATAAATAAATAAACACCGCTGCCCACTGAAATGCCAAAGAGAGGGTCAAGTATACATGTCCAGGACCAAACTCGTGTATATATATATATATATATATATATATATATATATATATATTACACTAAAATCTGAAACAACACATTCATCCCATCAAAGGTTTAAGTACAACTTATCAAATGTTATAAAAATTGTGAATTACTAATGAATGTTAGGTTTCCCACAAGTTGATGATGAATAGAAGCCTCAGTAGATGTGTACCCTCATCTGAACCTTAGCAGGAACACATGGTGCCAATTTTAGCTCAATCGCATTAGTGGTTCTAAGTTTCAAGAAAATATATGGGCGTATGTGAAATTTGTATAAATAAAGATTATTATTCTTTCAATAACTTATAAAGATAAGTAAAAAGAACAAATAAATATTAAGCTGTATATAAAGAACATGTGATATGATATGAATAGGAGCTCTACTAGTTATGTCATTCTAAAAAATTAATATTTATATATATATGAAAGCTGAATACATTGGTTCCCTGAACTACACCTTTAACCCTCCGTCGGGCGCAGCTAGCCTGAGAGGCCAGGAAAACATACTTTTTGATACCACGCCTCATTCTGTTTCCCCTGTGAGGGGCCATTCCCAGTAATTTCCTGATTTGTGTTCATGCTTAGAATCCCCTACTTTAGTCTATTGCCATCCTTCATCCAGACCGACTGGTCCCTAGGTGGCTTGTGAGGCCGACTGCGCCCAATTGCTCCTTAATTTCGAAGATGATTTTTTTTCAAGATATATCTATTGCAATCGTCTCTTTTACTAAGATTAATGCTATTCTATATGGAAGTTCGTCGATATCTTGAGAAATAAGTGCTAGTCTAACTCTGGCCTCTCAGGCCGAATGCGCCTTATCAATTTTACTTGTTTTAGTTTAAGCTTCATTCTATTTTAATAAAGTTATTATTTTACGTACTAAATAGCATATTTGCTTTCCTTAGATCCTAGCAAATTCTGTCCTACCAGCGTTTTAAATTAAAATTAATTAGATGGGGAGTGGGGGGCTAAAATATGTGGGCGGCCTCTCAGGCTGTGTGCGCCCGATTTTGTTTCGTCCAGAGGTGCGCCCGACGGAGGGTTAAAACAGAGTTACCTGTACAAACCTAGTGCCTACCACTCTAGAGGTCACAATTTTTGTTTGATCATTACCAAACTCGATATTTAAACGTTTTAGAAGGGGGGAGGGTTACGAGAATTCAAAATATCAGTTATTATTCGTCTGATCAAAAAATTGTATATGAACAATCTTGTTGAAAATGTACTCTTCCATAAATGTTGTTTGATCTATACCATACATTTCATTGAACACAAAAGAGCATATTTGTTATTAGCAGAAATCGGAAATAGAATAGTAGGGGTGTAGAGAGGGGAGATTAGAAATTCAAAAGATTTCCTTTATTATGAGTGGAATTGTAAAATGTTATAGGGACATTCGTGTTAAACTATTGATCTACAATTGTTCTATGCATTTTTTTTTGTAACTCAAGTATTAAGCGAGTGATTTGTACACTCTTGTTTTCATCCTTCCGTAACCCCCCCCCTTCTACTCATCTTTTTTATTAGCAGATATCCCTTGAAGGAAATCAGCTATTGAGGTCGTACTCATGACGCAATTTTCAAAAATTTTCTTCAAATGTCCATCGATCCTACCCAGGAGATGACGAAAATGATTTTTGCTTGATCGTTACCAAACTCGAAATTGAACGCTGTACTGAATGCACTGTTATTCACTTGAAGAGGAGTGAGAACAAACTAACTCTCGGGACGAGCTGAACCACTTTTATAGCCGAGTGGCTAACATCAAAGGGGAGGCAGAGACTGCATAGTCAAGACACTTCAGGCACCAATGGTCCTTCCATTGTTTGGCTCCTTCCATCCACTTCTCACTTCTTAAATATGTATTGTTAATGCGCAATGACTAAAGGTAGGGTCCTCATTTTTGTCATCTTCTAGGTAGGATCGATTAACAATTGAGGAAATGTTTTCGAGAATCATGTCATGAATACAAGCTCAATTTCCTACTAAAAAATAGAAACAGTAAAGAAGCTTATTTATATAAGAATACTAGCTCAGATACCCGGCTTCGCTCGGGAATTCATTTGAGGCTGAATGTTGATGGTATTTTTTTGGCAAGGCTTTATTTTGCACAATATTTTGACATTTACCCGTCCCAGCGTTTTGGGTTAATACCCGTCGTTTCTGTGGATTTGTTAATAATAAAATTAATTTTTTATGTAAGACTTCACTGTCCTCCATATTCTCATATTTCCCGCTTCCTGTGCATTATGCATAGATTTGAATTATTAAGGACTAAATATTAACATACATTTGAATTAATTTTTCCAGGTGAGGTACCTGGTAGTTCATATTGAAAAGAATTCTTGAGCAAATTTCTCTAAATAACAAAATAAACAACTTTTGTTATGTGCATATTTGCCGAAACTACAATAGGAAACAAAATATCAATATTTTTAATTTCAGGTCTCCCATATAACCCCCACTCCTGCCTGTCCCTAGAAATAGTATGGCTTTTTATAAGGAAGGCATTAGTGCTAATACACATAGTGAGTGTTTTATTTAGTTCGGTTGAGTCTTTTGTGCCAAATAAAATTTTTCACTTCCGCTATAATTTTTAGCGTATATCTCGTTTATAATTCGGTATACGAAAAAAGTGTATATAACAAAAGTTACTCTAAATAGCAAAATAAACAACTTTTGTTACGTTCATATTTGCCAATAAACCAATAGAAAACGAAATATCGCTATTTTTAATTTCTGGCTTCCCTTAAAACCCCCACTCCTGCCCGTCCCTAGAAATGTTGGTATGGCTTCTTGTAATGAAAGCGTTAGTGCTAATACACATACCGAGTTTTATTTATTTCGGTTGGGTCTTTTGTCCCAAATAATATTGTTGACTCCCGCTATAGTCATTACCGTATAACTCATTTAAACTTCGGAATACGATGAAAGTGTTTATGATAAAAGTTACTCTAAATAACAAAATAAACAACTTTTGTTATGTGCATATTTGCGAAAAAACCAATAGAAAACGAAATATCGCGACTTTTAATTTCAGGCCTCCCTTATAACCCCCACTCCTGTTCGTCTCAGAGAAAATTAATATAGCCTATCTCTCATGTTGGACCAGACTGCTCACGGTGTGCCCATTTAATTTAAAATCAGTTAAGTAGTTTAGGAGTCCATCGCGGACAAACATCGTGACAGGAGATTTATATATATTAAGATTATACTAAATATATAAAACGAAAATTTAAATGCTTTACTTCTAAAAAAAAAACATATTGTTACGAAAATAAAATACATGAAAAATTAAACAGAGATAGTCACGTATTTGGGAAGTAGGGAGGTGGATCAAAGAAGCCGACAGAGGATCGAGTTCGTTCGAGTCCTGTTCTGGAAGGGCCTGGGCCTCCCCTTTGATGTTTTGCCGCCAATCTATATAAGACACCCTGGCTGACCTTAGTTTATTCTCAGCTGTCTTCAAGTGACCTTCAGTGTTATAGTACGACAGTGCAGTGCGGTAAAGTGTTTTTATGTGAAAAACAGTGTTGTGCCGTGACTCTGTAAGTAACAGTTTAGTGTCATGTTTAAGACAGTGCTTGCCGTTAACTTCGCAAAGTAAAAGACAGTGCAGTGCTGTCTTTCTGTGAACTCCAGTGAATTATTGGACTGAGTAATAACAAGAACAGTGAAGCAATCAGTGCATACTGTGAGTAGTAGTTAAGAATAATTAACCAAGTTTGTAGTGTTTTGTTAAATAAATTGTGCAGCGATAAAAACTGTGAAGCTTGTGTGTGTTTAATTTTTCAATCCAAAAGAACTCTTATAAAAAACGTTTATTACTGATTTTGGTAATAAAACGTAACAATATATTTGAAGGTCTAAATAAAACTCAAACTTTTTTAAATATTTTCCAGCTCAGTTCCTGTTACTAATATAGGCAAATAAAAATTTCAATTGTAGATTTAATTAAGGAAAAGGAGAGTAAAATTTAAATCAAATTGTATTCTTGTAAGCAACACATAGTATAAAGATAACTTGCCTTTTGCCAAAAATCCAGAGCAAATCGCACAAACCATATTTCGCACTCCTTAAAATCAAACCTATGTATAATTGTAACATTAGTTTCATTATTCCTCAACTCCTTATCTTCCAATCGACCTGGCTTCCAGCAAACAATGCAGTTTTCACAAGACTGAAACAGATAAATTTACCTAAATATTTGTTACTTGTCAATTTTTCACTAAATTTAATGAAATATAGGACCTCTTTTCAAAACGTCAGATGGCGCATGGAATCCCACAAATCCTTCCCTTATTGTAGCCTTTAATGGCCTTTTTTATAAGAGTTTAAATATAAATTCCCATGTTTTGCACATTAATATGTTCATTCACATGCAATAATGTTAAACAGAATTTTTTATATAAGATTATTGTAATTTACTTTTTTAAACAATCTTTTTACATAATTTTCTGATAGGGGGAAAATGGATACATTTTTTTAATAATTAATAATTAAATATAAAAATATTATTTTCAATAATAAAAAAAATCTTGTAAAAAATATAATCTGGTAATAAACAGAAATGAACAATTTGTATTGTATTGGAAGAATTTATTCATCGTTATTGGACATGACTTGCCTATGACAAGTTATTGTCACAGGCTCGATTACAAGGTGGGTTTTGCAGGTATATTTTTGAGACTTGGTACAGGTTTTTGTTGTTAGTGTCCTTTCCCCTTTCACACACATCTTCAGAAACTGTCTTCTTTTTTTTGATTGGTCAGCAGCCACAGCACTATCTTTTTCAGCGGGGAACACTCTTTTTAAAAGAATTGGAGATATCCTTTGGGCAGGACAGTATTTGTGCCCTTTTTTCTCATAAGTTCATTCATTAATTACCATGCTATGGTTTTCACACAAAATGCAACTGTCATTGAAAGAGAATATATAAAGTTCTGAAATTAATCCCGGCAATACTCAACATTGGAAAAAGAACCATACCATAGGCCTTGTCTCCTCTTCTAAGAGGTTTTCCGTTATTAAAAAAAAAAATGTCATATTTTCTGACGTAAAGAAATAAAAAAAGAATTATGTACTCATATAATCGAATTTCCAAATAAAAAATGTGTCCAAAATCAAGAATTTATCTGCAGGGAAATAATAATAAATTGACTTTAAACTAAACTCTAACATGATCTAAGAAGAACTATTGCTCTCCCAGTAATTAGAGATAGTATTCAGGGTTCTAGGGGTAAGAGGAAGGTAGGAAGAGGAGGAGAAGGTGACATAATATAGGATCACTTGGGCATTTTTGACTGCCTGAAAACCAATGAAGGCAGATTATGGTGGATACCACCAAGAAAATGGATGCTAACAGATTGTACAGGAAGAGGTTATAAGGTACTTGAGGTGGGGCTAAAAAGAAGGCCAGCCAAAAGTGGACCTGGGAGTGGATGGACTAAACCCGGTTGTAAAGATGATGAAAGAGACTCAAGTCCTATAAGGCCTCTAGAAGGAGGTAATCGTTAGACTGTATGTTATTACTTGAATATAGAGTATTACTTTATTTGTATATTCTCATTCAAAAGAGTCAAAACATTATTAAGAATTCAGATAGAAACATATTAAAATTTATTCTTACTGACATCTATGAAAAGCCTTACCTTAGATAAAAGGAAATCTCCTAGCCAATGAACGCAATCGACATAATTCCTATGTATATCCCTCGTAGAGAAATCAGGAAAGTGCTCCTTCAATGAATCAAAAGGCCTCTGAGAACGTGATACACAAAATGAATAAGAAGCTTTCATTGCTTCTTCTATGTAATCCTTATCTAGCCTCCACAATTTTAATGAATGATCCATTCCACATGACATTATTTTTTCACCACGCATGTCGAAATCCTTAAATAATTAAATGTGGCATGTTATAAAAACTTGTAGTCTGTACCAAAGATTTAATTTTACAGAAAGTTAAATTAAAAAACAAAACAAAAATTACCAATGTGTAATATAAATTTAATTTTCTGTATTTCATAT
The DNA here is from genome assembly GCA_019009955.1 of Riptortus pedestris. Classification (NCBI taxonomy): domain Eukaryota; kingdom Metazoa; phylum Arthropoda; class Insecta; order Hemiptera; family Alydidae; genus Riptortus; species Riptortus pedestris. The sequence continues at coordinate 19,560,719 of CM032231.1, forward strand.
AAAACTTAAAAGGTTTTGATTTTGGCAAGTAATTTGATATTTTTATTGAGTTTACTTGTTTTGGTAGTAATCATGTTGACTCTAAAATTTAGAAAGCATGCAACTTAGAACTGTTCCTAAGAACAATTTACTTGGAACAGAAAAGTGTATATGGACTGAAACTTACTGCACTGAGGACTTCGTCTCTATGACCTTCAACACCACCAAAAATAGCTATGCAAACATCAGTTTTTATGTTCCAAAGTCGAAGTGTATGATCCTTAGATACAGACAAAAGTATATTTGGATCCCTAGGGTGAAATTTCAATTCATTTATTGCATGTCCATGGCCTGTTAAATAAAAAAAGATCTAATATTAATAAGATGTATAACAGCTACAGGATGGGAAAACAAACTTCTCCAGACTGGACGTAAAGTGAAACTAGGAATCACTATAGGTGACTTAAATCACTATATTGTTGTGAAAACTACATGCATGAAAAATTAAACACAGTTAAGCACATATTTAAGAAGTACGAAGAAGATGAAAGGAGCCGACCGATGGAAGGACCATTGGCATCAGAAGTGTCTAGACTAAGCGTCTAGCCCATTCTTAGCCTTCCTTTTGAAGTTAGCTGCTAGACTATAAAAGCAACCCAGCTCGTCCAGAGAGTTAGTTTGTTATCAGTTCTCTTCAAGTGAATAACAGTCCGTTCAGTAAAGCTTCAGTGAACAGTGCTTTTTATTTTTGGTACAGTGTTTATGTAAAGAACAGTGCAGTGCCGTGTTTTTGTGAACTTCAGTGATCGTGAGTCATTGGACTGTGAAATAAGAACAGTGAAGTTATCAGTGCATGTGGGTAGTTTCTCCATATCTAACTGTTGGAGTTCGTAAATATAAAAAAAATTAATCAATCATGGATATTGAATAAAAAATGAATGATAAAGAATCATTTACTTGTTAATGTTGTGTAAGTTTCGAAGAATGTAAAAAAGATTAAATAACTGAGAACTCTAAGTGTACTGCTTAACACGTTGATGGCAGAAGTCAAAAGGTGTTGGACAGGATAGCCCTTCAAGAGGTGGCCGTCAACATCCCTTCGACACCTGTTAGAGCTCTTTCAATTCATTCTGTATCATTCTAGCCAAATGGAACGATATAGCTCATACAGCTTAGCCACCAACATGTTAACCCTACATTACTTGTGTCTACAGGTCATTTTTAACATTATACTTTTATGAAGAAATTAATTTAGGATAGTAGTATTACCAAAATGTAATACCATTTTAAGAGTTGTTTACTCAATAAATACAGCAAGGCTACTGCATATTTGAGGGGTCAACTTTTTACCTATCCTCAAATTTTAGAGGAAAGATCCATAGCATTAAAAATAATAGGGGTTTTAAGTAGGTAAAGGATTAAAGTCTTGGAAATTTATTAATCATACCTATATAATGTTTTATAGATTTAGTTGAAAAAGGAGAAATGATTCTGATTATCCCCCGAGAGCCAGCGACAGCAAGAAGAGGTCTCCCATTTTCATCATCATATGACCAAGCACAAGTATAAAAGTTTTCATCTGTCTGTAAACTCATTAAGGAAAAATACCATTCAAAATCATTAAAAAATAAATATTATCTATATATATATATATATATATATATATATATATATATATATAAATGAATGTTTGTTTGTATGTCCTTTATAGAATTGTAAATGGCTGAACCGAATTTTATGTAACTTGATATGTATATTGCTACTAACCCAACTTAGACTTTAGGCTATATTAATTTTCTCTGAGACGAAGGAGTGCGGATTATAAAGGAAACCTGAAATTAAAAATAGCGAAATTTCATCTCCTATTGGTTTTTCGGCAAATATGCACATAACAAAAGTTGTTCATTTTGTTATTTAGAGTAACTTTCGTCTCATACCAAAGTATAAATGAGTTATACACTAAAAACAATAGTGGGAGTCAACAATTTTATATGGCACAAAAGACTCAACCGAATTAAACGAAACTCTGTATGTGATTTGGTATTAACACCTCCCTGATTATAAGTTATATTAAAATTTCGAGGTACTAACAGGAGTGGGGGTTGTAAGTGAGGTCTGAAATTAAAAATAGCGATATTTCGTTTCCTATTGTTTTTTGGCAGACATGCACATAACAAATGTTGTTTATTTTGTTATTTTTAAGTAACTGTTGATATATGGACTTTTTCCATATAACAAAGTATAAATAAGGTATACACGAAAAACTATAGATGAGGTCAACAATGTTATGGGACTCGAAAGACTAAATCGAAATCAATGAAACTCTCTCTATTTCTCTCTCTCTCTATTTTTGGCAATGATAATCTATGATTATATATATAAAAAAGATACATGCACAGGAAATGGGTAATATAAAAATATTGTGTATTTTGTAGAATTAAGCACATAACAAATACTTTTATTATTAACATATCCCCAGCACTCCGGATTCGGGTGTAAATCCTAAGCATTGAGAGTAGAAAATGTAAAAATATTGTACAAAGTTAAGCCCAAAAAAAAAAATACCTTCCTCATTCAGCCTCAAATGATTACCCTGGCAAAGCCGGGTACCTTAGCTAGTTTCTAATATATATTTAGTTATTAAAAGTAATAATATTATAATGTCCATAAAACAAATAAATACATCTTCACTATCTCGAACACTGTTATTTCCACTTCCTCTAAAGAAAGACATTAGTCCACAAGTAGTTGTCTTTGTATTTTAAATGGGGAGGGGGAGAGGGGGGAAGGAGAGAGAGAGAGAGAGAGAGAGAGAGAGAGAGAGAGAGAGAGATAAGGATGAGGGGGGGGGAAATATGCACAGGCATATATATATATATATATATATATATATATATATATATATATATATATAAATTTGAATTGACTTCGATTTCAGATTTCATGAATTATGTAGTGGATAGGATCAATGGTCATTAAAAAAGTCAATAAACTTATCATGAGTACCTTCAAAGAAATTTGGTAACACAAAAACAAATGAAATACAAAAGCATAAAATTAAATATAAAGGATACATCTGGATCAGCATAACACTGAAGAAGATTGATGCCATCGCCCTCTGGGCATTCATAAATGGTCACTCGGTTACTCCCAACCGAAGCAAAGACAAGAGGCTGCCCTTCTTTGAGAAGGTGATTTATCTGGGCACCAAAAAGTGGTTGTCCATGTTCTTCTTTAACACTACAACTAAACACATTGATTTATTTTTATAAACAATATATTAAAACACATTATAGGTATAATATATAAAAAGTCCGTCACGCAGGGGCTGTGTAAACTAAGCAGATTTCCCTCATGATGTTTAACAATAGATAAATCAACAATAGCACCATCAAAATCAAGTGAATAAATACAAACGGTATTAAGAAACCTCCAAACATAAGCACCTGAAATGTAAACAAAAAGGTGTGCCAACTTCTCACAGGAAAGAAAAACAATTACTGAAATATATCAGAATATAACATATTAATTTTATTGAAAACTATTTACTGTATCTAGTACTGTAATTTATAATGGATCAGGATAATTTTTATCTCTATCAATCAAATTTTAGTACTCCAAGAACTAGTCTCTTGAAAACAATTTATGGAATTGAGCTTCGAATAATGTGGTTTATTACATAACGGAGTATTGTTTATGTAACATGAGTAGAAGTGGGGGTTTGCTGAAGGCCAAAAACTGAAAAATCCAAATATCTCGGCTAATATTCAAGATAGAACATAAACGTATAGAACTATATTTATAGTCATTTAATTTGCAATAAGATTGGTTCTAAACAATTTTTTGATCCTTTCCACTGGTCCGATTTCAGCCATTAACAAACTTGATGTCTTTTTACATAAAACGTATAAATATCGAGTTTGATGTATATATAAATATATATATATATATATATATATATATATATATATATATATATATGCACATAACAAAAGTTGTTTATTTTGTTATTTAGAGTAACTTTTGTAATATACCCTTTCGTCTCATACCGAAGTATAAATGAGTTATACGCTAAAAACAATAATGGGAGTCAACAATTTTATATGGCACAAAAGATTCAACCGAATTAAACGAAACTCTGTATGTGATTTGGTATTAACACCTCCCTGATTATAAGTTATATTAAAATTTCGAGGTACTAACAGGACAACAGGAGTGGGGGTTGTAAGTGAGGTCTAAAAATTAAAAATAGCGATATTTCGTTTCCTATTGGTTTCCTAGACATGCACATAACAAAGGTTGATTATTTTGATGTATATATATATATATATATATATATATATATATATATATATATATATATATATATATATATATATATATATTTATATATATACACACACATACATACATATATATAATTTAGAACAGACCTCATTTTCATCACCTCCTGGGTAGAATCGACAGACATTTGAAGACATTTTTCGAAAATCGCATCATGAGTACGACCTCAATAGCTGATTTCCATTTATTGAATAGAATAGGTAGTAATTCATGAATATTACTGAAAGAGAGATAGTTAAAGTGATTTTGTTACATGCCAATGATTTAAACTGTAACAAAGTTTTTTCAACAAGGTAACAGGATTGTCATAATTACAGTCAACCTTCAGCATACAATAATAATAATTGCAGCCAAACGAAAGTGCAAATAATTATTCACATAGGAAAAAAATAGCTACTTGTCACTCCACCTTTTAATTTTTTAAATCTGAATAATCTCAACCCCATACTCACAATCCATTATACAGCATATATGAAAATTAAGCCGACTTCCCACATGATGCAATACACTCAGACTTCGTCTTATAGTGATCTATACTCTATTGCACCCTTAGAGAAAGGCCCAGGTAAATATACCTTTAAATTCATATTGATATAATATAATTAATGAAAATTGCAAATAACGGATTAGGGGCATGATGAAGAATGAAAATATTTATAACTCCATTAATATTTGAGTTCCAAGCATGCAGGCACATACGCATGCACACACAAAGGGTTGAGAACTAAGTAGTTGCAGTTTGTGTTTTTTGGAAAATGAAAAGAATAATTTTACACCTTTTATTTTTAGTTCTGAAGAATAGATAAAAATGTGTTTTGACATGATCATTATATAATTGTTTAGCAATTTTAAATTTCAGCAAAGAATGGACTTCCAACAATAAACCTCCAGCTTACAAATCCTGGATGTATTCCTTGGAATCAATGGTTTAGTGTGGTAATTATCATATATACACATCTAAATTGATTGTTTGGTAACAATAAAATTTCAAAAGTAAAATTTAATTCCATTGAAATCTAAAAACTCAAAATTTTTGTAATTACTATACCTACTTCTTTTACTTCATTCTTTTTTGTTTTACTCAGATAATCCCCAGGGATAAGAGTAAATGCCTGTTATGAGAATGTTCAATAGTTTACTATTATCATCGTCTCCTGTGTTCACGGACTGTTCATGACTATGGTGCCTCAACTGTTCAACTCATAACTTCATAATTTATTCTTGATTAAAATATAAAGCGCAATAGTGCGGTTTAAAATTGAACACAACTCCCGTGTAGATCTCGAAGCCCACAGAGACATGACTTAGCCAAATAAATAATTTATTTGAACAGTCATAAGCCTTATCTTTATATATATATTTCTAGCGTACGTGTGTATGTCACTGAACTCCTCCTAAACGGCTGGACCGATTTGAATGAATTTTTTTGTACGCGTTTGGGTGATGCCCTGGATGGTTTAGCGTCACAAATCAGCCTGGCAGATGGAGCAGAAGTGGGGGTCGTAAGGGAGGCCTAAAATTAAAAATAGCAATATTTCGTTTCCTATTGTTTTTCGATAAATATGCACAGGTTAAAAGTTGTTTATGTTGTTATTAAAAGTAACTTTTGTTTTAATCACTTTTCTCATATAACAAAGTATAAACTTGATACACACTAAAAAATTAAAGTGGGAGACAACAATTTTATTGGGCACCAACGATTGAACCGAACTTAATAAAACTCAGTATGTGAATTAGAATTAATTCTTCCATGATTATAAGCTGTATTAAATTTTTTTGGTTCAAACGGGAGTGGGGGTTATAAGGGTCGCCTGAATAAAAAAATCGTGATATTTCATTTTCTATTTGTTTTTAGGCAAATATGCACATAACAAAAGTTGTTTTTTGTGTTATTAAAAGTAGCTTTTGTTTTAAACATAATATTATTAAATTTAATATCCTAATCACTTGAAATATCATGCAGGACAATGTCTGTCGGGTCCGCTAGTATTATGTATAATTTTAAGAGTTTAATATAAGCAGGCTTTCATGTAGTTGGTTTTGGAAAAAAAAAATAGTGAAACCAATTAAATTACAGGTGTAATTCACATTTTAAACTGGAAGTTATATTTAATATGATTTTATACCATGTTAAAGGTTAATTATCTTCTTCAATGCAACAGAGCCTTTTTTAGATATATAAACATCGGCAATATAAACTGGTATTGGTTTCTCTTCTTTAAATTACCAGCACAATTTCCATATTTAAACTAAATACTATTTATGTTATATTTTTAAGTTATTTATAGTTCAGAAAAATTGAAGAGAACAGATGATTTTGAAATTACAAGTTTTATAAATTCAGTGTCTTGAGTGAGGACTGGCTTGGAAGCTTCAAGACCCAGGCCCACAGTAAAGGCCTCAATCAATCCTTCACTAAATTTAAAGCCTTTTTTTTTTTTGTGTGTGTTCGTCATCCGCACACTTCAAAACCTTCAAGAACCCCGAGTTTGTTTTAAGTCTCAATTAAACTTTATTTTGTGACAAGTTTAAAATAATAATAACAAAAAATAAAACTACTTTTTACGAGATAAGATGTGACTTACGTAAATTTGTACTGAAGTTTTGGTTTAGTAGGCTTCTGTTTTCCTCGCCTACCTCTTTTGCTGACTCTAGTATGTTGAGTTGGGGTCGCACTTCGAGATGACGCATTATCAGTTGTAGTACTTCCAACACTTGATGTTTCATCCTTTACAAAAAAAAAAAATAAATAAGAACTTATACATCCATGCATACACACACACAAACACCACAATTCAGAAGTGATGATTCTTCAGGAGTTTTATTTGAATCTTCAACATACCATTAAAGCTATCTACATGATAACAAAAATATTAAAATGACACAATTTGGTCACAGGCACAAATATGATTCCCCATCTGTTGACAATATGCTTTATTAACGTAGACCCTTTTAATACTACAACTATTGAATAATGACAATGTTTCAAGTAAGTGAGCAACATATACGTGTGTATGTGTGTATATTTATATATACGTATGTTTGTGTATACATACACACACACACATTTACCTCATGTAAGTAAATCTAATAGCAAAGAAGCAAGTCATTGAAGAAGAGGCATTCCCATCTAAAGCAAACCACAAGTTAAAATGTAATAGTAAATAAGTGGGGGGAAAATTCATTGAATCTTCTAGAAACATTATACTCTTAAGGTGTATATAAAAACAAAAAGTAATCATTCTTGGTTTTACATATGTAATAAAAAATATCCCTATAATGTATTATACCCACAAATTAAATAGGTGACGCCCGTTTTAAAAATTATGTACAATTAATATTTATTAGAAGTTATGGAGTAAATACATTAGATTGATCAATCTCTGAATTACACTTGAAAGAAAGTGAGAGAGGATGTGAATTTTTAAAGTATTGAGCTTCTTTAATTCAGAAATATTTAATTTAAAAATTCTTTTCATAATAGTGCAATGAGATCATGTTAAACATCTTTAATTGGGTATTTATTTCACTTGCAGTTAAACATATCTAAAAAAAAAAAAAGAAAAAAAAAGAAAAAAAAAAAAGTTTTAAGAATGTATGTTAACTATTATATATTTAATGAGACATATATTAAATATCTAGATCTGATTTACAAGTACATTCATACAGAATACATTGTGATGCCAAAATGTAACGAGTGTTACCGTGGAATGTCTCAGGCGTAATACGAGTATATCCAGTTTGCCATTAATTGACTACTTTCATTAATTTTGTCATATTGAAGAAAAATAATTTTTATTGAAAGCACAGAATGTTCTAGACTTTGCTACAAAATTAGAATAGCTACATCCATTATTAGAACAGAGCATATTGTTTGAAGCCTATAGAGCAGTTATAGACCAGAACTACATTAGGCTCTAGCCCATACTAAACTTAGCCAAGCAACCTCTCTCCCTTCCACCAGCTGATTTGAATTTTATTAAAGGTAATTCTCATGTTTTGTTTATCCAACTCTTTTATTTGCAGCCATTTTATAAATGTATGAAGTCAAAATTTTTTGTAATGATGTGAGCACAAATTAATAAAACTATAATTAATTTCAATAAGAATTCAACTGTGATTATGTACTTTTCTTTTAAATTAAAAAACCGGAAACTATTAATTTTTTTTTTTGAAATTAGCGCAAATACATTTTCTTTTATTTTGAAGTTGCACATTTCTCACATTAAGAGAGGCAATTTATTTATTTTAATGTTTAATTAATCAACAAACTTTGTAGCTCTTCAAGGCATTTGTGCGTTTTAATATATCCTTTAAATATATATAAATCAGGAAAATGAACTAAACCTTAAAATAAAAACTAAAGCTATTAGTTTCCAATGATGGGAAACTAACAAATATTTTTTTATTAATTTGAGACATTTAAAATCCTAGTAACAATACAAGTAAATTTATTTAAACATAAAATAGTATTGGAAATAAAACTGAATTTACATTCCTCAGGTTATATTCTCCATACATTTTATTTCAAATTGTGGTCAAATAAAATGTATGAAAAAATAAATTGTTATTATACAGTGAGCCTTTACATGAAAATCTTAAGAATATTGACTCCTCTTTTAAGACACAAAACTGAATTATTATACAAAAAAAGTTTTCAAAAGTGCTCTTTATAATAAAGTTAATTTGCTCCCTTGAGCTTAAAGATAAAAAATTTGACGTGGGCACGATATGACTTCCTTGCACTCCTAGTAAATTAAATAAACTAAATATTTGGTTACACTTTATTTAAAAGTATTTAATTTGAAAGTGATATGCGATATCTCTGTTTTAATTTATCGGAGCGAAAATGCCATAGAACATAATTTATGAATCTCTTTATGATACACAAAATAGGTCCTTTATAACTACGTTGTATCTCTAAAATATACGGAGAATGTTGAAATTTTTTTAACCCTCCTCCCCTAGTCGATTTCAATAAAAAAATGAGGGCCTAACTAAACAGTACACAACTCCTCCAAATAAAATTTCCATAGTATATTATAAGTCTTTTTCAAGTTATACAATCATTTTACTATTTTTGGCATAACGTCTGCACATACGTTTGAACTAGCCTCAGAATGTTTGAAATTTCATGTTTAGAAGAGGTATGTCTAGATGTGTAAATCCACTTTTGATTGGATTTAACAAAGGAGCGTGGGATGTTTTGAGGGGGTGAAAATTACAAATTTCTCTAAATCTATTAGAGTATTTGTATAGGAGCTTTTTTTTTAGCTTGATGAATTGGAAAGGAGATATTGCTTATCACTTTCAAATAAAGCGGAGTAAAACATTTTGTTTATTTTATTTAATATGATCACAAGGAAGTCTACATCAAGTGTTGTCAGATCAGATTATTTGTAAATATAAACAAAAAAAATTTACTGTCCCAATGACATAAGACAGCAACCAATCATATTTAAGTATAATATTATAGAAATGTTATAGTAATTAGTTCCAGTGACATGTAATGGACACATTTTTTTATGTACTCACATAAAAGTACACTTTTGGAACAGTGTTTTCTTTTTTAAAGAGGTCTTATTGTGTAATAAACCCCTCTCCTTTATTTACTGGGTATATACTCTTATTATATGGATAATTACAAGTCCTTATCTAATAATAAGAGGTGAAGCAAAGTGCATATCAAAATGATAAGGTTTATTTAAGCACGACACCCTTCTTGAACTCTTGAAAAATGATTCCCTGTAGTGGTGGATTTTATCAAATGATGCATCCAATAATTAAGGACGGTTCTCAAAGCCTTTGCCAGAAAAGGGCTGTAACCTGTTTGATTTTACGACCTTCCAAAGTTAGATTAATATGGCTGAATATAGGCCAGGGAAGAAATAATGTGTTTGGAATTTTTTGGATACAGTTTTAACTCGTCCATAAGCCTTTCTGCTTAAATTACTTGGATATATATAGGTACCCAATATACTTCAGCATAAAAGTTCTTTCTATTTAAGCTGCCAGTTATAAATAGGCCCTTCCTTCTTTCATTTTCAGCACAACAAGGGAACATGGGTGAATATCTCGGTTCAAACCAAGATTTTGAGACAATCAAAGATGACACTGTCACTCATGCAGGTGGTGTTAATCCGTTAAAAAAGATAAACTCTTCTCCTAAGGAAGCAAATCATACGGAAGATGTTGTTACAGGATTTTTGTACAATAACCAGTTGATAACTGGAGCGAATGATGGATATATAAAGGTAACCATTTTTCTTTTGATAGTTTAGTCTATTTGAAAGAACCTCTTGACTCACCATGTTCAAACTTTTTTTTTTTTATATGTATATACATAACAAGTTTTTGGGTCTACATCAGATTATAAACAACTTACAATAGAGGATCACTAGACAGCAGGTAGAGTACAGCCTGACAGAAAGAACATATAGCAGCCAGAAAAGTTTTTTCATATCAAGTGAATAGTTGCATAGAGCAAATGTTAATACTACGTTGGGAACTCAGATAATTAATTTCTATCACTCTTGGTTCCATGTTTTCATTGAACGGGGAGGGGGGGGGGTATATACTATCATATAGAATGGCAGAGGAACCCCTTGCTCAAGAATTATATATATATATATATATATATATATATATATATATATATTAAACATTTATTCGTTTATTTGCAACAACATATATAAATATTACAAGCAAATGATATGAATGATAAAACATTTGGCTTGATTATTGACTTGAGGTGGGAATTTTTCCATTGACAATACCCACATTGGATTGTACTATATGGAGTTATATTGTGCACTACACAAGAAGATCTCTGGGCCACTTACGCTTCAGATGTCGTCTTGGGTTTTCTGGAATATGGCTAGATGAAAGTGATTCGACTAAAGGATTAGGATGTGTGGGAATTCAAGAATTATATAACTGAATGATGATTGTTTTTCCTTTATAACTTACCATACTCTTGCCAATTAATGTCATAAACATACTACTCGCTTAAATGCATAAATTTCTATTTTCTTTGTTCAACGACAAAAATGTACTTTACTAAAATTACTCTAAATATCAAAGTAAACAACTTGTGCTATATGAATTTTTCCTAAAAAACAAACAGGAAGAGAAAAATCCTGATATTTAATAATAAGATAAGATTCTCACTCCTGTTTGTCCAGAAGAATATTATATTCCATAATATTTTATTAGTTCTCATTCACATAACAAGATTTTTTAAACTCAGCTCATACAATTTCAAACCGTATAATTTTTTTATACAATAGTTATATGTGCATATCATATTTATAGACAACTGATGCTTAACAAAAACAATGAAATATCTTGGTTTTTCATTTCCAACCTCCCTTTCAACCCTAACTTAGTTTGTTGGTAAAAATACTAATACAACTAAAGCCAAAATATTAATAAGATCATTCCAATTGCATATGAACTTTTAAGAAAATGAAAAAAAAAAAAAAATGCAGTCATGCAGGGCTGCATAAGCTAAGGAAATTTTCCAGATGCTGGTTGACACACTATTGATCCTGTCTCCTAATATATTTTTTATTTTTAAGAAAAAACCCGATGAGTAGAAGTGGGGATTGAAAACAAGAAAATAGGAATAACTCACTTAATATTTCAGCAACAAACAAATTTATAAAGCATCAAAAGTAGAACAAGATTAGTTCTATAACATTTTTCAATACGGCTCATAGTAACAGAGATGTTTTGAAATTTTGAAGCCCCCCCCCCCCCAGTTCCTCATCTGATTTGAACCATTAATGACTGTGAACATTAGTGTTGAATTAAACAGTTAAATATTAATTATGGTATTGATCAAATGAACATTTTTGAGTCAAGAGCGTAACATGTCAATTGATGATGTCATTATACAATTTCCATGTATCTCACAAAGTAAAAGTACAATGCAAGAAATATTTGGTATTTAACTTTCGAATTAAGTGATTCATGAGTGTAGGTTTACTGAAGGCAAAAATCTGAAGTATACAAATATCTCAAACGATATTTAAGATAGAAAAAAATATAAAAATAACATTTATAGAACTTTACATTTGCAATAAGATTTTTTCTATTATCATTTTTTGATCCTATGTATAATAACGGATATATATATATATATAATTTTAAGAAAAATCAGCGATTGAGGTTGTGCTCATGGCATGATTTTTCGCGACTCAAAAAATGTCCTCAAACGTCTATTAATCCTACCCAGGAGATGATGAAAAATAAGGTCTTTCAGAACTTTTAGAAATTCCCCTGTAAACCTATTTTTGTCGGTTTCATTTATCGTTGATAGCTAAAGAAAATGCTTTGGGGCTCAGGTTAGCCATGTGAGTTAAGGCTTTGGTTTTAATCTCACATGACAAATCTAGAGTGGACAGTTCGATTCTCGTGTGAGTAATAGAAAATTTATTCAGTGATGTACTCATTAAATAAAACTTTTAGTCCCAGCCTGGCTAGAAAAGTATTTCAACTATAAATAATCCATCCCAAATAGCTATAGTACAACATAGTAAATAAGCTGTAGGTTTTATGTTAATAAATAACAAATTTGTTATTTTAGAGCAAAAATATACCCCAAAAGTGAATAAAGTAATTGTATTAAATTCATTTCAGATTTCACTATTTAAGAAAGATATATGTTATAAACCATGAAAACAAACTAAACGGATAATGTAATAAACTCTTGATAGCACATGTTAATGTGAGATGTAAGATGATCACACTCCTTGGGACTTACAATCAGTAACCAGGATATTAATTTCCCATTATTTATAAAGAAACAATTAGATATAAAAATAGTTTGACCTCCTAGAATAAAAAACACGTTTTTTAGAGTCTATTGTTTTGAGTAAGGACTTACAATTACACAATAGAGACTTAGAGAGGCTTTATTTCTTTTTAATGAGTAGACATAAATCCATTCTATTTCACATAACTTGTACATTGTAACTCTTGCTAGATTACATCTGTCATCAGTATTATATGTATAATATCAATATTTTAATTTATTTATTTTATTAACAAAATATGCTTAAAAATAGCTGTTGCCTGGTAATATGATTTCTCTTTTCTTTTCTTGTTTAAATTATTCGTCAATATTCCAAAAAAAAAAAAATTGAAGACGTTTACCTTTTGTCTTGAGTGTGTTGGACCAGACAGAGTGAGGGTTTAGAAAAGAGAGTGAAATTTAAAGTCACAAATACCTCTGTTATTAAGCATCGAATCAAAAAATGTTGTATAACCAAATGTTTTAAATAAGTTACTTTTTACAATTGTTTGATTCTCTCTCTCCCTCCCTCCCTCTCCATATTCCAAAAAGATTAGCGAAGGGATATCATTTTCAGCTGCTAGCATCAAGTCCCAAGCTTCCTCAATCAAATGGGCAGACTGGGAGTGTTATCCACATTGCAAAACAAATTTTAAAGACAAATCGAGACCCTAACGATAGACTTACAGGCTATAGAAGTCCTCCGTTGTATTGGCCAAACTCATATTTGGAAGAACTTATTTGTTGACAATTTTTCAAAATTAGAAGTAAGATGGGCACATTTTAGGTAGTTGAAAAACAGCTTTGGATAAAATAAGAGAAAGCAGGAGATTAATTATAACCATCACCAAAGAACAAGGAAACTTTCAAAAGTCCGTCACGCAGAGGCTGCATAAACTAAGCAGATTTCCCTCGTGAAGTTTAATAATAGATAAATCTACATACTGCTAACACAACACCACCATGAATATGAAGTGAATAAATACAAATGGAAATAAGAAATGTTTCAGTCAGCATCAATAATCTGCCGACAGGAAGCGTTTGAAATGTAAACAAACAGATCTGCCAGCCTCACGCCGGAAAGAAAAACAATTACTGAAATTTATCAGAATATAACATATTAATTTTATTGAGAACTATTTACTATATTTAGTACTGTAATTAATAATGAGTCAGAATAATTGTTATCTCAATCAATCAAATTTTAGTAATCCGAGACCTTAAGAGGGGGGGGGGACCAGGACATATAAGCATGTATCATGTATACTAAAGGTCTCTTGAAAACAATATTTGATATTTAAGCATCGAATAATGTGGTTTATTATATAATAGAGTATTGTTTATGTAACATGAGTAGAAGTGGGGGTTTGCTGAAGGCTGAAAACTGCAAATATCTCGGTTAATATTCAAGATAGATAATAAATGTATATAACAATAATTATAGTACATTTAATTTGCAATAAGATTGGTTCTATACACTTTTTCAATCCGATGTATAGTAACAGAGATATTTCAAATTCTCAAAAATCCTCTCCTCTAAACCCCCCCCCTCCCCCTGGTCCGATTTCAGCCGTTAACGAACTTGATCTTTCTTTTTACATAAAACGACTAAATATCGAGTTTGGTAACGATTAAGCAAAAATTGTGACCACTAGAGCGTTAACAGACATACACACATATTTGCTGTTATGCATATAATGTTATGCTCGGATTGGCTTTTGACAGGAAATATGTACATTACAGATTAATTTAATTATAATAAATGCTATCAATGATTATGATCTGATTTATTCATGGGGTGTCAACCGTGGAGAGGGATTGATTAGAGGCTAACACAAAGTTATTCTTCAAAACTAAAATTCCTATTCTATAAGTCCCCTACCTGATCCTTATGGGAAACCCATTAGCCCAGACAGGAAGTGAAGTTGTACACATTGTAACCTTGCCAAATAAAAAATACCATCAAACATTCAGACTCTAATGATTCCCGAGCAAAGCCGGGTAACCTTAGCTAGTAAAGTAATTGTTTTGTAATTTAAATATTTAGCTTATTTTGGAACAGGCCAGGAATAAATGAAATACAATCTACAAACAAACTTCTATTCAGTTATACATTTATTTAAAAAATAATACTTACTTCCTGTTAGGAAGGAGTGAATATTACTCTGCCTTACACTTATGCTAACTATAAAGAAATAAAATACGATGTATTTAAATAGCACTATAATACATTTTAAAAAAGTCCGTCACGCAGGGGCTGCGTTAACTAAGCAGATTTCCCACTTGCGTCCCGTATTTACATTTATGACGTAAAAGTTCAATGAGAACAATATTTGTTATTTAGACTTCATATAAAGTGCTTCATAATATTACAGCATATTGGTGATATGACATAAGCAGGAGTGGGGTTTACTGAAGCCCGAAAACTAAAAAACACAAATATCTCGGTTAATATTCAAGATAGAGAATAAATGTATATAACAATATTTATAGTGCATTTAATTTGCAATAAGATTGATTCTGTACAATTTTTCGATCGACGTATAGTAACGGAGATATTTCGAATTTTCGAAAATCCTCCCCTCTAAACCCCCCCTTCCCCTGGTCCGATTTCAGCCGTTAACGAACTTGATCTTTCTTTTTACATAAAACGACTAAATATCGAGTACCTAGATAGGTTAGGTAAATATCGATTTATATTTGGTATTTAGGCTTCAAATTAAGTGCTTCATAATATAACAGCTTATTGTTAATATGACAAGAGTAGAAATAGGGGTTTACTGACTCTGAAAACTAATAAATGCAAATATTTTGATTATTAATCAAGATAGTGAAAAAACGTACATAACAACATTTATACAACACTACATTTGCAACAAGAGTGGTTATATACAATTTTTTGATCCGACGCATAATAATGAAGATATTAAGAATTTTCGAAATTCCCCTCCTACTGGTCGGATTTCAGTCGTTAAGAACTGACCTTTAGTTTTATATAAAACGCTTAAATATTGAGTTTGGTAATGATCAATCAAATGAAAATTGTGACAGCTAGAGCGAGACTATATATATATATATATAAACAGCTCCTCCCAGTATTACAATGCAAAATTTATATGCATACACTCAGATCATTAAAGTATTTGCAATTGCAGGAGAAACTAATAACTTAAATCACTAAGAATTAGCAGTGAGAAGACAAAGAGGTTCTATAGAGGAAATCTCATCCCCCTCTTCCTACGCTCAGTTTTGCCAACCAACCTACCACTCTATTAAGATCTCAGTTCTTTTTACATTTAATTATGTTAACAATTCTGACTATAATAGCTTCACACAACCAAAAGTCTATGTTCAAATAATTTTTGTTTTTTAATTAAATAAAGTAATAAATACATTGAAGTGAAAACTGACATTTCTGATTAATTTATGTTTGAGAGTGGGTGGGGAGGGGGGCTATATACTTTGCTCTTCGTTTTACCTGCTACTAGCGTTGAAAAATTAATATGGATTTGGATATTTCAATGAATGTGGGATAATTTATCAAGGTGAAGTGCGAGCTACCAAGTTTAATGACTTCATAGATTGGAAAAAATTATAAACTATAACAATATTTCTTAGCAAATAGTTCCTTTATACATTTTTATATAACAAAAATTACTCTAAATAATAAAGTAAGCAATTTTTGTTAAGAGCATTTTGGAGAAAAATGAATAGGAAATGAAATATTACGCTTATTGATTTCTAGCCCCTATGAATGTTAATATAGTTTAAAATCTAGTAATGATTGGTCCTAACTCAGATACTGAGTTTTGTAAGGTCAATTGAGCCCTATAAATTATTGACCGCTTCTATATTATTTAGTGCATATCTTATTCATACTTTGTTATGGGACAAAAGTATATATAACAAAAATTATTTTAAATATTAAAATAACCAACTTTTATGTGCACATTTTCCGGAAACCCAATAGGTAACAAAATCTAGCAATTTTTCTTTTCAGTTCTCCCTTATAACCCCCACTGCTGTTCATCTCTCAGAATATTAGTATAACCTAAAGTCTAAGTTGAGATAGGAGTAATACACTTACCAAGTTTCATAAAACTCTGTTCAGTAGTTCATGCATGAAAACGTAACAAACAAATAAACAGACACCAACGCCAAAAATTGTTGATATTGTTTCAATAAAAAAGTATCGTGAAATTTCGAGAGCAAAATCAATGCACCAACCGAAGTTATAATTTTATACATATAGATTCTTCAGTTTGGTAACTTCAAGACATTTTTTCTGTTAACAATAAAATTTTATTTTACTATTCTTTGAGATTCCTTTCACATGTCTTAATTTTTTTTCTTCTTCAATACCTTGGCTATTTTGAATCTGATGATATCTTCTCTCGTACTGCCTTCACGCCTCCTTTAAATATTTGCCTCAATTAAAAGTTTTTTGTGTGAACATTATTTCTGTTCTCAACACATTTGAGTGTAAATTAACATCACCAAAACCTGAGAACCTTAATCAATGTCATGGAATGAAATGTCTACATTATCTAATCAACAAGAAAAGTATCAATTGGTTCATTAGTAAGAAGTATGCAAATTCTTATCCAATTTACATATTTGGTCTTATAAAATAATGAGCAATGGCCATGTTAACTAATATCAAATACATTGATTCTTAAACTCTTTCAATGGACTTCCACATAAAATTATGTATACATAAAATGTCACCGATCAATAATACTTTGTATTATGACTTACTCAATAGCTATATAAGCAATTTATTATATTAAACTATTTAAATTTCATCTATGTCATGCAAATTCATAATAACAAAGTCACTATTATTATTATTTATTAACGTCCACTTTTTGCAACTAAGGCTAATTGAGATGGGTTATCTACAGGTTATCACCCTTTTCTAGCCAGGGTGGGACTTAGGATTTTATTTAATGAATTTCGTCACTAAATAAATTCCCTTGCCCAGGCAGGAATCGAACTCGCCACTCTAGGATTACCATGTGAGATTAAAGGCAACGCTTTAACTCCCATGGCTAACCTGAGTCACTAGATTTAAGTATAGATATTAAAATATGTTTCTTTGCCTTTAAGAAATATTTAAATGTCAGATAACCATCATGCAACAATTTTGCTTCATAAAACAACTAAGTAAAAATATGAATTAAGTGCTTTTAATTTTTTAAAGTAAATTAACAGAAAATGACATTACACTAAATCTACTTACTAACACTTTTTAAGTACATTATAATAAAATAGAAAGTAGAATCATTGTATAACAACTATAATCAGGACTAAAGTCCGAGTAATAAATATGTATAAGTTGAGTGACGTTAATTAGAAGGTGGACATTTTATTAAAATAATTAAAAAGTTTACATATTTTGTTTGTACGTAACTAAAATATCGCCACTTTTAAATCCAAACCAAGTAAAGATACGTTGCTCCAGAGAACAATGAATGTTAACAAGTAAATTAGAAACTAGATTGAATTCTAATTTAATGGAATGCTTCATAAAAAAATAGGTACACGCGTGTACATTCTAAAAACTACTCGCAACAGGCAGCCTCAGAAAACCAAGTAAATTTTCCAAACATAGAACAATGAGAATGTAAATCGCCATAAAATAAGAGTAGGGGGGTTTGACAGACAAATTAAACTTACAATGTCGTCTCCAGAATCTTCAGTATTGGTGGATATTTCGGAGCTTGCTAGGGAGGTTTTCATGTCAAAGTGTAAACAGAGCTAACATTAACCCGCCTCCAAACAACAGATTGAACTAATACCGCCTTTCCAGCAGCTGAGAGAATCAAACAACATTCCACAGCCTTCACGACACTCACTCGGCTCTCTTAACTATAATTTAATAGTAATATTAAAAGATGGATTAGTTATATGAAACGTGTGATTTCGGTTCATAAGGCATTTATAATTTATAGCAGTAAATGGGGTCGAAAATAATTGTATTCATAAATTGAGGAATGTGTGTCTGAAGTGTTCCTCCGGCAGTAAGCTGTTTGTAAGAAGGAACATTCAAACAAGTGTTGAATAAGATCTATCAACGCTCTGACTTTCAACTCTCGTAACAGATTCGTTCGCATTTAAAATAAATAAAATATGAAATAAAGGTGTTATAAACTTCTTCTATAAATAGCGGAACTCTCTAAAAATATTATGTCAGCTAAAATTGAGTAAATCCGGTATTTTGTGTAAAAATAGCCCGGAGGAGCGGCAGTATCAAACGAATTGGAGAGATAGACGGTTGTAGAGAGCGAAGTAGTAGAGGGATGGCATTTAAGAGTTTTGCAAAGCCTACGAAGCCATGGCAGAAGCCGCTAGCTGGGCCCAATCCTCTCAAGCTGATCGGCTCTGTAGCTCCTGAAGAAAAACACGAAAATGACGTCGTGACTCTCTGCTTCTATAACGATCAGCTCTTCAGCGGTGCAGACGATGGCAAAATCAAGGTACCGTCAGACGTCAATCTTATTAACAAACTTATCAATATATTTGTCTTCATTCAAAAAGAATATTTATTTTATTTATTGCTTACAAGGATTTTCCTTATAGCAAAGAGTAGGCCTTATATAATGAGGCTAGTTTTTCTATGTTAGTAGCTTATATACATATTTTAACAAACTATAATTGAGTATAACTGACTAGAATTTACATTAACATTTCTAGAAAATCTAAGCTAATGAGTGGCATTATATTTTATTATCTTACCTAATTTTAAAACATTATATTTTTATTATTATTATTATTCATTAACGTCCACTTTTTGCAACTCAGGCTAATTGGGACGGGTTATCTACAGGTTACCGCCCTTTTCTAACCAGGGATGAGACTAAGGTACAGCATGATACGCTAAATTATTTTTCCTTTCTGTATGACCCATAATATAAAGTATTTTATGAAATAGTTACCCCAACTGATTTTATTTTTTTAAATAATTATTTGCGTTGCAACAATTTATATCACTTTTACCTGGAAGTGCCCATTTTTCCACTCGGAAAATTATGTTTATGCAAAAGTGTATACTTAGGAAGATATTAAACAAGAAGATTGAAAACTAAAAGATTTTTAATATTTTAACCCAAAATTTGGCTGCTGCTCTTTTTGAATAATAATAAAGACGTATTTTAAAATGCATCATTATTAATTAACGTCCAGTTTTTGCTCTTATGACTAATTGGGACGGGTTATCTACAGGTTACCACCCTTTTCTAGCCAAGGATGAGACTTAGGTAAAGCCTATAATAAAAATAATTTATTATAAGGCAGCAAAATGGATTATAAAGCTCTCTATCATAATATAGCACACATTTTAGAGCGTTTTATACAAGACCATTTTGAAAATATGCTATCAAAACCATAATTAGTTTCCTGGTTTATTTTAGTCGGTAAGATTCAATTTTCTAGTAAAGCTAACTAAAATATACTAAATTTCAGCCAGATCATATTGAATTTAAAATCCTTACAGTTTTATTTTTAAATTAAATTAAATTATTTATTAACGTCCACTTTTTACAACTAAGGCTAATTGGGACGGGTTATCTACAGGTCACCACCCTTTTCTAACCAGGGTGGGACTAAGGATTTTATTTAACGAATTCCGTCACTAAATAAATTCCTCTGCCCAAGCGGGAATCGAACTCGCCACTCTAGGTTTGCCATGTGAGAATATACTTTAAATACCCCGCTATTATATGTGCAAAGTGTGCAATGCACACGGGCGCCATCCTTTAGGGGCGCCAAAACCAAGGGCCCAAAAAAAAAAATTCGATTTTATTCTGTTTATTTCATTTTGATATTTTAGTCTACAAATAAATATGACTTTTAAAGTTCAGTTCTTTGCTTTAATTCAAGCACCTACCTACCATAAAAAAAGATAATTCAAAATGCTTTAAGGGGCGCCAAAATCTTTTTCTAGCCAGGGTGGGATTTTAGGATGTTATTTAATGAATTTCGTCACTAAATAATTTCCTTTGCCCAGGCAAGAATCGAACTCGCCACTCCATTATATTTTCAATATAATAGTTTCATTAAACTTATCATTATCTTGGTTCCTGTTCTTACTAATACGTGTAATTGTACTAAATAAACAAAAAAAAAATTAAGAGAAGAAGAGAAATTTTACAATGTCAACTCAGATAAGATTCGCGAAGTTTGAAACTACTTCTTAAATATTTAAAAATGTTAATATATACTTCTCTAGTTGCACTATTTAGAATATTATGAAGAAATTCATTAAATAACATCCTAAGTCCCACCCTGGCTAGAAAAGGGTGGTAACCTGTAGATAACCCGTCCCAATTAGCCTATGCTGCAAAAAGTGGACGTTAATTAATAATAATAATAATAATAATAATAGTAGAATATTATGAAGTTGTGAATTATCTGCTTGGTGTTTGATGAATGGTAAATGCTGTTCTCTGAAAGGGGAGTAAATAGGGAAATGAAGCATTTTATAATAAATGTCCTCATTCATATTTAAATCACAAAATGTGGAAATTTCTTTTGGGTTAATATTATAGTATACATTTTTCATTGAAACCTTTATACAATAGTTGCTTGACGTTCTTAGCTGTCCAATGGTTTTTACAATTTGGAATGGCAAACCAATAGTTAGAAATTCATGAGGTGAACCGGTAGTTGTGAAAATTGCCTTTTGTTCAAAAGGAATATATGTAATAGTCGAGCTCACTCAATCCTTCAAATGAAAAATAAAAAACTAAATTAAATCATTAAAAACTCATTAAATAAAATCCTTCGTCCCTCCCTGGCTAGAAAAGGACGGTAACCTGTAGATAACCCGTCCCAATTACCTGTAGTACAAGTTTATGTTACTAAATAACGAATTTGTTGTTTTAGAGCAAAAATATACCCCAAAAGTGGATAAAGTAATTGTTAAGTGTATATAATAGCGAAACGCTAAATCATAATTTGATAGCAATCAAAGTCGCCTGAAGTAAAATGAAACGAGCTGTGACTTCTTTATCACTTATTACTAGAGAAGATTTTAAAGTAAACATAAAAATATTTTATGTATTTTAAATATATGTAAAATAATGTATTTAAAATATATTCTCACATGGCAAACCTAGAGTGGCGAGTTCGATTCCCGCTTGGGCAAAGGAATTTATTTAGTGACGGAATTCATTAAATAAAATCCTTAGTCCCACCCTTGTTAGAAAAGGGTGGCGACCTGTAGATAACCCGTCCCAATTAGCCTTAGTTGTAAAAAGAGGACGTTAATAAATAATTTAATTTAATTAAAAAATAAAACTGTAAGGATTTTAAATTCAATATGATCTGGCTGAAATTTAGTATATTTTAGTTAGCTTTACTAGAAAATTGAATCTTACCGACTAAAATAAACCAGGAAACTAATTATGGTTTTGATAGCATATTTTCAAAATGCTCTTGTATAAAACGCTCTAAAATGTGTACTATATTTTGATAGAGATCTTTATAATCCATTTTGCTGCCTTATAATAAATTATTTTTATTATACGCTGTACCTTAGTCCCATCCCTGGTTAGAAAAGGGCGGTAATCTGTAGATAACCCGTCCCAATTAGCCTGAGTTGTAAAAAGAGGACGTTAATAAATAATTTAATTTAATTAAAAAATAAAACTGTAAGGATTTTAAATTCAATATGATCTGGCTGAAATTTAGTATATTTTAGTTAGTTTTACTAGAAAATTGAATCTTACCGACTAAAATAAACCAGGAAACTAATTATGGTTTTGATAGCATATTTTCAAAATGCTCTTGTATAAAACGCTCTAAAATGTGTGCTATATTACGATAGAGATCTTTATAATCCATTTTGCTGCCTTATAATAAATTATTTTTATGATACGCTTTACCTAAGTCTCATCTCTGGTTAGAAAAGGGTGGTAACCTGTAGATAGCCCGTCCCAATTAGTCATAAGAGCAAAAACTGGACGTTAATTAATAATGATGCATTTTAAAATACGTCTTTATTATTATTTATTATATGGAGCTCCGCAACTATGGCGACTTTCTCTTCTCTTTATTATTATTCAAAAAGAGCAGTAGCCAAATTTTGGGTTAAAATATTAAAAATCTTTTATTTTTCAATCTCCTTCCTTAATATCTTCCGAAATATACATTTTTGTATAAATATAATTTTCCGAATGGAAAAATGGACATATCCAGGTAAAAGAGATATAAATTGTTGCAACGCAAATAATTATTAAAAAAAATAAAATCAGTTGAGGTAACTATTTAATAAAATACTTTATATTGTGGGTCATATAGAAAGGAAAAATAAATGTTTGCCTTCCTCAAAATTCTGTGCTTAATGAGTTCAGTTAAATAGCCGGAATAAGTTGGAGTAGTCAGTTTTATTTTCAGTGGAACGGGTTCCATATTTTCTAAACATAATTCTTTGTTTGTTGAAGCAGGAGTAGTTTTGTTATAGCAAAATCGGCTTGGTGGATTTATGTTATCATAGTCAAATGGTAATTAGACTGTTATGTTAATAGAATAATGGGTATGTTTTAGCAGATTTCCCTTAAGGGAAATCAGCTATTGAGGTTGTACTCATGACGGACATTTCGAAATTTTTCTTCAAATGTCCATCGATCCTATCCAGGAGATGACGAAAATGAGGTCCGTTCAAAACTGTATATATATATCTATATATCTATCTATCTATCTATCTATCTATATATTTGTCTGTTACCGCTCTAGCGATAGCAATTTTTGTTTGATCATTACCAAACTCGATATTTAGTCGTTTTATGTAAAAAGAAAGATCAAGTTCGTTAACGGCTGAAATCGGACCAGTGGGAGGGGGGGTTTAGAGGGAGGATTTTCGAAAATTCGAAATATCTCCGTTACTATACGTCGGACCGAAAAATTGTACAGAATCAATCTTATTGCAAATTAAATTTACTATAAATATTGTTATATACATTTTTTCTCTATCTTGAATATTAACCGAGATATTTGCATTTGTATTCTGCGTGTACCAGTAGGCTATGTTCGAACTTTCCGCCGAGAGCTCTGGTGGCCGTTTCCATAACCAATCGTCCCTCGTGAATAGGTTTAGAGGTTAGGTTAACTGTTTTTTGGGGCTAGAAACTACTGGGTTATTACGCCCTAAATAATGTTTTAGGTTAAGAGGTTTCTTACTACTACAGTTGTTATTAGGCAGATTTCTCTATTGTAAAACTTCACGTGGGAAATCTGCTTAGTTTACGCAGCCCCTGCGTGACGGACTTTTTAATTCCAGGATAGCTCATAGGGTTCATTTATTGCTCCCTTAAAACTAGTCAATTCACAACATGATTATTATTAATATTCACAAATACATCTGCAGATATGTTCCTAATTCGTAATATGAAATATAGTATAAAACATGGTGATAGGATTTTCTACTTTTTAATTTTCAATTTTGTGGATGAAATAGGATTAATTTGAAGGTTTACAATTGAACAATATGGCAAATGTGATATTGGTTTTCCGTCCACAAAACTGCTATATTGAACATCGGGATGACCGTAATACTTCCTCTCATGGATGCTTCAAAATAGCTATGGATTTGAAGGTGGAACAAGAAAACAAATTGGATGTATTTTAATAAGTACTCGTCGTGTCAGTTGCATCAATCACTGAAAAACGTTTAAGGCTGGTTAGGAATCTTAAAATCTTCCTAGGTACACATTTATGCAAAAACATAATTTTCCGATTGGAAAAATGGGTGAAAGTGCATTTTAGTCCCCCCCTTGATGGCGCACGATGATGACGGCGGCCATCTTGTTTTTCTAATACCGAGGGTGGGGGTTTTGTTTTTCTTACTTTATCTTTTTTAACACTTTAAAATTTCCAAAATACGCCATCGGCGGTTAAAACCGGGGCGGGGTCGGAGGAAGGGAGGGGGTAATTTTAACTTAAATTTTGTTAACTCGCCTAATTTGTTGGATCCTTAGACTGCAGAGGATAGACTTTAGTATGTAGGCGATATGAATCCCACTTTTATACACCATTCAATAACGGCACGTTTTCCCTGCACTTCCAATTGTGTAAAAACCTTAGTCGTGCACTCACTTTGAGCCATAGCTAAAACGGAAACGATATTAATAGTAAACACTAGCAAAAACAATATGTCGGACGGTAGCAAGAAACAAGATGTCGGGCAGTGACGTAACAAGATGGCGGCTAGGGGGGGGGACTAAAACGCACTTTAGCCGAAAAATGGATAAAATAAAAGTCGCATAAAGTCAAATGAAACGAGCTGTGGCTCGTACATAAAAAATAATTCCTGTAAGGATTGTAAATTAAATATGATCGGGCTGAAATTTGGTATCTTTTAGTTAGTCCTTTACTAGAAAATTGAGTCTCACGGACTAAAATATACCAGAAAACTAATTATGAATTTATCGTATTGTATTTATCGCATTATATTATTATTTATTTATTATATTACCGTAGAGATCTTTAAAATCCATTTTGGCGCCTTGATAACAAATTATTTTACGGTACATTTTAAAGTAAATAAAATTAATCAAGAATCGAACATCATTTAAAGCTTCTTTTATCTTTTAGCAGGTTTCCCTTAACCCTTAACTGGCCAAGGTGTTTTTAATGACACCGTTCATATTTAACACTCCCAGAGAGCAACTGCTTCTATTCTTACCCCTTTTGGGCCACAGTTCACACCCCTGTAACCTCCCAAGCATGAGCATATGCGGCAATAGGCGATTTATTGTTATTGGAGCTAATTACTAACAATATACTGAAGAAAATCAACATTTTTTACCGCCCTATTTCTCACTAGTTGGCAGGGAAGTTTCTAATTTATTAAAATATATGCTATTCGATTTAAATATGTACCAAAATGGGTCAATTTCTTTTAAAACATTGTATTTAAGTTCCTGTGTGTTTCATTTTTTTATTCTGGACAGAAATAGAGTTTTAGCATGGATTTTAATGATGGTGTACTTAAGTTCACCCTGGCCTAATACCAACAAATTTGCCCAAGGGGCATGATTTTAAACTATTTCTTACTTTTACCATTTTAATTGACAGATACGTATAAAAGTCGAGTTGAAAAGATTTTGCCTTTGCTGCCAAAATTTAGTGTTACTTCTGATTAAAAAGAAAGCGACAATGGAGGAGAAAATGTACATAAATGCCCCAAAATGGATGGAGGAAATTTTCAAATTGAAATGAATGAAGTATTGGAATATTTCAATATTGAGGATGAAAGAGCGAAGAGGATGTAACGTAGAATACGTTAATAAGAAAAAGTGTATCAGTATGATTAAATGGTATAACAACAAAGGTGCATGCAATAACGTCAAGTTCATATGTAGGTGCCTGTTACATGAACATTTTCAGCCAATTATTGGATTTGATGGTCAATAACGCATGGCTATTGTACAAAAGGAACAACCCTTAAAAAAATTGAATTTAAAGGAATTTCGAATACACATTGCAGAGGATATTCTGCTGGACCGGCGAGCTCAAAGGGCTAGTGGAACCAGGACCACCAATTGCAGCCAAGAACTGCTGCAGCTCTCATAGCCAATGCAGCAAGATTTGATGGGATGCACCATTGGCAAGTATTCACTACAAAAGGAAAATGCAGACTGGGTCACCTAAATCAAACGGTTGTTTTATGCGGAAAATGTAATGTGAAACTTTATAACATCTGTGAAAGGCCCTGTTTTCATGAATTTCATGGACAAAGGAAGGTTTACTGTTATTTTTCATGGATTTATATTTTGTTTACAATGTACTTATTTTTTATTTACATTATGTTTCTTTTATTACCTAATAAATTATTTAATTACATTTTTAGGAACTATGTCAGTTTTTTAACATAACTTACAGACACCACCATTGATTTACGGTGATTGGCCAGAGTGTACTTAAAGACACCACTGTTGTTTTAGGGTAATTGGCCACAGTGTACTTAAAGACACCATGTAATATTTTTGTTCAGAAAAAAAAAATTAAGTAAAACCCACTATATTCTATTTATTAGGAACGCAATAAATGAGTTTTTAAGAAAATTGTTCATTTAAGATCGTTTTAGCAGATTTCCCTTTAGGGAAATCAGCTATTGAAGTCGTATTTTGAGTTTCTGGCCAATTAAGGGTTAAGGGAAATCAGCTATTGAGGTTGTACTCATGACGGAATTTTCGAAATTTTTCTTCAAATGTCCATCGATCCTACCTAGTATAACGAAAATGAGGTCCGTTCAAAACTGTATTTATATATATATATATATATACATATATATATATATATATATATATATATATATATATATATATATATATATATATATATGTCTGTTACCGCATTAGAGGTCGCAATTTTTGTTTGATCGTTACCAAACTCGATATGTAGTCGTTTCATGTAAAAAGAAAGATTTCCCTTGTAAAGTTTTACGGTAGAGACATCTGCCCAATAAGAACTGTAGTAGTAAGGGATCTCTAAACTTATTCACGAGGGACGAAAAGTTAGGGAAACGGCCGCCAGAGCTCTCGGCGGAAAGTAGCGAACATAGCCGACTCCTGCCGACCACACACAGAATACAAATGCAAATATCTCGGTTAATATTCAAGATACAGAATAAATGTATAGAATACTAATTATAGTAAATTTAATTTGCAATAAGATTGATTCTCTACAACGAACATTATATTAACATAATGTTCTCTCATACATCTCTCTACCTACAACACATCTGATCTCTCCAAACACATGAACTCCTAAACATCTGATCTACAACATCTGCCCTCTTAGATGATCCCCTTCTTCTGCCCGCACCTTCCTTCTCCTCAGCTGATCCGCGTGGTTCTTCATCAGCCTTCCTTCTACTTCAACCAGCCAAGTGTTCTGTCCGAGTATCTTCTGGGTCACCCCGGGCTGCCAGATCGCCTTCCCTTGCCTGTAGTCTAGCGCCTAGACTGACTCCTTCCGGCTGAACTATTTTAAGGCATTTGGTCTTCCTTCTTCCGCCGATTTCCTCTTGTTGTCTTTCATATTCTTGTTTGCTTCTTTTTGTTTCGGGCATAGAACATCTATCTGACACCTGAGTCTCCTCCCCATATATATTTCAGCATGGACAAGTGAGGTGTTACCCGATATTCAAAATGAAAATTATTCAAATTGTCCTCTAAAGATATATCAGACTTTTCGTTGGCCAAGTTCAAACTATTACAGAATTATACCGAAGTACCATACCACGATGTCCATATTCTTCGGATTGTATTTCTCGCATTTGAACCTCGTACATAATCTCTCTTGCGCCACCACGTGGTCATTTTAGCAGATTTCCCCTAAGGGAAATCAGCTATTGAGGTTGTACTCATGACGCGATTTTCGAAATTTTTCTTCAAATGTCCATCGATCCTACCCAGGAGATGACGAAAATGAGGTCCGTTCAAAACTGTATGTATATATATATATATATATATATATATATATATATATATATATATATATATATATATATGCCTGTTAACGCTTTAGCGGTCGCAAGTTTTGTTTGATCGTTACCAAACTCGGAATTTAATCGTTTTATGTAAAAAGGAAGATCAAGTTCGTTAATGGCTGAAATCGGACCAGTGGGAGGGGGGGGTTTAGAGGCGGGATTTTTGAAAATTCAAAATATCTGCGTTATTATGCGTCAGATCGCAACATTGTAGAGAATCAATCTTATTGCAAATTAAATTTACTATAATTAGTATTCTATACATTTATTCTGTATCTTGAATATTAACCGAGATATTTGAATTTTTCTGTTTTCAGCTTCTGAGATGAGATCGGCTAACTTCGGGTCTAGTCGTGAGTTTCCGTCAAGAGCTAGTTCGGGCCCTTCCCGTAACTGTTTGACTCTCTATTCTGAAATTTCTCTATTATAAAACTTCACGTGGGAAATCTGCTTAGTTTACGCAGCCCCTGCGTGATGGACTTTTTATTTAATTGTCACCAAACTCGGTATTTAATCGTTTTATGTAAAAAGAAAGATCAAGTTCGTTAACGGCTGAAATCTGACCAATGGGAGGGGGGGGTTTAGAGGGGGGTGTTTCGATAATTCGAAATATCTCCGATAGTATACGTCGGATCGAAAAGTTGTATACAACCAATCTTATTGCAAATTAAATTTACTATAAATATCGTTATATACATTTATTCTCTATCTTGAAAATTAACCGAGATATTTGCATTTTATTAAGTGTAACGGACGAGCTATGGTTGCTCCTAACTTTTTACGCCGAAAGCTCGTTCGGCCGTTTCCGTAACTGTTCTGCACTCGTATGTAGATTTCTCTATTGTATAGCTTCACGTGGGAAATCTGCTTAGTTTACGCAGCCCCTGCGTAACGGACTTTTCTAATACATCTGATCCACAACAAGATCAACAAACATCTTCGAGAATGGAACGTACAATCTTAGTCGATGATGTCACCACATAACGAATTTTCATGTATCTCCCACAATAAAGGCATCATGAAAAGAGTTTTGCTATTTAAGCTTTGAATAATGTTGTCCCTCATATAACAGCTTATTCTTAATATAACATGAGTAGGATTGGGAGTTTACTGAAGGCTGAAAACTAAAATAAAGTCCGTCACGCAGGGGCTGCGTAAACTAAGCAGATTTACCACGTGAAGTTTTGCAATACAGAAATTTCACGAGAGTCGATCAGTTAAGCAAACGGCTGAACTAGCTTTTGGCAGGATAGTCACCCAGCCGTTAGCGGCCCAGATTTAATACAAATGCAAATATCTCGGTTAATATTCAAGATAGAGAATAAATGTATATGACAATATTTATAGTAAATTTAATTTGCAATAAGATTGATTCTGTCAAATTTTTCGATCTGACGTATAGTAACGGAGATATTTCGAATTTTCGAAAATCCTCCTCACTAAACCCCCCCCCTTCCACGTGTCCGATTTCAGACGTTAACGAACTTGATCTTTCTTTTTACATAAAACGACTAAATATCAAGTTTGGTAACGATCAAACAAAAATTGCGACCGCTAGAGCGGTAACAGACAAATATATATATATATATATATATATATATATATATATATATATATTTAGAGTGTTGAACGGACCTCATTTAGCAGATTTCCCCTGAGGGAAATCACTTATTGAGGTTGTACTAATGCGATTTTCGAACAATTTCCTCAAATGTCCATCGATCCTACCAAGGAGATGACGAAAATGAGGGGTTATATATATATATATATATATATATATATATATATAATTTTGAACGGACCTCATTTTCGTCATCTCCTGGGTAGGATCGATGGACCTTTGAGGAAATTTTTCGAAACTCGCGTCATGAGACGACCTCAATAGGGGGCCTTAAGGGAAATCTGCTAATAAATGCGACCGCTAGAGAGGCAGTAGACAAATATAAGCATTTATAGATCCGACCAAAGACATGTCAAAAGGTCCGTCACTCAGAGGCTGTGTATTTGCATTTATTTAAAAAAATGAAACAACAATGAGAACAATATTTAGGCTTCAAATAAAGTGTTTCATGATATAACAGCTTAGTGTTAATATAGCACGAGTAGGAGTGGAGCTTTAACCAAGGCTGAATACTAAAACATGCAAATATCACAGTTAATAATCAAGATAATGAAAAACGCACAAAACGACATTCATATTTTATTTTTTTTTTTTTTATCTCAGACCCAGCAATCTGTTCTGATGGTATTAAGGTGGTGTAACCCTCCGGGGGTGAGAAAGATAGTTCCCTTTCTACTGAACTTGGTTCCATCGACACCCATAGGACAATACATTTATATCAAGTTGGGCAACGGTCAGACAAAAATTGCGAGAGCTAGAGCGGTAACACACACACACACACACACACACACACACACACACACACACACACACACACACATATATATATATATATATATATATATATATATATATATATATATATACAGGGTGTTTGGTAAGTAGATAGACAAACTTCTACAGGTGTTTCTACTCACCAAAAGGAACAAAATTGTCCATATGATGTATGTTCCTATTCCTAATAGTATTGGAGAAAAATCGATTTTTGTGATTTTTCAATTTATCTATGTTTTATTACATAAATTCAGCTGCAGCAGATAAATTATTGCTATTGGATGTTTTCTGGCTATGCCATTTTGAAGGGCATTAAATTCTCTTTAATATTCTTTTATGTTTATTTACGATTTCCGTTTAACAAATAGTTTTAACAGAATCTGAAAAAAAATATATAATTAATTAAAAATCCCTCTATTTTGAAACCTCAAAAACCATTCTCTGAATCAACTTAGAACTTTTAGATTTTAAGGAAAACTTCTCCGGCCAATATGCTTTCTCATACAATCCTATTCCGACAAGACTTTAACAAGTGTTGGAAATCAGCAAAATTATTTTTAAAACAACTGCCATTATACTGTTCAGGTTTGTTTCTTATCGTTGTGCTCCAAACAAATTCTCGTTAAAGAACACAAACTTATTTTTTCTTTTATTTATAATTATGTCTGATTCGAATTCATCCCTAAAAAACGTTCTTCTACGAACAAAACAAAAAACTTAATTCGAAGAAAGTGGCAATAAATTCTTTCCTTCAAAACTCTAAATAATTATATACTCTTAAATTGTCCTGGTGGAGTGGTCCAATTCAACGCCGAAGTATTGCCAATGATACATCCCCACAGGTTAATACAAAATCTGGAAAGAAGGTTGCCTTTTCTCGAGAAAGTAATCACTTGCATCTACCCATAAATGTAGATTGTGAAAATTTGTTATTCCCGTCCGTGTGGAGGTAGGGACACAGGTCTTTCATGGACTGTAGCGCTAGTAAGTGAGTAAGGGAAATCTGTTATTAACTGTTTAAAAAAAAAAATAACAAATAGCCAAATGAATGAAGTAATTTGGCTTAAACTCAAAAGTATCCCTACTATTCTTGAATAACTGAGTTAGTCATTGGATCTATTTGCTCGCTGAAATTCTCTATGGAGAGTGACAAGTTGCTAAAGGGGTTCCGTAAGGGCCTAACCACTCCCAATCATTTATCATTTATTTACGTATCTGTCAAGGTTCGACTCACTTCATCTTCCAGAGAGTTTATTCATTCCATTTTTACACCAGGTTCACCTCGGCATACACTCCCACGCGCCACCATTTTAGACCCGTCCTGTGATCTATAGCCTCCCCAGATCGTCTATGTATAACCATACAGCTACCTACTACCGCGAGTCCTATTAGAATTCTAACTGTCGTATCAATTTACTAACGGGAATGAGGAATGGCTAAATAAATGTCACTCGGTTTATACAGAATTAACGTCAAACGACTTTGCCTTTCACAAAAATGCGTATTGAGAACCATCGTTGATCTTCATTTTGTATTTCATTTTTGTTTCTTTACTTATTCATTATAATTAAATGAAATCACTCTAATCTGAATGATATTTGTTAATGTTGTTGTTTCTGTTGGCTATTATCTCTTCTTAATCCTCTATGTTCATCTTTGTGCTCCATATTATATTACAAAGCACACCCTCCATAAAGATCCCATTTGTAAAGGACCTAATTCACTTAAGATTCAGAAACTTCCACAGCAGGCTATCCAATCATCCTAATCCAGAAGTCCTAGCCCTTTCCAGTACCACTCATCCTTATTCCCCTCCACGGCGCCTCAAGAGACAATGGCCCAGAGATCTCCTATAGAAGTGTAAAGTGAAGTGATAGCAGTGGCTATTTTCTTATCAAGTGCCATTCTTCCTTAGCTCCTGACTTCCTTGCCAGGCAGGGAGGTGCTGCTCCTCTCATTGTGGTGAAGGGATGTGGCTTCTGTCGAGAGTGATGGAGGACGATTGAATTGTACATATCACATTAGCAAATGCAATTAAATACAGACTGTTATATTCTTAATAAAATAAAATAATTTTCATCTTTGTAAGTTGAAAGAAGAAACTACCTCAATAGTATTACTCAGTATTTATTCGGAAGGTGTCCATATGTTGGAATGTTGCTGCTTACCATCAAAGAGATTATTTTTCATTTCCATTTTTTTTTAATTTTTATTACGTTTTCCGAAATTTTAATATGGATAGATCTGAAGAAATTGCAGTTAGAGCATTGGCACTGTTCGATGAAGGTTTATCCCAAAGGCAAGTGGCCGTACGCTCGAGAATAAACCAATCGTAGGTTAGCTGCATACTCCATCGATTCAGGGAGACAGGCCGGAACAGAAGGAGATCTGGACAAGGACGGTTACGTCATGTAGAGATGATCGTTTCATATCGCTTAAGACAGAGGTTACGAACAAGTCTTCAAATTCGTAATGAACTTCATTCGTCAAGGACTTGATGATTTCTAGCCGAACAATAAAGAGCCAGATGTCTTAATGATGCGAACCCGACCTCCATATGCCCTGCCACTGACCCATTGCTCAACAGGCAGCATCGAGTTGCTGCTGGACTTGAGTTTTCACGACAATTGTCCATCGCTGATTAGGGGGCGGTTTTGTTCATTGATGAGTCGAAGATTGTTTTACATTCTCCAGATGGTCGGACGAGAGTGCTAAGACGCACAGGAGCTCATTAATTAAAACTGCATATATAATTAAGATATATAATTCTAGTTAGTGACAAAAAATTTACAATATATATACATACAGAGATAGAAAAGAATGTATTTGCTTACATATAAATAATAATAGCTCGAATAGCTTATTTATTTATATTAACGTCCACTTGCAACTAAGGCTAATTGGGACGGGTTATCTACAGATTACCACCCTTTTCTAGCCAGGGTGGGACTTAGGATTTTATTTAATGAATTCCGTCACTAAAAAATAAAAGCTTAAAAGATGAAAATAAATAATTATTATAATTATGAATTTTTACGGGTTTCCTAATTACTCATAAGACACAAAACTTCGTTTCTTAACACTTTCCTGGACTATATTAACAAATCATAAATTTTACTTAAACTACCTATTTTTAAAGGTCGCCAAATACTAAATTTGTGTCTGCTATCTTCTTAATATTGAATATCTGGGGCTCAGGTTAGCCATGAGAGTTAAAGCGTTGACCTTTATCTCACATGGTAAACCTAGAATGGCGAGTTCGATTCTTGCCTGGGCAAAGGAAATTATTTAGTGACGAAATTCATTAAATAACGTCCTAAAATCCCACCCTGGCTAGAAAAGGGTGGCAACCTGTAGATAACCCGTCCCGATTAGCCTAAGTTGCAAAAAGTGGACGTTAATAAATAAATAAATAATAATAGAATAGAATAGTATAGAATATATATTTATTTGTTAAAGATTTATATCTTGTACAAATTAAATAAACAAATAAAAATTCTTTCTTTTTAAATAAATAATTATATCCAAATTCTTGAGATCCACAATAATTTAACAATAAAAAAAATTGTTCTATTGTAATAAACAGTAAAATTAGAGTGGCTAGTTCGATTCCCTCCTGAGTAATAGGAATTTATTTTGTGGCGAAATTCATTAAATAAAATCCTGAGTGCCACACTCGCTAAAAAAGGGTGGTAACCTGTAGATAACCCGTCCCAATCAGCCAGAGTTGCAAAAAGTAGACGTTAATAAATAATAAGATAGTATTTTTGTTATTTCTGAGGCTTTTTTTTGCAATGTCTTAAATTTAATTGAAATGAAATAGATTTTGTTCTCTATGAAATATTATTATGCAATGCATATTTGATTTGAAAAATCTAGTGTTTTGATTTGGTATTATAAACTAGAGGGAAGACATCTAGTGCAATGGAACATAACCTAACGTGACCTATCTGTTATCTTTAAAATCATATGATAATTCATGTTATTGTTAGTCACTTATTGCTAAAATTTTATCAGTAAAACTTTTATATTTCAATTCTCTAGCGGATGTATTTTAAACTGGATATAATTAATAGTTATTTATTATACAAGTGCCGAAAGTAGATCATTTTACAACTCGAGTAAAACGTTTACCCACACGAGCAAAGCGAGTGTGGTAATTTCACGAGAGTTGTAAATTCTACTTTCGTCACGAGTGTAATATTAAATTTTTTCTGTAATCGTGTAATACATGATCAGATCTAACCAGAATATGAACAAAATTAGGATGTTGTGAAGATTATGGTATGTTGTTGGTAGGTTATAAGCATGGTTGTGAAAGGTTATAAGCATAGTTATAAAACAACTAGTATTAATGTATTTTAACATTTTATTTATTATATATATTTATAGTTACATTAAAATTTTTTCCCTATTTTTATGTTGGGGGCGTTTGAATTATTTCGGTCATTAATTTTTGCGCAAATGGTGAATGAATCGGAATTCTGGCAGGCTGTAATATGAGAAGTGGAAGGTAGCGGTTGGTTTATGGCGGTATTATTTGTTTGGTCCTGCAATATTAGGTTAGCTGTCTTAGTTTTGCTTCCAATTGAACGTTCCACATATCCCTCAGCTACAGTAGTACTTTTCCATCCCCCATGATTCTTTAACATTAATAAATCCCCCCCCCCCAGCATTTGCTAACATTGAAGCAGATGTTCTTCTATAGCAGTGTCCAGTGTATATTTTCGGATTTGGTTTCTGAAGAAAACTTGCAATGATTGATGGTATTTTACAGAACGTGTTGATCCCAACTGGTTGTACTGTGCATTTTGAATTTTTATAATTAATGAAGAAACGAGAATGTTGAACTTTAGATGGTCGGAGTGAAACATATTTATTAAAAAGAGGTAAAAAAGTTATGTTTGATAGTGAATTTGTTACTATGAATGTTCTATCTGTATTATTTTTTTGTATTATTTATATTAATAATTTTTGGTCTGTTTGGGTGATGCTTGTTGTTTGTAGATTTAATAATTCCCTCACTCGACAGGCTCCAGCTACGCCAATTACTAATACTATCAAAAAAAAAAACATAAGTAACATGGGTTAGCTATCAAGATCAACAGTGAGGAAATCTTTAAATATGTAAAAATGAAATCGCACCTTCATTAATAAAAAATCTATGTCATTCCGGCTCAACATTTCTGATTTCTTTGGTTTATAGCCTTCTCCTTTTCTTTTTAAATACATTTTTAATTTCTGGAATTTACTTATGTCTACGTTGTCATTTAAATTTAATGTTGTTTTTAACATAGAGTAAATTGAACATAATGTGGAAGATTTATAAATTTTGGATAATTCACCAAAATAGGCTAATAGTACATTTTCTGTTGTTTTGCCTATGCCTTTTGTAATACACCAATCTTTATAATTCTTATATTTGTTATTGTCATTACTTTTTTGAATTTTGAGGTATTAGTTGACTTAGTGCAATATTGGGATTATCTCGTACTTCTGGAAGAATTAGTTCCAAATATACTTCTGTTTCACTATCACTATTCATTTTTATGTATAAATTGAAAATGTTTAATTAAATAAAAAATAATATAATAATAATAATATTTAATCAAACAGTGTTTTTGTAAGTTTTTTAGTAATATCAAAGATGTCTGTTTAAATTAAAATGATTGTGAAGTAGTGCAGTTATAAACAAGTGCAGGTTATAAACAAGGAAGGTAATTATTATTATATTTAAATTTTAAAATATATTGATTATTTCCACCAATAATTCATTCACATTTCAATTTATTTTGTTAAAATAAATTCTTACAATGTTAAGAAACATTTAAAAGCATTTAATTTCCAACTTCAAATTATTTTTTAATTTATACTTATTACTAATTAAGAAGGCAATTCACTTTCTTCACCTGTGAAGAAAGTGATTACTTTCTTCTCTCTATTGCAAAATGTTTCACTTTCTTCACTCATTTCAGTTTAGTAATGTTACCATTATTCAACGATTACAGAAAAACCACATTTATACAGTTCCCCCCCCCCGAGCAGCATCCCCACAGTTGCGAAGCTTCAAATAAATAAATAATTAAATCACATATGATCTTTTAACAGAAAAGAAATAATAATATTAAATTAAATAAAATGCTTCGATCGCTGGATCATAGTGGCAAACAGTTATATTTCATATAGTTGCAAAAAGTGGACGCTAATAAATAATAATAATATTTCATATGCGTTGTAATAAAGTAGGGGCTCGGGTTAGTCATGTGAGTTAAAGCGTTGCTTTAATTTCACATGGTTAACAAAGAGTGGCACATTCGATTCCCGCCCGGGATATTCAGAACGTGCGATGACTAAGTGGGTGTTTATTGAGGGTTGCAAATTAAAAAGTAGAATTATCTCCAATTGGCAGACAGAAAAATAATTCAATTTTGATGCCAATGTTCTTAGTATGATCTCAAACGCAAAAAAAAAATTATTCTTCCATTATAATTTAAATATAAAATTATTCAAACCTTAGAGTTTTATTTATATCGGTAAAACATTTTCTATGAATATTTCTATTTCTGTCGTATGTTTCCTGGATTAGCATTCTATTTGGATATATTTGACAGGAGTGTCCTCAGTGGATATGGGATATTAAATATGACAATTTGAACAACTCGTCCTTGATTATGATAGACATAGGTATGATTGGAGTAGGAAGTGGCAGAAGTCAAGCAACGAGGTTGCAAGGATCAAGGTAATCCCTGCCCGACTGACAGCTCCCGATTTCATATTTAATGCTGAATTCGTGTCTACTTCTCATACCAGCTGTCCCGGCCTCCAAGAATTTTTCTTGGATAAGTTTATCTCGAGTCATATTGATTTTTCTTTCGATTCACCGAAATACACTCAGCTAAAATAAGGTTCATGTCAAGTATTTTTATTCATTTTTTTCTTTCGAATCCGTTAAACCTTCGAAAGTCCAAAAATTCTATTTTACACGCTATTTAGAACAGCACTCATATTTATTCAAGATGATAGCATCGTTGAGCCATTTATCACATCTAATTGATGCTTCATTAGGTGATGAATTGTTTAAACTCCGGTTGTACAAATCTAGTTTTTAGCAGATTTCCCTTAAGGGATATCAGCTATTGACGCCGTACTCATGACGTGATTTTCGAAATTTTTCTTCAAATATCCATTGATCCTACATAGGAGATGACGAAAATGAGGTCCGTTCAAAACTATATATATATATATATATATATATAATTGTGTTGATGTTTTCGACCAGGTTATATTTATATATGGTGTTGTTATTCTTTTTGGAGTTTTGGTCAATGTTGGTGAAAAAAATCTTAGTTTATGCCGATATTTCGAGAATCTTTATTTTCTCTTCTTCAGGGCAAGACTAAAGATACTTAAAAACTGTACAGTCCTGTAACCCTAGTCCTAAGTGCAATAGTTATGTGCAGTAGTTTTTAAGTATCTTTAGCCCTAAAGAAGAGAAAATAAAGATTCTCGAAATATCGGCATAAACTAAGATTGTTTTCACCAACATTGACCGAAACTCCAAAAAGAATAACAACACCATATATATATATATATATATATATATATATATATATTTGCCTGTTATCGCACTAGTGGTCACAATTATATTATAGTTTAATCGTTACCAAACTTGATATTTAGTCGTTTTATGTAAAAAGAAAGATCAAGTTCGTTAATGGCTGAAATCAGACAAGGGGGAGGGAGGGGGGGGGGGGTTTAGAGGGGAAGAATTTCGAAACTTCGAATTATCTCTGTTACTATACGTCGGATCGAAAAATTCTTACTATAAATATTGTTCTATACATATTTTCCGTATAATGAGTATTAACCGAGATATTTGGATTTTTAAGTTTTAAGCTTTCAGTAAACCCCCACCCCGCCTAGTGTTATATTAATAATAAGCTGTTATATCATGAACCACTTCATTACAAGGCTAAATACCTAATATTTTTATCATTGAACTTTTATTTTGTGAGATATATGCAAATACGTTCTGTCGCTCCCCCTCCCCTGCTTTTGTTCTTGGATTAAAATTGAAGTGATTGAGATAAAACTGATTCATTAAAAATTACAGCACTAGCTTTAGTAAATTGTTTTCAATAAAATTAATATGTTATATTCAGATATATTTCGTTAATTATTTGTTTGTTTGTTTACAATTCAGCCGCTTTCCGCTATAGAGAATATAACTTGTATTGTAAATTGACTGAAATATTTCTCAGTACTGTTTGTATTTAGCCTCTTAATATTCAAGGTAGTGTTACCTGTATATTTATCTATTGCAAACCTTAGCGTGGGAGCTAAGCAGATTTACTTAACTCAGCTCCTGCGTGACGGACTTTTTTTTTGTTTTTATGAACAGAAAATCCTAAATTCCGTGGAGTCGAATACGGCCAGGCTACAACATCTATAGATCTCTGTTTCCTCCAGCCAGTTCCTGTTTGAGTAGCTTTCATAAGCTGTCACATTAAAAGCTTTATTCACTATAAGCGTTCCAACTGCAACCGGAATACGCTGCCATCTGCGCGATTATC
The DNA here is from genome assembly GCA_019009955.1 of Riptortus pedestris. NCBI lineage: Eukaryota > Metazoa > Arthropoda > Insecta > Hemiptera > Alydidae > Riptortus > Riptortus pedestris. Next base: position 19,600,303 of record CM032231.1, read on the forward strand.
AACGATGCGAATTGTTCTACAATTAGTACTCTTATATGTTGAGCCAATTGATATTGCCTGTCAGTCAATGAAGAAACTATTCCTCACCTAGACGTTTCCTGCTAGCTGTTGGCATTTTATATAACTCATTGAATTGTTCACGTGCGTTAGGTATTTGAATTATCTACTTCTATCTCTTGGTTACTTCTTACTTTGCGGATCAAGGATCGTATGACAATACCATTGATTATCTATATCTATTGCGTATTTAGCTAACATTTTGAGGGAAAGACATTCTATGGCAATATTGTTCATTATCTACTTCTATCTCTTGGTTACTTTGTTTTTTTTTTCTGTTCTTAGAATATCTTTTACTGTATTTCCCTTTTAAATCTGGGTTAACGTATACTTTGATCTCCAGCGATTAGACGTTGAAATATTCTTTCACCGTGTTTGTCAGTCTCGGCTTCCATATTAGACGGAAAGAAGGAGAGAGACTCGAATGCAAGAAATGCATTTTTAGTGACATTTGGGATCTGGTTTTCACGGGCTTTGCATCGTTGCCTGGTCTATGTTTCCCAAAATAGTTGTAGACTACAAGCCATTGTTTAGTAGTGCAGCTTTGAGACTGCTTAAGCTACAGCCAATATTAAGTCTCTATTCTTTTGATACGTGTTCGCTATCTACTTTCTAATGAGCCTTGTCATTATTAGACACCGTGTTGAACAGAATAGCATACTGTAGATTTCATGTGGGGATGACGAAGCTGTGTGTGACTGTAGTACCTCTCTGTAATAAGTTTTACTCTTTCAGTCTTGAACACAACAGTTCAAACTTTTCTTTCGACAGGGCAAATCGCGATCCAGGTCTCCAGCTCCGGTTGGCTCCATTCAGACGTACTTTAAATTCAGCACACCCTACTACATAAAACTAGCGTTGATTTCACCGAATAGCAATTTTTTTTTGCGTAGTGTAATTGAATCCCTCAAATGAATCTACTATTGTGAACTAATTTTTTTTTTTGGCCTTTGTCATTTTTTTCTTATTAAGTACAATTAACTAAAATTGTGCAAATAAATGAAGGAAATGAGTAATAGGATAACATCCATCGTTTTTTCCGAACTTACGCACAAGAATTCTTTCCAAGCTGATTATTATTTGTTTGTATTCCAGCTCACCTGTTTAAAATTGACATGATACACGTATGACGTGTATCAACAAATAACTAAAAGTTCATTGAGTATAACCAAAACCCAAACTAATTTATTAACAAGGTAACAGTAACAAGAGGTTTCACTTAGCAAGCATATAGCATTTACTTCATTAGGTTCCATTACCTAGCAACCGTATAGCATATGCTACATTTCTGCCCACAAAGCTTGCGGATCTTCAGTTGATACTCCTTGTTTGTCATCAGTATGGGTGCGCGTCCGCCGTACCTTCTTTGTTTCTGAGCTGATCCGCGTGCTTTCGCTTGGTACGTCCGTCTGCCAGAACTTTATAGGAATGATGTTCTGTTCGGTCCTCCACACCACCTCGGACCTCGATGAGTTAGGCTGAACGCTAGACATCAGGGAAGCCCAAACAGTGGGACGTCCTCACCTGTCAGGACCACTACCGGAAGGATCATTGTATGTCTACCCAACCTGACTTGGACCCACAACAGCTAGTGGATTCTTTCCATATCCTGTTATTATTTCCGCAGAGGGCTGGTGTTCCTAATCCGACCTTCTGACACTCTCCCATAAGGATTTACAAATCGTACTAACACGATCGCCAGAGTCAAACTCCATCCAGCAAAAGTTACCAAATGTATCTCTATAGTGGCCCTTGGGACTTAACTCTTCCTCTTACTTAAGCAGTATGATCCTCATCGTCCACACCGGGTGATATATTCTCCAATTCTACACATCGGACTCCCTTGGAACGACATTCTTCCGTTCTGGACGTGGAACCTCAATTCTTCCGTTCTGGACACATTCGAGCATAATGGCCCCGCTTCGAACAATTCCTGCAGTCAGCCGAATCAGCTGGACAAGAAGACCGGTCATGACCACCTGGCCACACATCTCAGGCAGAAACCAGGGGATGCCTTCTGGGCTTCCTGCATGACATCCTGGCCATGGAAGGTGCTAGGGTTCTTAAAACCTCCCCCCAGCTCGTTTCATCGCTAAAGCTAGTTCCAACAGCTGCTCTGATTGTACATGTAGGCCTGCACAATCACGCCCATCTGGCCATCTTTGGCTTACGTCGATCTGAAGTTCAGAGCATCGGATGCCCACAGCAAACCGATCCCTCAGCCTTTCATCTAAACCAGGGCAATAATTTTATAATAACATTTGCGGGCCAGAGACTTTAATCTATTATAGAAAAGGATAAAAGACTTACCATCAGTCCTGACCGCCTTCTCGAAGTCGAACCGGATAGCAAAGATTGTCTCAGTGGGCCTGAAAAGCCTATTAGCTGCCGCCTTCTCTTGTTCGTAGCTGCACGTGTCCCAGTTGGTCGGGTACATAAGTTCAGACAACGCCCTGAGGTGCTCTGCATCCAGGAGGAGGTGCCGTATCGCTATTTCCACCAAGCCCCTTTCACCCGGGCAGTCAACTCCAAGTACCGGATGTAATCTTCCCATAACATGTCCTTTGTATACTCCTTAAATGCAAACATTGACATTCTCTCCGTTATGAGATGCATACTCGTGGCTTCTTCTTTCTCCTGAATAGACAAGTCGACTGATACCTATTCTGCTTCTTCTTTGGCATTTTACCTCGTCGCCAATGTAATATTAATAACTAACAGTTCATGGAGTATAGCCACAACCTAAACTAATTTATTAACAAGGTAACAGTAACAAGAGGTTTTATCACTTAGCAACCATATAGGATATGCTACATTAGGTTCCATCACCTAGCAACCATATCGCATATGCTACAACGTGTATGTCAACATCTTATTAAAATTAAGGGATATTGAACTGCATCGTATGAACGATCGTAATATATTGCGATCCTTTCGTTCTTCGTTAAATCATTATTATATATTCCCTCCACTTTTACGTTTAAGCATTTTTAAGAGATACCCTTACATACTGAAACTCCACTTGCTTAAGTCTTGCATTTTAGCTTATTCCAAGTATTTTTTTTTTATTTTACGAAACTGTTACTTTAGATTGCATTACTTCCTTGAACCGCTCTCAGCGATTTCCAAACGAATTGTGATGCTTTGGTCTTGCCACTTGCGAATTACCGCGAAAAGCGGATAACGTATAATGCGAGAATGTTACAGAAGATCCCGAGCTTATTTTCTGAGCTCCAGACCATTCTTGAAGGTTCTTTCAGGTGTCTCTTCCATGGTTTTGAACCGCCTGGAGCATTCTGGAATATTCTCATCCATTGCTTCTCGACGTCAGTCATTCTCAGACATCGGCTTCATCGATTCCCAATAATGGTACATTTGTGAGACGTCCTTTTTTGGACAGCCATATCCCAGGATGGTAGATCCAACCAAGCCCTACTAGTGCCACCATATCCACAATAGCGTCCGTCCATGGCTGTTAACGCTCTAGCGGTCGCAATGTTTGTTTGGTCGTTACCAAACTCTATATTTAATCGTTTTATATTTAAAAAAAATAAAAATAAAAAAAAAGTTCAAGTTTGTTAATTGCTGAAATCGGACCAGTTGGAGGGGGATTTTCAAAATTCCAAATATCTCCGTTACTATGCGTCGAATCGAAAAATTGTTTTATAGAACCAATCATATTGCAAATTGAATGATCTATAAATGTTGTTCTATACATATTTCCTGTATCATGAATATTACCCGAGATATTCGGATTTTATAGTTATCGGCTTTCAGTAAACCCCCACTCCTATTCATGTCATATTAATAATAAGCTGTTATATCATTAACCATTTCATTACAAGGTTAAATACCAAATATTGTTTTCATTGAACTTTTACTTTGTGTGATATATGTAAATACGTTCTGTTGGTCCCCTCTCCTCCTTTTGTTCTTGGATTACTAAACTTTGAGTGATTGAAAAATATTCTCATTCATTGTAAATTACAGCACTAGCTATAGTAAATAGTTTTCAACAAACATATATATTATATTCAAATATATTTCATTAATTGTTTTTTTTCCGAACTAGAATATCTATTTAGCTTTGCGAGGTTGGTTGACCTGTTTTTATACAATCAGACGTTTTCGTTGTAGAGAATATTAACTTGTAAATTGACTGAAAGATGCCTCATTGCCGTTTGTATTTATTCACTTAATATTTACGGTGGTGTTAAGTATTACTAGTATACAGATTTCTCTATTGTAAAACTTCACGTGGGAAATGTACTTAGTTTACGCAGCCCCTGGACGGCGGACTTTTTTGTATATATGGCGTGATTTTGGATTTTGTTTTCCTTCGTTTCAAATGATTTTGAAAAACTGCCACTACTGGATCTTACCTCTTGTTTCTTTCAGCCATAATTAGGCTCATTAAAAATAAATAAACACCTGCTAATTTCATGTTAATAGATAATTTGAAATACATTTCACAGGTTTAACAATATTTTTCTGCTTGGCTGTTCTCAGGTTTGGACGCCGGCGCTGGAGCCTGTAGCTTCGTGGCAGGCCCACCCGGTGAACGTGTCCTCCCTTGCTGTCCAGGATGACACCTTGTACTCCAGCTCCAATGACGGCACGCTCAAAGCATGGAACCTTGGCACCTGGGACTTGAAGAAAGTCATCGTCGAAAACCCTGAAGATGAGATCATCAAGCTCTGTCCCAACGAGGGAAAACTCTACGCGACGAATGCAAAAGGAGAGGTAAGCTCAAAGTCTAGTACTAGTACTACTTCAATATATTTATATTTTATTACAATTTCCGGCTATTACCTGACAGTTTCAGAATATGTCCTTTTATTTTGCCGAACACTTAATATCTAACAGCAAGATGGGAGGCTTAGTTCCCTGATTTTGGGTTTCCCAATATTTTTTATTCATTTCTTCTGGTGAACTTGCAACTTGGCTCAAAGTTTAGCAATGCAAAATAAAAACAAAATCATAGAGAAATAACAAATAGTGAAACAAATAAAAAATTAAACACAATAAATAAACATGAAATACAAGTAATAAAAACAACAAATAAATATAAGACTAATAATAGTTTGAACAATTTAAAACTATCTTAATAAAAAAAGTATGCTATTTCTATAGATATAATTTCTCATTCTCAAATTCTCAAGTCAAAATAAAAAAGGAGAGGAGGTAATTTTTTTTTAAAACAGATTCCATTTTTTAGGATGATTTAGTATATTGTCGACATGTGGGATCCTGTCTGTAAGAAATTCGTACATGTTATGTGGAATCTCTAAGTATTCAATGTTCCTGCAGTTAGTCAGTATGTGTTTCATGGTTAATGGTTCATGGCATGTTCTGCAGAAAGGTCTTTCGGTTATTGTCATGAGCGGATGATTTTCTGCTACTCTATGCCAATATTTTTGCCGTTTATTCAATGTCTTCTGTAGTATTTGTAAATGTGTCTGGTAGGGTCAGCATGTTAAGGTCAGAATATTAGGCTATATTAAATTTTTTAGGTTCGAACGGTAGTGGGGGTTATAAGGGAGGCCTGAATAAAAAATTCGCAATATTTCATTTTCTATTTGTTTTTAGGCAAATGTGCACATAACATAATTTTTTTTGTGTTATTAGTAGCTTTTGTTTTAAACATAATATTATTAAATTTAATATCCTAATCGCTTTAAATATCATACAGGAGAACTTCTGTCGGGTCCGCTAGTATAATATATATTTTTGAACGGACATCTCCTAGGTAGGATTCCTTAAAGGAAATCTGTTAAAAGCAGTTTAATATTTCAATGAATGAGATAAGACTGTCACATCTCTGAGTATCCTTGGCAAGTGTCCCGTTGTACTAGTGCATTCTCCTGGCAATACGGACAAATCGGTAATCTCTCCACCTCCATGTTCTGGAATAGAATTTGACACAATACAATAAAGAAATAGAGTGACAATGGGCTAAAGCATAGTTACATGAAGAGGTGCTTTCTTTTTGTCAAAATTATTTGTCTAGTTTAAAATTATAATGTACATTTTTCATAATGCCAGTTTAAAATAGGCCTTCTCCTCAGCCCTGTTTTGATACGCGTTCCATTCCTCTTTCTCACGTCTTTTTTGAGCTTTTTCACAGCATCGGCTTACATCAAGAGAAATATTTCTACTGTTTACCTATTTATATTTTATGATATTATAATAGGCATTTCTTGCTTCAAACGGGTTTACTAATTAACATAAATTATTATTAAATTATTTATTAACGTCCACTTTATTTAACAGAAATAAATACTAAATTACCTTGTAGATGACTTCAAAACGTCTGAAATTAGAATATACACATGAAACGATCTTCATAACCTTTTTATCAAATGTTCTTCGATACTAACCGGGAAATAACGATATATATATATATAATTTTCGAAATTTCAGCGTTTTATAAAAAAAAATAAGCAGGTTCGTAAATGGCTGAAATTGCACCAGAGGAAGGGAGTTTTAAGGGGGGTGAATTTAAAAATACAAAATATCTTCGTCGGTTAAAACCATTATACTAAACCAATCTTATTGAAATTTCATGTAAGTTGTTATACATATTTTCTCTCTATCATGAATACTAAATGAGATTTATTCATTTATTTATTTTTTTTTTTTTTCATTTTCAGCCTTCACTAAACCCTACCTACTCATGAGTATATAACATGAGTATATACCTACTCAGGTATAACAATGAGATGTTATTTCACGAACCACTTTTTTCGAAGCTTGATTATTTTTTTATCATAAACCATGCTCGGTATTTGATGTTTCACGGAAAACTAAAGACTATATTTGTTAATGGGTGAAATAGCCCTTTGAAAGCCAAGGTTTGAGGGGGGCGGGGTACTTAAAAAATCCAAATAATTTGGTTATAAGTCGGATGGAAAAAGTTTTTCTTGGAGTTATAATTTTCCACTTTTTTTCGTGCTTCCTCTGACTCTAATATTAACCTTTTCTAAACCCACACTTGGTCTTATCCAATTTTCACTTTAAGCACCTCAGTCACTAAACATATGAAATCCAACTAACATTTTTAGCAGATTTCCTTTAACGGAAATCAGCTATTAAGGTCGTACTCATGACGCGATTTTCAAAAAATCCCCAGGAGATGGCGAAAATGAGATCCATTCAAAATTATAATATATTCGTCTGTTAACGCGTCTAGCGGTCACAATTTTTGTTTGATAGTTACGAATATTGATCTGTCTACTGAAATTGGAAAAGTGGGAGGAGGGTATTTTGAAAATTCGAAATATCTCTGTTACTATACATCGGATCGAAAAATTGTATAGAACTAATCTTATTGTAAATTGTATGATTTATAAATATTGTTATCAACATTTTTCAGCCTTCAGTAAACCCCCACGCTTACTCGTGTCATATTAACAATTAACTGTTATATTATGAAGCACTTTATTTCCAGCCTAAATACCAAATTTTAGCAGATTTCCCTTAAGTGGAATCAGCTATTGAGGTCGTACTCATGACGCGATTTTCGAACTTTTTCTTCAAATGTCCATCGATCCTACCCAGGAGATGACGAAAATGAGGTCCGTTCAAATTATATATATATATATATATATATATATATATATATATATATATATATATATACACTCGTATATAAAAAAATTGCAACCGCTAGAGCATTAACAGACATATATATATATAAATATATATATTTGTCTGTTGATGCTCTAGCGGTTGCAATTTTTGTTTGATCGTTACGAAACTTGATATTTAACCGTTTTATGTTAAAAGACAGATCAAGTTCGTTAATGGCTGAAATCGGACCAGAGGGAGGGGGGATTTTCAAAAATTCAAAATATCTCCGTTATTCATCTGATCGAACAATTGTATAGAATCAATCTTGTTGCAAATTAAATTTACTATAAATATTGTTATATACATTTATTCTCTATCAGAGATATTTGTATTTTTATGAAGTCTGTGGTCGGGTATAGTCGGATTAGGTCGGCCATTTCCGTCGGCTCAGGTGGAAGCTTCTTCTAACCTTACCTGTCGTTTCTAACCTTCCATACCTTCCTTACTTTGTGAGATTTATGCAAATACGTTCTGTTCATCCGCCCCCCCCCCTTCTTTAGTTCTCTTGAAAATTTGAGTTGTTAAAATATAAATTATTCTTACAATTCAGAAGCCGTTTCAGTTGGGAATTTATTTTAATTAGCTGAAAGATTTCTCATTACCGTTTGTATTTAATCAGGGTGGTATTGTGTTACCAGTATGCAGAACTCTCTATTGTAAAACTTCACATGGGAAATCTGCTTAGTTTACGCATCCCCTGCGTGACGGACTTTGTTTTAATTTCTTGTCGTCCATATGATCGATTACGACTAAATAAAAACTATTTATTATCGGCTTGTAGCAAGTTCCAAAAGTTTACTGGAATGTTCTGTGCAAGTGAAATCATTTCCATTATAACCATAACTTACGCAAGTTCATTCAGCAGGAAATTAACTAATTGACCATTTAGTAACTGAATTAAATTTCCCCAAGATATGGAATATAAAACAAATTGAGTGGGCGAAGATGTAACGATAGCTTAATTGGGCCGTGCCCACATAATGGACTTGGCACACACCACAACTAATAGCTCACTGTTTTTATTCCCTTTTTTTGTGGCTCATAAAAATTATATTTAATAAGAAATTTATAACTCCTTTTATTTTTAAATGGTTGGTATACGTTCCGTTTACCTTATAAAGAATTCTCACTGAAAACATTTTAGTATCATTTTAGCAGATTTACCTTATGGGAAATCAGCTATTGAGGTTTCACTCATGACGAGATTTTTGAAAAATGTCCACAAATGTCCATCGTTTCTATCTACGAAAATAAGGTCCGTTCAAAATTTTATATATATATGTCTGTTACCGCTGTAGTGGTCGCAATATTGGTTTCATCGTTACCAAACTCGATATTTAAACGTTTTATGTAAGAAGAAAGATCAAGTTCGTTAATGGCTAAAATCGGACTAGTGGGGGGGGGACTTCGAAAATTCACAATATCTCCGTTATTATGCGTCCGTCGCATGTATAGAGCTAATCTTATTACAAATAAATATACCTATAAATATTGCTATACACATATTTTCTGTATCATGAATAATAACCGAGATGTATGGATTTTTTAGTTTTCAGCATTCATTAACCCCCACTCCAACGGATGTCATATTAACAATAAGCTGTTATGTCATGAAACAGTTTATTATAAGCTTAAATGCCAAATATTGTTTTCATTGAACTTTTACTGTATGCGGAACTTGCAAATATGTCATCATGTAATATTTTATGTTCTTACCTCGAAAATGTTCATTTGTTCTATACCATATTCTCATTATTTAATTGTTTCATTCAACTCTATATATAATATTACTATATTATATAGTATAGCTGGAATCGTGAACACCCCCCTAGGGGAAGGGTTTAGGAAGGGAGAAATTTCGAAAATTCAAAATATCTCCGCTACTATGAGTCGGATCAAAAAATATTTTATGACTAGTCTTATTTAGCTATTGGTGTTCTACAATTGCTGTTCTATACATTTTCTCTTGAAGTAATTATTTAGCGAGTTATAGTAAACACAGTAGCGTTTCATACCAGCACGTGGGAAATCTCTTTAGTTTAATCAGCCCCTCCATGACGGACTAATATAATTAGCAGATTTCCCTTGTGGAAAATCAGCTATTGAGGTTGTACTCATGATGCGATTTTCGAAATATTTTTTCAAATGTCCATCGATCCTACCCAGGACATGACGAAAATGAGGTCTGTTCAAAACTGTATATATATATATCTGTTACCGCTCTAGCGGTCGCAATTTTTGTCTTATCGTTTCCAAACTTGATATATAATCGTTTTATACATAAAGACAGATCAAGTTAGTTAGCGGCTGAAATCGGAACAGGGGGAGGGGGGGGGGGTTTAGAGGTGGAGAATTTCGAATATTCTTAATATCTCCGTTATTATGCGTCGGATCGAAAAAGTGTATAGAGCCATTCTAATTGCAAATTTAATGTTCTATAAATGTTGTTATGTACATTTTTTCACTATCTTGATTATTAACTGAGATTTTTTTAGTTTTTGCTCTTAAGTAAACCCCCACTCCTACTCATCTAATATTAACAATATTCTATTATGTTATGAAGCACTTTATTTGATGCTTAAATACCAAATATTGTTCTCATTGAAGTTTTAATTTTTTAAATAAATGCAAAAACGCGACGCACGTGGGAAATCTGCTTAGTTAACGCAGCCTCTGCCTGACAGACAATTTTATCACATCACTGGGTTCATACTTACGAACGAACTAAATAGCCAAACAAATATCCTAATAATTTAACCATGTAGCTTTTTATTTATTTAGGCAAATTTAGCTTGCCTCTAAGGCGATTTGGTCGTACACAAGTAATGGAAAGAACTACCCAAAACAGCGAAACAGAAAACAAAATATATAACTTTAATAATTTTCAGACTAATCCAAAATATAATTGTCGTAAATTACTTAAAGCCCGTCTATTTTCTATTTCTCCATTACTAAGAAAACTATAAACAGAAATAATAGCTGATTTCCCGTAAGGGAAATCTGGTAACATGTAAGTTGGACTAGAGGTGTTAGTGACACAGATAAGTAAGGTGAAAGTGGGATGACACGTTATTTATTAATACCATAATCGGTATTTAACCGTTCCATGCTTAAATAAAGATTATATTCACTGATCGCTGAAGTCTGGCCAGTGGGAGGAGGGGGGGGGTTAGAGGGGAGTATTTCCTAAAATACGAAATATCTCCTTTGCTTTACGTCGGATCGAATAATTTTATAGAATCAATCTTATTTCAAATTAAATTTACTATAAATATTGTTATATACATTTATTCCGTATCTTAAATATTAACCGAGATATTTGCATTTTCATTAAATGTGGGCGAATAACGGACGAGTGAGTTTCCCGCCAAAAGCTAGTTCGGCCGTAACTGTTGGGCTATCGTATGGAGATTTCTCTATTGTATAACTTCACGTGGGAAATCTGCTTAGTTTACGCAGCCCCTGCGTGACGGACTTTTAGCAGATTTCCCTTAAAGGAAATCAGCTATTGAGGTTGTACTCATGACGGAATTTTCGAAATTTTTCTTCAAATGTCCATCCATCCTACCTAGTAGATGACGAAAATGAGGCGAAATGATAACAGACAAATATATATATATATATATATATATATATATATATATATATATATTTGTCTGTTACCGCTCTAGTGGTCGCAATTTTTGTTTGATCGTTACCAAACTCAATATTTAGTCGTTTTATGTAAAAAGAAAGATCAAGTTCGTTACCGGCTGAAATCGGACCAGTGGGAGGGTGGGTTTAGAGGGGAGGATTTTTGAAAATTCGAAATATCTCCGTTACTATACGTCGGATCAAAAAATTGTACATAATTACTCTTATTGCAAATTAAATTTACTATAAATATTGTTCTATTCATTTATTCTCTATCTTGAATATTAACCGAGATATTTGCATTTTTATTAAATCTGGGCGCCTAACGCACGGGTGACTTTCCCGCCAAAAGCTAGTTCGGCCGTTTCCTTAACAGCTCGACTCTCGTGTAATTTCGCTATTGTATAACTTCACGTGGGAAATCTGCTTAGTTTACGCAGCCCCTGCGTGACGGACTTTTTGAATATAGTGTGTACTACTTGGAGACAATGTACTCATGAGAAGGTGTCCAACCTTTACAGCCAGTCCCAACCAGCCAGCCCAACCTACGAATTGCAAAGGACAGCTTACCAATCCCTCAGTACACCTGTCCGTGAGAACCTTTCCTGCACTCTTGGGTAAGGAACGCACAATATCCCACGTGCATTTAGTCCTACTCTCCAGTGTCTCTACCTGTCACGATGTGCAGGGTACTTATTGCAAGTAACACAGAGGATTATTGCAAGGTTAGACTCCTCCAGTAACTATAAAGAAAGCCGTGTTTTCTGTTACTGCCTATACCGCCAATTGCCCTTTGTCGCTGTTATCCTTACATAACCTCTAAATTGTAGAAGCATTGTGAGACACCTTGCAATAGGATGTGTTACTGGAATAAAGTATATCTATTCAGAAAGCTAGTTAATTGCAGGAACAATGTCGTAAATATACAAATAATCGATCATCATCCATTCTTGCACTGGGTCTAAAATCAGTTAACATCTTATGACATGTATCTTACTATTCGTTCCCGATCCTGTTAATCTAATTCTACAGATGCCAATGGGTGTGTAATTCAGTGGAGAAGATCCACAGAGTAAACAGCAAAATTTGTAACAGTGTTTTAATGTTGAAGATTCCTGGGTGTTTAAAAAAATCGTTATAGACCAGATTTCCCCTAGAGGAAATCAGTTATTGAGGTCGTAGTCATGAGACGAATTTTGAATATCCATCCACCCAGGGGGAGGACGAAAATGAGGGCCATTCAAAACAATATATAGATGTATATATTTGTCTGTTAAAGCTCTAGTGGTCGCAATTTTTGACTGATCGTTACCAAACTCGATATTTAAACGTTCTATGTAAATATCTTCATTTTTTGGCCCATGTTCGTTAACGGCGGTTCGTTAAAATCGGACCTGTGGGAGTTGGGGGGTAGCAGGTTACAGAGGGAGAAAATTCTAAATATCTCCGTTGTTATGCGTCGGAAAGCATTGTATAGCGTCAAGCTTATTGGAAATATCATGTTCCATAAATGTTGTAATGTGCATGTTTTCTCTAAATTTAATATTAACAGATATATTTCCATATTTTAGTTTTCAGCCTTCAGTAAACCCCCACTCCTATTTATGTCATATTTACAAAAAGTCCGTCACGCAGGGGCTGCGTAAACTAAGCAGATTTCCCACGTGAAGTTTTACAATAGAGAAATTCCACGAGAGCCGAGCAGTTAAGGAAACGGCCGCACTAGCTTTTGGTGGGAAAGTCACTCGTCCGTTAGCCGCCCAGATTGAATAAAAATGCAAATATGTTGGTTAATATTCAAGATAGAGAATAAATGTATATAACAATATTTATAGTAAATTTAATTTGCAAGAAGATTGATTCTGCACAATTATTCGATCTGACGTATAGTAACGGAGATATTTCGAATTTTCGAAAATTCTCCTTTCTAAACCCCTCCCCCCCCCACTGGTCCGATTTCAGCCGTTAACGAACTAGATATTTCTTTTTAAATAAAACGACTAAATATCGAGTTTGGTAACGATCAAACAAAAATTGCGACCGCTTGAGCGGTAACAGACAAATATATATATATATATACACAGTTTTGAACGGTCCTCATTTTCGTCATCTACTAGGTAGGATCGATGGACATTTGAAGAAAAATTTCGAATATTCCATCATGAGTACAACCTCAATAGCTGATTTCTGAATCTGCTAAAAGCTGTTATATTATGAAGCACTTTATGTGTAGCCTAATACCAAATATTGTTCACATTGATCTTTTACATTTTGAGATAAATGCAAATACGTGGCGGCCGAGGGAAATCTGCTTATTTGACACAGGCCCTTCCTGACGGACTTTTTGAGAAACATAAGAGACAACTATAACAATCGGTTTAAGCCAGTGAACACTTTACTTCTCATAATGGAGGAACTGAAAATTGGGGATAAATGTCGCTGAATGATGAATTGTCATACATCCATCACAAGCATACTACAAGATTATATTGAAGTTTCCTTTAACTTTCAGTTAGAATAGGTACAACTAGTCGAAATAGTGCTAAAGGAAGGTTTGTTAATAAGGCCTGTAAATGGAATATGTGAATAAGATGGCCGGAACTAGGATGCGATTAACATGCTATAGATAACATCAAAGATCTCTTTTACCCTCCATTAAATATATATAATTAATGATGATAATCTGTTATAAAAGAGATTATATATATATATAAGGAGTAAGATATTTGGCACCTGGCCTAGTGGCGACTGCCAACTACTTCGCTGGATGCTGCTTCTATGACTCGGCATCTACCGCACCAAATTTATTTACATCTCTTCAAAATTATACCCGCCCCTATGAGAAGTGTCAGTGTTTATGAAGCTTTCTAAAATAACGTAGTCACCTGTATAGGCCAGGTATGCAGACTCTTGTTTGAACAGCCGTTAAATGTCACTTATGAAGGAGGTTAACTAATATATCTACAGGAGTAACAGTTGTCGAGGGTTCCGAAATCACTTAGTATCCTCTCAGGCATGAGACTTTTGTTATTGAGGTCGCACTCATGACGCGACTTTCGAAATCTACCCAGGAAATGACGAAAATGAGGTCCGTTCAAAAGTATGTATATATATATATATATATATATATATATATATATATATATATATATATATTTGTCTGTTAACGCTCTAGCGGTCGCAATTTTTGTTTCGGATCGAAACATTGTATAGATCCAATCTTATTGCAAATTAAATGAACTATAAATAGCTTTATATATATATATATAATTCTACTGTATGTGTGTATGTCACTGAACTCCTAAACGGCTGGACCGATTTGAATGAATTTTCTGTATACATTTGGGTGACGCCCTGGATGGTTTAGCGTCACAAATCAGCCCGGCAGATGGAGCAGGAGTGGGGGTTGTAAGGGAGGCCTAAAATTAAAAATAGCGATATTTCGTTTCCTATTGGTTTTCGACAAATATCCACAGATAAAAGTCACATTTCTCTATTTTGTTATTTAGAGTAACTTTTGTCATATTCACTTTTGCCGTATAACAAAGTATAATCGAGGTATAGTAAAGTAGCTTTTGTTTTAAACATAATATTATTAAATTTAATATGCTCATCGCATGAAGGACAACGACTGCCGGGTCCGCTAGTTGTTATATACTTTTATTCTTTACTTTGAATATTAATGGAGATATTTGCATTTTTCAGTTTTCCGCCTTCAGCAAAACCCAACTTCTGCTCATGTTACCTATAAAATACTCTGTTATGTGATAAACACATTATTCTAAGCTTAAATACCACAAATTGTTTTGAAGAGACCTTTATTAGACGACATAAATGCCAATATGTTATGGTGACCCTTCTTAAGTTCTTGGACTACTAATATTTGATTGATTGACATAAAAATTATTCTGATCCATTATAAATTACAGCTTTAGATATACTAAATAGTTTTCAATAAAATTAATATGTTATATTCGGATATATTTCAGTAATTGTTTTTCTTTCCTATGAGAAGTTGGCACACCTGTTTACGTTCCGGGCGCTTCCCGTCAGGAGGTTTTTTATTATAGTTTGTATTTATTCACTTGATGTTGACTGACGGTGCTATTGTGATACCAGTATGTAGATTTATCTATTGTTAAACGTCACGAGGGAAATTTGCTTAATTTATGCAGCCTCTGCGTGACGGACATTTTTGAAGAGACGATGGTTATGACTAAGGGTGGAGGGAAGTTTTAGCAGATTTCCCTCAAGGGAAATCAGCTATTGAGGTCGTACTCATGAAGCGATTTTCAAAAACTTTCTTCAAATGTCCATCGATCCTACCCAGGAGGTGACGAAAATAAGGTCCGTTCAAAACTATATATATATATATATATATATATATATATAGACACATATATTTGTCTGTATATATATATATATATATAGACACATATATTTGTCTGTATATATATATATATATATATATATAGACACATATATTTGTCTGTATATATATATATATATATATATATATATATATATATATATATATAGACACATATATTTGTCTGTTAACAGTCTAGTGGTCGCAATTTTTATTTAATCGTCAAAAAACTCGGCATTTAATTGTTTTATATAAAAATAATGATCAAGTTCGTTAACGGCTGGAATCGGACCAGTGGATGGGGGGTTTAGAGGGGGGAATTTCGAAAATTCGAAATATCTCCGTTGCTATACGTCGGATTGAAAACTTGTATAAATCCAATCTTATTGAAAACTAAATTTACTATAAATATTGTTCTATACATTTATTCTCTATCTTGAATATTAACGGAGATATTTGCATTTTATTAAGTGTAACGGACGAGCTATGTTCGCTTGAATTCGTTCCCGCCGAAAGCTAGTTTGGCCGTTTCCGTAACTGTTCGGCACTCGTATGGAGATTTCTCTATTGTATAACTTCACGTGGGAAATCTGCTTAGTTTACGCAGCCCCTGCGTGACGGACTTTAATACAATTCCCCTGAGGAATTCTTTCTTCAGAAAATAATGACAGCGGGTTTCCTGTTGGGGTAAATTCGCTTAAATGAAGCAGGGAGGTGATGCGTAGTCGCGTGATTAGTTGACAATATTGAAGGAGGTAATCAATAGATACTTTTCTATTAGATTTAAATGTTAGTGGCCAATAACAACCAAGTTATTGAGCCCCTCAAACCCACACCCCGTTATTGACGCCCTTATGTCGTAATTTTCAAGTTTCTGATAGTCTTCACAAATAAATACAAGCTAGCGTCTGTGTGCTCAACTAACTATAGCAGCATTATGGAAGGACATTAAAATTTAATAGAAGACCTGATCATATGAGGGAAAGAACATTAATGACTCATTCTAAATATATTTTGAGGCTATAATTTTGCCCAACAGTCAATCTTTTAATAATTAAGTAAACACACCCGCGCCAGCGGACGCGCACATAAAGACAAATCGCGAAGCATTGTATTTACAGATGGTTTATACGATAGGCTGTGGAAAATGTGAATATACGTCCGTTTATTACTTATACAATCTTTAAGAAGACTGGTTGGGATCAGTGTAGTTAACAGGGCCATGAGTGGAACAATTACATTTCCTATTCTCTGAGAATGAGTGTGTGCGTCTTTTGATTCTATTTAATTTGAAATTGATAATCAGTACTTGCAGTATACTGACTTCAAAGTTTATTGTAAAAGGCACCTACACTATTATTTTATGCCTAGTACTTTCCGCAATAGTTATGTGATTTACTGCGTAAGGCGATTCCTGCGTTTGGTTGGGAGATTCTTGGGGGCAATTTGAAGATTCTTAAGTGAGAGGTCATTCTTGTTAGTAATGGCGTAAATTCGTGGGAGTGCGTTGATTTTCGTGGGTAAATGAAAAATTCTTGGGGTTGAGAAGATTCTTGGGGTGAGGTAATTCTTTTGAGTAATTGTCTAATTCTTGGGGTCGATGTGTTTCTTGGGGGTAAGGTGACTCTTTTGGGTTATTGGCAAATTCTTGGGTGTGAAGAGATCTTGGAGGTAAGGTGATTCTAGTGGGTAATTGGGAAAATATAAAGGGTGGAGAGATTCTTGGGGGTGAGTTGGACCAACGGCAAAGGTAGGATGGCCTACAAATTTTTCCTCGATGTCAGGACTAGAACTAAGCTGACGTGGTACGTCCCAGATTACTTCACCAGCCAACTTATCAGTGGTCACGGGGACTTCAATAACAAGCTCCACTTCTTCAAAAGAAAGGAATCCCCATTGTGCTCCTGTGGCGAGTTGGATACGGCTGACCACGTGATCCTCCAATGTCCGCGTTTCAACACCAAGCGTATTCGGCTAATGAGTGCTTCCTCATATGTGAACTGGCCTCCTGAGAGCTACCGTATGTTGGTAAACGACGTTGATAGATTTTCATCCTTCAGGACCTTTGCCCAAGAAGTGTTGAAAGCCCAGTAAAAATGTATTTATTTGTATATTATATGTATAGTTTTATGTGAGTTTAGGTTAGTATTTAGGCTTTAGGTCTGTAGGCTAATTAGTTAGGCTCTTGCTGCCACTTCTCTGAACAGAAGCAAAGGAGTCGCAGCTAAATCTCCCAAATGTTGCACTTTTACTCTTAGCCGTGCTCGTGAGCTACACCACCATGATTAAATACAAACGGTAATGAGAAATCTTTCAGTTAATTAAAATAAATTCCTCCCTGAAAGGGCTTCTGAATTGTAAGAATAACTTATATTTTAATAACTCAAATTTTAGTAGTCCAAGAACTAAAGAAGGGGGGGGGGCGGATGAACAGAACGTATTTACATAAATCTCACCAAGTACGAAGGTAAGGTAAGGTTAGAAACGACAGGTAAGGTTAGGAGGAGCTTCCACCTGAGCCGACCGGTTACGACAATGGCCGATCTAATCCGAACTATACCCGACCACATGTCTCACAGATTTCATAAAATTTTTTCGATCCGACGCAAAATAACGGAGATATTTTGAATTTTCAAAAATCCCCCCTCTAAGCCCCCCTTCCCACAGGTCAGATTTCAGCCATTATCGAACTTGATCTTTCTTTTTACATAAATCGATTAAAAATCGAGATTCGTAACGATCAAACGAAAGTTCCGACCACTAAAGCGTTAACAGACAGATATATACATATATATATATATATATATATATATATATATATATATATAGAGAGAGAGAGAGAGAGAGAGAGAGAGAGATAGATAGATAGATATATCTATATATATATAAAATTGTAACCTCTGTCTGTACATTGATTTTTTTCGCAAAATTTCTCGGTAACTTTTCGTTTCACATGTCATAGACACCATAACTGCATTTTGTTTCTTTCGTGTCTGTTTGTTTGTTTGTTTGTTTGTTTGTTTGTTTGTTTGTTTGTTTATTTGTTTGTTTGTTTGTTACCTTTTCACGCATAAACGGCTGAACCGAATTTTATGAAACTTGGTATGTATATTACTACTAGCCCAACTTAGACTTTAGGCTATATTAATATTCTCTAAGACGAACAGGAGTGGGGGTTATATGGGAGGCCTGAAATTAAAAATAGCGATATTTCGTTTCCTATTGCTTTTTCAGCAAATATGCACATAACAAAAGTTGTTTATTTTGTTATTTAGAGAAACTTTTTTTTATATACACTATCATCGTATACGGAAGCATAAAGGCGTTATACGCTAAAAATTATAGCGGGAGACAACAATTTTATTTGGCACAAAAGACTCAACCGAACTAAATAAAACACTCAGTATGTGTATTAGCACTAACGCCTTCCTTATAATAAGCCATACTAACATTTCTAGGGACGGGCAAGAGTGGGGGTTATAAGGGAGGCCTGAAATTAATAATAATGATTTCCTATTGGGGTTTCGGCAAATATGCACATAACAAAAGTTGTTTATTTTGTTATTTAGAGAAATTTGCTCAACACTTCTTTTCAATATGAACTACCAGGTACCTCACCTGAAAAAATGAATTCAAATGTATGTCAATATTTTCTCCTTTATAATTCAAATCTATGCATAATGCACAGGAGACGGGAAATATGACAATATGCAGGACAGTGAAGTCTTACATAAAAAAATAATTTTATTATTAACAAATGCCAACAACGGGTATTAACCCTAAACACTGGAACGGGTAAATGTCAAAATATTGTGCAAAGTAAAGCCTTGCCAAAAATATACCATCACCATTCAGCCTCAAATGAATTCCCGAGCGAAGCCGGGTATCTGAGCTAGTTTATATATATAATTTTGAACGGACCTCATTTTCGTGGTCTCCTGGGTAGGATCGATGGACGTTTGAAGAAATTTTTCGAAACACGCGTCATGTGTACGACCTCAGTAGCTGATTTCCCATAAGGGAAAACTGCTAATAAACAACTTTTGTTATGTTCATATTTGCCGAAAAACCAATAGGAAACGAAATATCGCTATTTTTAATTTCTGGCTTCCCTTATAACCCCCACTCTTGTACGTCTCAGAGGATATTAATATAGCCTAAAGTCTAAGTTGGGTTAGTAGTAATATACATACCAAGTTTCATAAAATTCGGTTCAGCCGTTTATGCGTGAAAAGGTAACAAACAAACAAATAAACAAACAGACACCAAAGAAACAAAATGCAGAGGTTACAATTTGTTATATATACGGTATATAATTTTGAACGGACCTCATTTTCGTCATCTCCTGGGTAGGATCGATGGACATTTGAAGAAAATTTTCGAAAATCGCGTCATGAGTACGACCCCAATAGCTCATTTCCCTTAAGGGAAATCTGCTAAAAGCGGGAGAAGGGGATAACAAGAAAGTACGAAAAACACGCTTAATACTTGAATTACAAACAAATGTATATAATAATTGTTGAACCTCAATAGTTTAACAAGATTGGTTCTGTAACAGTTTACGATCCGTCTCATTGGAACGGAGAGTTTTCTATTCCACCCCCCGCCCTCTTAACCCACACTATTCCAGTTCCGAGTTCAGCCAATATATGATCTTATATATATATATATATATATATATATATATATATATATATATATATTTGTCTGTTACCGCTCTAGCGGTCGCAATTATTGTTTAAACGTTGCCAAACTTGATATTTAGTCGTTTTATGTAAAAAGACAGATCAAGTTCGTTAATGACTGAAATCGTACCAGTTGGTGGGGGGGGGGGGTTAGAGGGGAGTATTTCCTAAAATTCAAAATATCTCCGTTACTATACGTCGGATCGAAATAGTGTATAGAATCAATCATATTGCAAATTAAATTTACTATAAATATTGTTATATACATGTATTCTCTAACTTGAATATTAACCGAGATATTTGCATTTTTATTAAATGTGGGCGGGTACCGGACGAAAGTGAGTTCGGCCGTTTTCGTAACTGTTTGACTCTCGTGAAATGTCTCTATTGTAATACTTCACGTGGGGAAATCTGCTTAGTTTACGCAGCCCCTGCGTGACGGACTTTTTTTTAGTTGTCAGCCATCCATAAACTCCTACTGATGTCACATAAACAATACTCTGCTATATAATGAAACACTTTATTTGAAACAAATACCAAATATTGTTCTCTTTACTTTTTAAGATTAATGAAAATACGTAGAATAGATTGGAAATCTCCTTAGCTAACGCATCACCTGCGGGACGGATTTTTTTTGAATAATACGAGATACGTACTAAGTTTCAGTAACATTTTTCTGTAATGGTTATTTTCATTTAACCAGCACTATCCAGGTTAAGAAGTATGGGTCTTCTCCAATATTACCCAAAATTAATATTTTAAACATGTAAATTTTAATGATTTTGTAAGTACAATATTTATCACCAATCCTGCGGGTTTTATGGCAGCAGTAAACTATCCACTGTTTACCCTTGGGGAAATTTAGTCGTGCTCTTCTAGATAGGACATAAATCAAAATTAGTAATTGACAAATTGATGACATTGAAAATATGTGGATTTTTTTTTAATTTTATTTTTTTCATTTTGTAAAGACATTAAATTGGGTGTCAGTGATAAACAAGGTGACGTCAAACTGGAGGTTTGGCAATGGTGCCCGACGGAGACAGAACTGCCAAAGCCCTGATGACGTCAGTGAGGGGGGGTCGAGTTTCACCTCTCCATGGTTGGACCAATACTCCATGGCTGACTTCTATGGTTTACTTGCAGAATAGGCTTTACTATTGACTAGAGGATCCAAGGATTTATGGACTTGGGTTGGCAGATAATATTTGTGGGCAATTTAAAAAAGTCCCTCACGCAGGGGCTGCGTTAACTAAGCAGATTTCCCACGTGCGGCTAGTATTTGCATTTATCTCAAATCTTAAAAGTTCAATGAGAACAATATTTGGTATTTAAGCTTCAAATAGTGTGCGTCATAACATAATAGAATATAATTAATATGAGATGAGTAGGAGTGGGGCTTTACTGTTGACTGAAAACTAAAATATGCAAATATCTCAGTTAATAATCAAGACAGTGAAAAAATATACATAGCAACATTTGTAGAACATTACATTTGCAATAAGATTGGTTGTATACAATTTTTCGATCCGACGTATAGTAACGGAGATATTTCAAATTTTCTAAACTTTCCCCCCTCTAAACCACCCCTCCCCTTGATTCGATTTCAGCCGTTAACGAACATGATCTCTCGTTTTGTATAAAACGTTTATATATCAAGTTTGGTAACGATAAGACATAAATTGCGACCGCTAGAGCGGTAACAGACAAAAATATTGATATATATATATATATATATATATATATATATATATATATATATATATATATATATACGAGCATATAGTTTTGAACGGACCTCATTTTCGTCATCTGCTGTGTAGGATCGATGGACATTTGAAGAAAAATTTCGAAAATCGCGTCAGGAGTGCGACCTCAATAGCTGATTTCCCTTAAGGTCAAGTTCATTAATGGCTGAAATCTGACTAGTGGGGGGGGGTGGTCTAGAGGTTAAAATTCGAAATATCTTCGTTACTAATTGTCGGATAATATTTCAGATGTTTTGTAATAATAATGTATAACTAATTATAATGTATTGTTTTATACATATTTTCTGTGTCATGAATATTAACCGAGAGATATTTGGATTTTATATTTTTCGGCTTTCAGTAAACCCCTACTCCAACTGATGTCATATTAATAATAAGATGTTATATCATGAACCACTTCATTCCTAAGTTAAATACCAAAAAGTTGTTTTCATTGAACTTTTACTTTGCTAGATATATACAAATGCAATGAATTTAAATTAGATTGGTTCCATACAATGTTTCGGAGATATATTGAATTTTCAAAATGTCCACGTTCTTATGCCTTTCCTGTTAACCATTAACGAACTTGATCTTTAATTTTACAATAAACGCTTATATAGAAAGAGTTTGATAACGATAAAACAAAAGTTACCACCACTAGAGCGGTCACAGACAAATTTATATAATTTTTTATATAACGGACCTCATTTTCGTCATGGACATTTTCCGAAAATCGCGTCTTGACTGAAACCTCAACAGCTGATTTCCTTTAAAAGAAATATGCTAATAAATATAATTTCAGACAATCATTAGATATTTATTTATATAGATTTATCAGGCAATTTTTTTCTATGAGAGACCTTCATTGGTAAACTTTTGTGGTTGATGGCCATAAATAAAATTTATATGTTATATTCATACATATTTCAGTAAGTGTTTCTCTTTCCGGCCAGAATATTTATATCTATCTATTCAGCTCTGAGGGGTAGAATGACGTGTTTGTTTACAATTCAGACGCTTTCCGTTCTGGAGATTAATAAAATGTAAATTGGACAAATCATTTATCAATACCGTTTGTATTAATTCACTTCATATTCACGGTTGTGATACTAGTATGTAGATTTATCTATTACTAGCTCAGATACCCGGCTTCGTCCGGGAATTCATTTGAGGCTGAATAGTGATGTAAGTTTTTTTTGGCAAGGCTTTACTTTGCACAATATTTTGACATTTACCCGAACCAGTGTTTAGGGTTAATACCCATCATTGCTGTGGATTTATTAATAATAAAATTATTTTTTTATGTAAGACTTCACTGTCCTCCATACTGTCATATTTCCCGTGTCCTGTGCATTATGCATATATTTAAACTATTAAGGACAAAATATTAACATAGATTTGAATTAATTTTTCCAGGTGAGGTACCTGGTATTCATATTGGAAAGAATTGTAGAGCATATCAATATTTCTACGCAAATTACTTGCTTCAAACATTGTTCCCGAAAAAATGTATATAACAAAAGTTATCTAAATAACAAAGTAAACAACTTTTGTTATGTGCACGTTTGTCGAAAAACAAATAGACAATGAAATATCGCGAATTTTTATTTCAGGCCTCCCTTATAACCCCACTCCTGTTTGAACCTAAAAATTTTAATATAGCTTATAATCATGGAAATATTAATGCTAATGACATACCAAGTTTTGTTAAGTTCGGTTCAATCGTTAGTGGTCAATAAAATTGTTGGCTTCCGCTAATGTTTTAGTGTATATCTCGTTTATACTTTGTTATAAGAAAAAAATGAATTTCATAAAAGTTACTTCAAATAAAAAATAGACTACTTTTGTCATGTGCATATTTGCAGAAAAACGAATAGAAAACAAAATACCGCTATTTTTAAATTCAGGCCTTCCTTACAACCCCCACTCCTGCCCGTCCCTAGAAATGTTGGTATGGCTTATTATAATGAAGGCGTTAGTGTTAATACACATACCGAATTTTATTTAGTTCGGTTGAGTCTTTTGTGCCAAATAAAATTGTTCACTTCCGCTATAGGTTTTAGCGTATATCTCGTTCATATTCGGTATACGAAAAAAGTGCATATAACAAAAGTTACTCTAAATAACAACATAAACAACTTTTGTTATGTTCATATTTGCCGAAAAACCAATAGGAAACGAATTATCACTATTATTAATTCCAGGCTTCCCTTATAACCCCTACTCCTGTTCGTCTCAGAGAATATTAATATAGCCTAAAGTTGGGTTAGAATTAATATACATACCATGTTTCATAAAATTCGGTCCAGCCGTTTATGCGTGAAAAGGTAACAAATGAACAAATAAACAAACAGACACCAAAGAAACAAAATGCAATTATCGTGTCTATGACATGTGACACGAAAAGTTTTCGTGAAATTTCGAGAAAAAAATCAATGTACAGGCAGAGGTTACAATTTTATATATATATATATATATATATACATATATATTTATACATATATATATATATATATATATAAATCTTCTCCTGGGAAATCTCCTTAGTTTACACAGGTCCTGCGTGACGGATTTTTTACAATTGGGGTTGTGACAGTATATTATTAGTTAGTGCCTAAGCATTTTAAAATAAACCCAGTTTTTTTTTCATAGCACTTTTTCATCTATTAGATGGCCTATTAAGGACAAGGCCGAACTACGTATGGTTGGTACTTGTGGAAAAGGGAGCTTTAGAATCTGCAAACAGAGCATCAAATCCATACTGCACGAGCTGCATAAGCTCTTATCCTTAAGCTGTGAAACACTATCCACATTTTGGTGCTTTATATTACATTTATTTATGTAGTCATATTAAAATTAAATTATTTATTAACGTCCACTTTTACAACGAAGGCTAATTGGGACGGGTTATCTGCAGGTTACAACCCTTTTCTGTGTGATGTGACATTAAATAGGGAAGGTCCGGGCGCGCCCCAGTGTCATGAAATCAATGGTAATACCAGTTAACCTCTACCTCTATTCATATTAGACCAAAACCATTTGGGCAACCCAGGAGAAAACCTTTTTCCATCCCATTACTTATGGGTGAGTCAAGACTCGAACACTTTTAATTCCTGTATGAAGTGTATCGCTGGTGCTTCCTATGATTTTACGGTTACAGTGTGATTTTAATAATCATTTGATGTTATTATTTTTTGTCGATCTTCCGCCATACGATTGATCACCTTTTTCCGGATACATTCAAATTTCCATCGATCCTACCTAATGAAAAATGAGCTCCGACCAAAATTATGCAAAACAAGCTAAGGTGGGCATATATATATATATATATATATATATATATATATATATATATACATATATATATATATATATATATATATATATATATATATATATGAGTTTATCCTCAAGAGCTGATTTCCCATAAAGGAATGGAGTCCTAGTAAAATACAAATAACTACGTTAATATTTGAACCAATGGAAAATGCATAGAACGCCAATTGCAACAAAGTGCATTGTGATTTTTCTTCTAGTCCTACTCATAAAATATCTACGACTTTCAACCCTCCCCATTACCTACTCTTCCCAGTTTAGTTTTAGTCTGTATTAGAGTTGTTTTACACGAAACGTTCAAATATTAAACATGCCAACGAAAATTGCAGCCCTTAGAGCGTTAACAGACAAATATATAAATATTCTGAATATATTCCAGTTAGTGATTGTATAGTATTTATTAATACTAGGCCTTCTTATATTATATTTATTTTAGAACTAGCCCGTCTCCGGGAAATAATCTCTGCCAAGCAGCTGTCACACGGAACTAGCTGTCTTTCTGTACGCTACCACAATTATTTTACCTCTCTGAACGAAAGATTTTTAAAAATCTTCAAGCATTCATATTTTTTTTTTAGGAGCTAGAAACCACCAATCGCCATTAATACATCTAACATTCATTAATGGCCGTTAGAAATCTGAAATTGATCGTTGTTTGAAAGTCTATGACATTTGTAGAATGTTGTAAATATACAGATTTAGTGTAACGTGCCGTTTTAGCTGATTTCCCATGACGCAATTTTTGAAAAGAGATTTTCTCAAATTTTCATCGATCCTACCTAGTAAATGACGAAAATGAGGTCCGTTCAAAACTGTATATGTATATATATATATATATATATATTCTACCCCCCCCCATCAAGAATAATGCAATAGAATATGTGGCATAACTTTCTTAATGAAGTCAAATTAACATTTTGTTGGATTCATTTGCTTTTTCTTTATTTTGCGTTTCACTTTTTTTCATCACTTTGATTGCTTGTTCTTTCTTTATATATACAATTTGTTTTTGTTTTCTTTTTCTTTTATTTTTATTTTACTTTATTTTCAATAACAAATTTA
Organism: Riptortus pedestris; assembly: GCA_019009955.1. NCBI lineage: Eukaryota > Metazoa > Arthropoda > Insecta > Hemiptera > Alydidae > Riptortus > Riptortus pedestris. The sequence goes on from CM032231.1 coordinate 19,626,828, forward strand.
TGAACTTTAAATTTCTTGTATACAAAATTAATACGTATTATGAACATACATGTTTTTACAAATTTGATTTTCTATAAATGTTGTTATGTACATATTTTCTCTAAATTAATTATTAACAGAGATATTTCTATATTTCCATATTTTAGTTAGCTAAATAGGCCATTAGTAAACCCCCACTCCTACTCTGGTCATATTAACAAAAAACTGTTATATTATGAAGCACTTTAATTGAAGCCTAAATAACAAACATTGGTCTCATTAAAGTTTTATATTTTGAGGTTATTACAAATAGGTAAAACCTTTTTCCATTCCATTACTACGTACCTTGGAAATCTGCTTAGTTAGCGCAGCCCCTGCGTGATGAACTTTTTCTATAACGGTGCTGTTAATGAGGTTGGAAGGTGGGCTTTCCTATCAGTGCTCTTTGGGCCTAGGAACCAACCATATAGTTACTTTCTTACTTTTTTAGTAAAGTATTTCTAAAGTGCTAGTTCCTTAGTAACTTGTGATCCTTGGTCTCGCTACCACAAACACGGCAGGCAGTTTCTCTGACCACGTTGTCTTTTGAATGGGCCTCGGCTTTTCATGAGCTATTTATTTCTTTAATTCCGTCTATAATAATTAATTTTTCTAAAACACATTTCGTTTGAGAAAACCATAATTTTGTAAAGCCAAAATTTCTTTTGGCCTGTCATCATTTTTCAATCATCAGTTTCCTTTTTTTTGTGACGACTAATATTCAAACTAGTGTTTGAAAACTTAAAATTCAACAGGTTATGCAAAAGGTAAGGAAAAATATCAAATAGCTTTTTTTTTTATTTCAGAGGAAGTGGTAGAGTGATTAATGATTATACTCAAGGTTAATTTGTTTCTTTTTTAAAAATTTGCTGAAGAAAAAGAGCACAAGACTACTTGAGAGGCGGTCCGGAACTAATGAAAGCTATAACAAGATAAAAAAGGAGAAAGAGGACTAATGATAAGGGTGAAGATAAAAGAAATGTGGTTTAATGGTGAAAGGTGTATAGCTGCCAGGTCTTGAGTCAGCCTTCTACCTCTTTGGCAAGAGCATGTCATTTGATGGAGCCCCTTGAATGGGCCCGCCACCTGGTGGCCGATATTAGAGTTGCTGGCATCGTTGCCTCTTTACAAATCACTACAAGCGAAACAAGCTCATTCTTATTTCTATTTAGATTGGCCGAAACAACGACAAAGCAACTTTGTTACAAATTTAGATTTTTTTCAAGAAGTAAACACACGCGACAGCGCCCCACGCAAATAAATATTACGGCCAACTTGGTCCAATGATTCAATGTGACGGCTATATTTATAACAAAGGTTTAGCATACATTAAAATAACATTAATAGTTCCTTGCGGGAACAGTTATAATTTTCACTTAATTAACAATTACTTACTAATTCTTAGAACGGTTATTCCAGACACTCGGTAGCCAGTGGGTTAAGGTGTATTTTTTTTATTATTATTATTTACGTCCACTTTATGCTACTAGCCTAATCGGGACGGGTTATCTACAGGTTACCACTCTTTTCTAGCCAGGGTGGGCTCAAGGAGTTCATTTAGTGAGTCCGTCACTAAATAAATTTCTACTGCCTAGGGCGGGAATCGAACCCGCCACTCTAGGTCTACCATGCAAGAATAGGACCTACGCCCTAACTCGCACGGCCAACCTGAGGATCGAAAAAGTCTATAGAACCAATGTTATTGAAAATGTAATGTTCTATAAGTGTTGTTATGTATGTGTTTTTTTTTTCACTAACTTTATTATTACCCGAGATATTTGCATTTCTTTTTTGTTATCGACCTTCAGTAAACCCCCAATATTTATGCCATATTAACAATAACCTGTTATATTATAAAGCGCTTTATTTGAAGCCTCAATACCAAATATTCTTCTCATTGAAGGCTTACTTTTTGAGATAAATGCGAATACGTGGCCCATGTGGGAAATCTGCTTAGATAACTCACGGACTTTTTTAAAAGATGTAGTATTTGCAAGGGACTAGTTAAGGTTAGTGGATTTTTGTCTCATAAAATAAATTTAAGGAGTTTTACAAATCAATATGACTGAACCACAAGAAATGGTGGGTGTAATCTTTTAAGCCCAGATATACTGCATCCTAAAGGAAATAGCCGTTAATATTTTGCTGCTTAACTGTAAATGCTCGGGATACTCAACCGAATGCTTGATATTAGTCTTGGGAAGAAGCACGGCCATCTTTATCTTGAGTTACAAATATATATTTTGTTGGGGCAGTACTAGGTCAGGAAGAGTAATTTAAAGGCAAGCTGCAAAGACGGAGGTACCATCCTAGTAGGGTTGCTTCAGAACAAGTTGCGGCAAAACATTGGGACAAAAGAAGCGGTTGCTGTTTAGCTTTGATACAGTTTGATTGTTAATCAAAATAATATGCTTTTTTTATGTTCAAAAAGTTAGCAATAAATCGGATATCTCTGCTAAATGTGAATGCCTTGCTTCTCTTTTCAGCATTGGTCAGCATTTAAGCCAACTAACTATTGCATGGGGTCTATCTAACCAGTGACTTTGACGGCCCGCAATGGGTACAACGCTATCATACCCAAATGTGCAAATCTAAGATTTGTTTGCTTCAAGTCGGCAAGCTTCTAAGTAGGGAGAAGTTGGAGTACTTATCGACTATTGAGAAGCCACCTGTTTAAAGAGAATTGATAGAAAGATAGATAGATTTTAAAATCATGATTGAACCAAAATCATTTTATTATTTAAACAACACATTTAGAATTTGTAAATGACAAAATGGTTAACGGGAAGACACTCATTATTTACAGATAAAATATATACTGTTTCAATACTGCTTATCGCTATCTGCTATCGCTTTAGACTGCTCATTCTTGACTAGATTATCTTAGTCATTCTGTTTCATTTCTTATCAGAAAATGAGTGATGGTTTATTTGTACCAGTTGGTATTTATTAATAGTGCTTGGTGATCGTATATTATTGCACTACTTGGACACCTACCAGAGTTGATGTGGCTTACGATAGCCGGGGACGACCGCTTTATGCAGCTGCTCCACGACATCGCCCACTTTTGTGCAAACTCTAATTTAAAAATATGTTTTGTCTATCAAATAAATTATAGAAGTATTATTAGCAGATTTTTTAAATAATAAAATATTTTGTTTTTTTAATAGGATTTAACAATCATTTCTAAAAGGATGGCCCCTTTAAAATTGATAAGTACAGTAGTTGAGTTAACGTAGATGTATTATTACAAACCAGCAGGAGTACTGACAGCAAGCAGAACTATGGTATTTCATACCCCCCAGATTCCGTCTGCATAGAAGCTGACTATTGCAACACAAGTGTGATATGGTTCCTTGACCCCGTCTACCTGTGGTGACAACTTCCAGGTCAGCATGGATTAGCATTGATAGCTTACTACGAAAAAACTGACAACAGATCTCAGTTGGTGGATAAAAGCTTATCTACAGTTCCAACATTCTCTAGCACAATAAGACCTCAAGGACCACAGTGCCTTCCCTGAAATCAGGGGGGATTAAGCCACGAGTAATCTATCTACAGTTCCAACATTCTCTAGCACAATAAGACCTCAAGGACCACAGTGCCTTCCCTGAAATCAGGGGGGATTAAGCCACGAGTAATCTATCTACAGTTCCAGTTCCAACATTCTCTAGCACAATAGGACCTCAAGGACCACAGTGCCTTCCCTGAAATCAGGGGGGATTAAGCCACGAGTAATCTATCTACAGTTCCAACATTCTCTAGCACAATAAGACCTCAAGGACCACAGTGCCTTCCCTGAAATCAGGGGGGATTAAGCCACGAGTAATCTATCTACAGTTCCAACATTCTCTAGCACAATAGGACCTCAAGGACCACAGTGCCTTCCCTGAAATCAGGGGGGATTAAGCCACGAGTAATCTATCTACAGTTCCAACATTCTCTAGCACAATAGGACCTCAAGGACCACAGTGCCTTCCCTGAAATCAGGGGGGATTAAGCCACGAGTAATCTATCTACAGTTCCAACATTCTCTAGCACAATAGGACCTCAAGGACCACAGTGCCTTCCCTGAAATCAGGGGGGATTAAGCCACGAGTAATCTATCTACAGTTCCAACATTCTCTAGCACAATAGGACCTCAAGGACCACAGTGCCTTCCCTGAAATCAGGGGGGATTAAGCCACGAGTAATCTATCTACAGTTCCAACATTCTCTAGCACAATAGGACCTCAAGGACCACAGTGCCTTCCCTGAAATCAGGGGGGATTAAGCCACGAGTAATCTATCTACAGTTCCAACATTCTCTAGCACAATAGGACCTCAAGGACCACAGTGCCTTCCCTGAAATCAGGGGGGATTAAGCCACGAGTAATCTATCTACAGTTCCAACATTCTCTAGCACAATAGGACCTCAAGGACCACAGTGCCTTCCCTGAAATCAGGGGGGATTAAGCCACGAGTAATCTATCTACAGTTCCAACATTCTCTAGCACAATAAGACCTCAAGGACCACAGTGCCTTCCCTGAAATCAGGGGGGATTAAGCCACGAGTAATCTATCTACAGTTCCAACATTCTCTAGCACAATAAGACCTCAAGGACCACAGTGTCTTCCCTGAAATCAGGGGGGATTAAGCCACGAGTAATCTATCTACAGTTCCAAAAGGAAAAAAGTAATCATATTAGTCGTATTACCTATGTTTACTTAAATACCTTTGAATAATAATAATAATAGTCATTTAATCAAAGTGAAATGTTGGGCCGGAGTTGCTTCTATTCTGGACGTTAGCCACATTTGTGCCACCTACTGAGAATCCTCTTCTACGCTGTTCATAGTTCCTGAAATGATATATGGACTCCACACTCATCATAGGCCTAATATCCCAACACTCTAGCTCGCCTTTTTTATTTATTTTTCTACATAAAAGAATTCAGCCAATTTCTTCTGTTTATACCCCCTCAATATGAAGCTATATGTGCCTCCATGTTGCAGCGCCTCTACAATCGTAAAAAGATATTTAAACAAGAATACAAAGACGGTCATATATTAATCCAAGAATTATTTCTCGGAGACGATTAATTGAAAACTTAAATGATAAATTCTGGCTTCAGATATGAGCAATTTCAAGAAAAAGAGAAGGATTCGAATATGGACAATGGCCTTATCTCAATATCAAAGAATCCCTGGAGATCATAGTTTCAAATGAATTAAGTTGCCCTGGAACAAGACAATATATGAGTATGTATCTATTTGTGTGTGTGAGCTATTTCACATTTTCATGTAAACCTAAAGAGCCCGTTATGCAGGGCTACGTAAACTTAAGTAGATTTTCCGCGTGCTACTCACCTCATCTTTCCATCTGTTCTATATTTATCACGTAGTAAAAAGTCCGTCACGCAGGGGCTGCGTAAACTAAGCAGATTTCCTTCGTGGAAGTTTAGTAATAGATAAATCTACATACTGGAAACACAACACCACCGTAAATAAATACAAACGGAAATAAGAAATGTTTCATCCAATTTCAATAACTTGCCGACAGGAAGCATTAGAATTGTTAACAAACGGGCCTGCCCGCCTCACACCGGAAAGAAAAACAATTACTGAAATATATCAGAATATAAATATACTCATCTCATATTAATTTTTTGAGAACTATTTACTATATCTAGTACTGTAATTAATAATGAGTCAGAATAATTGTTATCTCAATCAATCCAATTTTAATAGTCCAAAACCTTAATACGCTGTGGGGGGGGGGGGGGGTTCACCAGGACATATTTGCTTGTATCTCATATAATAAAGGTCTCTTGAATACAATTTTTGGTATTTAAGCTTCGAATAATGTGATTTATTATGTAGAAGAGTATTGTTTATGTAACATGAGCAGAAGTGGCGGTTTGCTGAAGGCTGAAAACTGAAAAATGCCAATATATCGGTTAATATTCAAGATTGTGAATAACTGTATATAACAATAATTATAGTACATTTGATTTGCAATAAGATTGGTTTTATACACTGTTTAGGTCTGACATATGGTAACGAAGATATTTCGAATTTTAGAAAATCCTTCCCTCTAAACCCCTCCCCCCCCCCTGTCCCGATTTCAACGATTAACGAACTTGATCTGTCATTTTACATAAAACGACTAAATATCGAGTTTGGTAACGATTAAACAATAATTGCGGCCGCTAGAGCGGTAACAGACAAATGAGGTTATCAGTGATTCCATTACTTATAGTAAACTCGAGTAGCACCAATAACTGATTTCCCTCAAGGTAAATCTGCTAAAATTAAGTTTTAAAATTGAACCACAGTTGAGTTTTTTTAATGTTTATTATACTGCAGTATAGGAATGTATTTCCCATGCAGCATCATAAATGATAATACATGGTATATAAGTATGTTTTTTCTTCTTCTTTTTTTTTTTTAAGAATCAAATCAAATTACAATTTGTATATGGAAAAAAGAAAGAAAAAAATATTATAAAGAGTAAATTAAAGTAACAATTATGTTAACATAAACAATAATAATAATTAAGTATTGTAAAAAATAATTACGAAGTAGAAATAAAAATAATAAAATTGATATTTACATGAAGGTAAAAGCAGTTTAGCCTTCACTTCATCTCAACTCTAAAGATTTTAATAAGATCACAAATTCATATTTGTGCTCAAACAATAATTGCGGTTTAGTAGCTGGCCAAGATACGCTTTGAAGAACTATTTTTTTATTAATGTCTTCCGTTGTCTGTCATAAAGTCTACACGTGTATATTATGTGGTGGGGGGTTTAGAGGGGGAGAATTTTGAAAATTCAAAATATCTCCGGAACTATACGTCGGAACGAAATAATGTATAGAGGCGATCTTATAGCAAATTAAATGAACTATAAATAGAGTTATGTACATGTATCTCCTATCTAGAATATTAACTTAAATCGTTTTTCATTCCGGTAAGAAGTTGACAGAACGGTTTGTTTACATTTCAGATGCTTTCCGTCGGGAGGTTTCTCATTATCGTTAGTATTTATGCACTTAATATTCACGGTGGTGTTGTGTTACCGGTATGTAGATTTATCTATTGTTAAACTTCAAGCGGGAAATCTGCTTAGTTTGCGCAGCACCTGCGTGACGGACTTTTAATTACTTTAGCATACTCATGGCCTCAAAAAATTTCTTCAAATGTCCATAGATTGTACTCAGGAGATGAAGAAAATGAGGTCCATTCAAAATTATATATATATATATATATATTTTATATATATATATATATATATATATATATATATATAAATATGTGTGTGTGTATAAAAAAAGATCAAGTTCGTTAATAGCTGAATTCGGACAAGTGGGAGGGGGGGGGGGTTAGAAGGGGATTATACGTCGGATCGAAAAATTGTATGGACTTAATCTTTTCGAAAATTTACAATAAATATTGTTATATACATTTATTCTCTTTCTTGAATATTAGTCGAGATATTTGCATTTTTCACCAAACCTCCACTTCTGCTCATGTTACATAAACAATACTCTGTTATATAAGAAACCACATTATTTAAAGCTTAAATACCAAATATTTTTTTCCAGGGACCTTTATTTACGAGATACATGCAAATATTTTCTGATGACCCCCCCCCCATGTCTTAAGTTCTTGAACTACTAAAATTTGATTGATTTCCCTCGTGAAGCTTAAGAATAGATAAATCTACATACTCGTGACAAAACACCCCGTGAATATTAACTGAATAAATACAAACGTTAATAAGAAATCATGCAGTCAATTAACTTAATACCTACTAATAATACATACCTAGGTAAAATAATACCTACAAATCTAGGAAAGCGTCTGAATTGTAAACAAGCAGGGCAGCCAACTTCGTAGTGCTGAATAGATAGAATTATACCGGAAACATGAACAATTAATGAAATATATCTGAATATAAAATATTAATTTTATTGAAAACTATACTATAGCTAGTGGAGTATTTTGGAATGAATCAGAATCATTTTTGTGTCTCGTGTAATAAAGCTTTGTTGAAAACAATATTTGGTATTTAACCTTTTAATGGAGTGGTTCATGATTTAACAGCGTACTATTAACCCTCCGCCGGGCGCACCTCTGGACGAAACAAAATCGGGCGCACCCGGCCTGAGAGGCCGCCCTCATATTTTAACCCCCCACTTCCCACCTAATTATTTTTAATTTAAAACGCTGGTAGGACAGACTTCGCTAGGATCTAAAGAAAACAAATATATTATTTAGAACGAGAAAACTGATTTTATTAGAATAGAATGAAGCTTAAACTAAAACGGGTAAAATTGATGAGGCGCATTCGGCCTGAGAGGCCAGAGTTAAACTAATCCATTAATCTTAGTAAAAGGAAAGATTGCAATAGATATATCTTGAAAAAAACTCATCTTCGAAATTAAGGAACTATTGGGCGCAGTCGGGGTCACAAGCCTACAAGGGACCAGACGGGCTGGATGAAGGATGGCAATAGACTATAGTAGGAGATTCTAAGCATGGACACGAATCAGGAAACCACTGGGAATGGCGCCTCACAGGGGAGGTAGGATGAGGCAGGCTGGATGAAGGATGGCAATAGACTATAGTAGGGGATTCTAAGCATGAACACGAATCAGGAAACTACTGGGAATGGCGCCTCACAGGGGAGGTAGGATGAGGCGGGCTGGATGAAGGATGGCAATAGACTATAGTAGGGGATTCTAAGCATGAACACAAATCAGGAAACTACTGGATATGGCGCCTCACAGGGGAGGTAGGATGAGGCGGGCTGGATGAAGGATGGCAATAGACTATAATAGGGGATTCTAAGCATGAACACGAATCAGGAAACTACTGGGAATGGCGCCTCACAGGGGAGGTAGGATGAGGCGGGCTGGATGAAGGATGGCAATAGACTATAGTAGGGGATTCTAAGCATGAACACGAATCAGGAAACCACTGGGAATGGCTCCTCACAGGGGAGGTAGGAGGAGGCAGGCTGGATGAAGGATGGCTATAGACTATAATAGGGGATTCTAAGCATGAACACGAATCAGGAAACCACTGGGAATGGCTCCTCACAGGGGAGGTAGGAGGAGGCGGGCTGGATGAAGGATGGCAATAGACTATACTAGGGGATTCTAAGCATGATCACGTATTAGGTAACTTCTGGGTATGGATCCTCACAGGGGAGGTAGGATGAGGCGGGCTGGATGAAGGATGGCAATAGACTATAGTAGGGGATTCTAAGCATGAACACGAATCAGGAAACTACTGGGAATGGCACCTCACAGGGGAGGTAGGATGAGGCGGGCTGGATGAAGGATGGCAATAGACTATAGTAGGGGATTCTAAGCATGAACACAAATCAGGAAACTACTGGAAATGGCGCCTCACAGGGGAGGTAGGATGAGGAGGGCTGGATGAAGGATGGCAATAGACTATAATAGGGGATTCTAAGCATGAACACGAATCAGGAGACTACTGGGAATGGCCCCTCACAGGGGAGGTAGGATGAGGCGGGCTGGATGAAGGATGGCAATAGACTATAGTAGGGGATTCTAAGCATGAACACGAATCAGGAAACTACTGGGAATGGCGCCTCACAGGGGAGGTAGGATGAGGCAGGCTGGATGAAGGATGGCTATAGACTATAGTAGGGGATTCTAAGCATGAACACGAATCAGGAAACAACTGGGAATGGCGCCTCACAGGGGAGGTAGGAGGAGGCAGGCTGGATGAAGGATGGCTATAGACTATAGTAGGGGATTCTAAGCATGAACACGAATCAGGAAACTACTGGATATGGCTCCTCACAGGGGAGGTAGGAGGAGGCGGGCTGGATGAAGGATGGCAATAGACTATAATAGGGGATTCTAAGCATGAACACGAATCAGGAAACAACTGGATATGGCTCCTCACAGGTCGACAGGATGAGGCGGGCTGGATGAAGGATGGCAATAGACTATAATAGGGGATTCTAAGCATGAACACGAATCAGGAAACTACTGGATATGGCGCCTCACAGGGGAGGTAGGATGAGGCAGGCTGGATGAAGGATGCCTATAGACTATAGTAGGGGATTCTAAGCATGAACACGAATCAGGAAACAACTGGGAATGGCGCCTCACAGGGGAGGTAGGATGAGGCGGGCTGGATGAAGGATGGCAATAGACTATAATAGGGGATTCTAAGCATGAACACGAATCAGGAAACCACTGGGAATGGCTCCTCACAGGGGAGGTAGGATGAGGCAGGCTGGATGAAGGATGGCAATAGACTATAATAGGGGATTCTAAGCATGAACACGAATCAGGAAACAACTGGATATGGCTCCTCACAGGGGGACAGGATGAGGCGGGCTGGATGATGGATGGCAATAGACTATAGTAGGGGATTCTAAGCATGAACACGAATCAGGAAACCACTGGGAATGGCGCCTCACAGGGGAGGTAGGATGAGGCAGGCTGGATGAAGGATGGCAATAGACTATAATAGGGGATTCTAAGCATGAACACGAATCAGGAAACCACTGGGAATGGCGCCTCACAGGGGAGGTAGGGGGAGATGGGCTGGATGATGGATGGCAATAGACTATAATAGGGGATTCTAAGCATGAACATGAATCAGGAAACTACTGGGAATGGCACCTCACAGGGGAGGTAGGATGAGGTGGGCTGGATGAAGGATGGCAATAGACTATAATAGGGGATTCTAAGCATGAACACGAATCAGGAAACCACTGGGAATGGCGCCTCACAGGGGAGGTAGGAGGAGGCGGGCTGGATGAAGGATGGCAATAGACTATAGTAGGGGATTCTAGGCATGAACACGAATCAGGAAACTACTGGGAATGGCGCCTCACAGGGGAGGTAGGAGGAGGCAGGCTGGATGAAGGATGGCTATAGACTATAATAGGGGATTCTAGGCATGAACACGAATCAGGAAACCACTGGGAATGGCGCCTCACAGGGGAGGTAGGAGGAGGCAGGCTGGATGAAGGATGGCTATAGACTATAGTAGGGGATTCTAAGCATGAACACGAATCAGGAAACCACTGGGAATGGCTCCTCACAGGGGGACAGGATGAGGTGGGGGAATCAAAAAGTATGTTTTCCTGGCTTCTCAGCCCAGCTGCGCCCGACGGAGGGTTAATATGACATTAATAGGAGTTAATACGAGGGGGTTTACTGAAAGCGGAAAACTATAAAATCCAAATATCTAGATTAATACTCATTATGCGGAAATAAGATTGTTTCTATACAATTTTTCGATCCAACGTATAGTAACGGAGATATTTCGAATTTTCGAAGTGTCTTCCCTCTACGTCCCCCCCCCCCTCCGGTCCGATTTTAGCCATCCACGAACTTGATCTTTCTTTTTACATAAAACGACTAAATATCGAGTTTGGTAATGATTAAACAATAATTGAGATCGCTATAGCGGTAACTAGTAATTAAATCACATTATTCGAAGCCTAAATACCAAATATTGTTTTCATTGAACCTTTACTTTTTGAGATAAATGCAAATACGGTCTGTTGACCCCCCCCCCTTCTTTCGTTTTTGTATTACTAAAAGTTGAGTGATTGAGATAAAACTGTTTTTGATTCATTACAAATTACAGCACTATCTTTAGTAAATAGTTTTCAATGAAATTAATATGTTATATTCAGATATATTTCATTAATTGTTTGTCTTTCCGGTCTATCTATGCAGCGCTTCGAGGCGGCCGGCCTGTTTGTTTACAATTCAGCCGCTTTCCGTTGTAGAGATTATTAACGTGTATTGTAAGTTTACTGATTATTCACGGCAGTGTTACCTGTATGTATATTTATCTATTGTAAACCTTCGTGTATGAAATCTGCCTAGTTTAGGCAGCCCCCAGCTTGACGGACTTTTACTAAAGGAGATTACAATTGTGACAATACTTATTACTTGTCTTTTTCCGGAGCAAGCTAGACGAGAATAGAACCGCTGACAGCGACTTCCTGTGTTGTTATCCGTCGACAGAAAACCTTCCTCGTGTTGGCATGTGCTCGTCAAACCCAGTTGACACATCAGCTGTTCTGCCATATGCCTGCTTAATCATTACTCAATAGTCCTCCAGCGTATTCAGAGCCTGCTAAATCCATAAATAACACTTGTCAAGACGATAGCAGAATATAAATTTGAAAATAATCAAAACTTTGAGTCAGTATACTCAAATTTAACTATATAAATGTTTGATAATTAATAAAACACATAATGATGTCATTTTAAAGTTAATTTATAGGTTTACACCGACACGAATAAAGTTATATATTTTAAATTTAATAATAATTATGAGTCGGTGTATTCCGTACTGAAAATAAATAAAATAATTATAACGCTCATGTCTCACCAAATGGTTAAATAATGAAAATTCACAGCTTTCAATGTGGAAAGGATTGATACATTTTTCACATTTAGCTCAATTTTCTTATTCTTCAGGATTCCAAGTTTGGAGTGTTGTAAATAATTGATTTTTTCTTATCTCAATAAACAATTAATGCCCCGAAATAATTAAACTAAAAAAGTGTTGCTGGAGGAAGTCCAAAAGTTAAGGACCACTTAAATGTTTTAAAAAAAAAAAAAAAAAAAAAAAAACCTAAATATTTTGGAATCAATAAAACCTTACTTAAATTGCTTTACAAATGCAAGTTTATATATATTTATTTATTTGTCTGTTACCGCTCTAGCGGTCGTAATTATTGTTTAATCGTTACCAAACTCGATATTTAGTCGTTTTATGTAAAAAGAAAGATCAAGTTCGTTAACGGCAGTAATCAGACCAGGGGGATGCGTTTTTTTTAGTTTTCGGCCTTCAGTAAACTCCTGCTCATGTCAACAATAAGCTGTTATAGTATGAAGCACTTTATTTGTAGCCTACATAACAAATATTGTTCTCATTGAACTTTTACGTCTTGAGATAAAAGCAAATACGGGACGCAAGTGTGAAATCTGCTTAGTTTACGCAGCCCCTGCGTGACGGACTTTTAAACAACAGAAGTATTGGAAGCTCCTCCTGCCTGCAGTTTTCTCGGCATTTTCTGGATGAGATTTTTCACCGTTTCACCTTGGAATTCTCTCCCATTCTTCGATAAGAGCTTATTTAAGTGTCTGCAGGTTAAGAGATGGGTTCTTCAGTCTTTTCCGAACACGCCTGCCTGGCTCGTTCTATGGGATTAAGATCTGGAGTTCAAGCAGGAACGTCCAATGAGCGTAGACCGATGTCATCAATATATTGCATTATGGTACAATGTTCGCAGTGTGTCGCTTTGCGTAATCTTGTAACGGGAGGAACTCTTAACCAACTGATGGCGCAAATGGCATGATACACCTTTGTAGGATGACCGTAATATATATATGAGCATTGAGAAGACATGAAGCTCCGAATTTCCATGTAACCTTATTCCATCCCATTCCCAAGCGGCACATTCCCATGGATGTGGCAGAACGCAGAGTTCTCTTATTGTCACCTCCGCACTCGTATACACCTGCCTTGCTCATAGAAACTGAACCTGGGCTCATCTGGAAGAAGATCAATGGCCCATTCATTGTTTGTCCAATGTTGGTATGCCTGTGCAAACCCAAGGCGAGCTATACAGTGGTCAGCAGAGGTGATATCGCTGCAACCCTGGAGTGCAGGCTCAATGCAGCTAATTTTCTACGTACACTGCACTTATCGGCACACATGTCGGGCCTTCTCAAGCCTGTAAACAGCCTCCACAGCTGTGTTTGTCTGCCTGGTCTGTTGCCTTTGGGCGCCCTGAACCTGTCCTCCTAGTGAATTATCTACTCTCCCGGTATTTCTGAATGGCACATCGAACCTTAGTTTCTGGTAGATCTAGTGCCCTAGCTGCATGTCCTCAACATCCTCCTGTGGCTCCTAACATCCTCAACAAATATGTGCAACTATTGTTGCGTCTAGCACTATATTTAACTTAGTGTCACGCAGCACACTCAAATTAATTCCAAAAAAGATGGCTTTTACACTTATAATAAAAGTTTTAGTTACAATTAAATGAAAAATGAGTCGACTCTAAGAAATACTACTGAATTGATTTGGATTTATTGTTTAGGCATTATGTAGCTACCACTGCCCTATGTAAACTGAAGGTAAAAATAGGTGCAGGTTCGATCCCCGCCAAGGGAGAACATTAGTTCACGAATTGGCTACTAGAGAGCGCTAATGTCGCAGTGCTTATAGATCAGCGAACGAGTGTATACGTTTGACACCCCCTTGGGATGACTAACGATTATGACTCTCTTAGTTCCCGCCCACAGGCAGGCTGACAGGGTGAATTAACCACTGACCCTCCGGAACAATGTGGCTGGTCCGTCTACTGCAGGGGTCTCCAAACTATCCAGCCTTAGGGCCATACTGATTACTCTAGTAAGTTCCGAGGGCCAAAACCATATTGTTGTCGGTGGTAAAAAGTGAAATAGTCCACTGATGAAAAAAAATGTCCGAAAAAGTACGCAACGTTTAAAAAAGGCTGCAAATCGGACTAAAGTCCGCAAAAATTTGCTTGTGTGAGAAGACCTTCTCCAAAATGAAGTACACAACAAATGTTTACAGATCTAAATTAACTGATGAGCATCTTAAATCTCTTTTAATAATTGGTACAAGTAAAATTAGTCCACAACTACAAACTATTGTCAGTGGAAAATCTCAATTACATAAATCTCATTAGTATTTCATCTGTCATTATGCTTGTTATAAGTTATGTTTTTATTTATAATGTATAAAATGTTAGTTGGATTCATTTCAATAATTTGTTAGTTATTATATACTGAAGTTAAATTTTCTGCATATTATTCATGTCTTTACTCATTACAATTCTGTGTTTCTTTATCCAACTTATCACAAAAACAATAACAATAAGCCTACAACAATGTTATGAGTAGTTAGCGCATGACCATATCAATGTAGATGTCATATTAATAATTATTCAACATAAAATTAGAATATTTCAGTAAACTAAATTTCATTTGCTACAAAAAATATGTTTTCTAAAAGGAGTTTTCAAGTATGCTAGCTCTCCGCGAGCCGGACAAAATCTGTCCGCTGGCCAAATGTGGTCCTCGGGCCGTAGTTTGGAGACCCCTGGTCTACTGGATACAACTCATTCCTGGTCCTCCTTGGTTAACGGGGGTTGTACCTCGAGTTGAACACACACTACCTAAAAATCTGATCAATTTTTTGATTTGACGTATTATAACAGAGCTATTTCGAATTTCCAGCGGAATTATTGAACCTCTACAATTGTTGATCGATACATTTATTATTAACTCAAATTTTAAGCAAATTATTAGTACTTTCCTGTTTTCAGCCTTGAGTAAACCCCAACTACTACTCATCAAATTTTGACTTAGAAACAGAGAATATGTGGGGAGATAAATGGCGGATGACATTACGAGTACGCCAAACCAGCACGGTGAAAAACTTCATAGCATATATAGCTCAAACGCAACGGACTTTTTTTTGTAGTAAATACCCTGACAAAGGTAGAATGAATGCTTTGGATCATTATCCTATTGCATAATAAAACCAGGTAAGATTAAGCGAAGGCTAGATCCTTGCATGACCCTCCAAATATTTGTTTGTTTGTTTCATAAGGTTTTAGGGCGAAAAACTACTAGTATCATTGCTCGGTAATATCTATAACTCTCCTTTTTGATATGTACCTGAATTTCGAGAGTAAATTGTGTTTATGAAAGTTGTAAATATTGTTATATCCTCATTTACATCGTTATAACCGTTTATAATGTAACCTACATCTTAAATTCTATTTTACTATTACAATTATTAAATCTATTCTTAGGACTTTTTTTTTTACTGCGACAATGTCTTGACGTGTTGTGTTTCATCATTGATTGGCAGGGGATAAATAGATAAGTGACTAATGACCTCATTATTCCGTTGCGTTTCAGCAGGACCGTTCACATTTGTGTGTGTGTGTTTATATAATATATGTGAGTGTCTATGTGTGAGGGGGGTATTTAAAATTTCTCATTTTTTTACAACTGTTACAAATTACAATGCATATGAATATTTAAGTCACATGCATAAGGACATAGATATTATGTTTTCTATTGTCCCCATACAACTCTTCTCCATTTATTTCACTACTATTACAACAAGTTTAAATATCGAGTTAAATATAATGGGCGAAACCTGAAAATATTTATTGGTGGCAATTGCAGAAATATATCTGCTGTGCGTGTAAGTGTGTTGCGAATATTACGATATTGAAAGCAGAAATAGTATCTTTATGTTGAAAAATAAAAATATATCATTATGCTGACCGTCTGAGAGATTTGTGAGTGAGGCCCGAGCTGAATGAAGCGGAGCATAGCAGAACCTTCTGGCAGGACAGCAACATCTGTCATAAAGGCCTTGCTTTACGCCTTGCTCAAATTGTCGGCATCTCTTTCTGGCATCAGTCCACCTTTTCATTGAGAAGGCCTCATCTGCTCGTAGTATCGTCTCTCTCTCTCTCTGGCATTTTTGGAACTATTCCACAAGGGCAAATGTGAACCCACTCTACAAATTTATGTCAGGCCGATATCACTTTATAAACTCTATTATTAGGCAGCCGCTCTTTTATCTTATTATTATAAGTTGGAATTCGCACTCAGAAATAAATGTGAACAAAGAATGTTTTATATTAGTATTTCCGCTGCATTCCATTACTTGCAACATTAACCCCAAAATTAGATATACCTTTTTAGCAGATTTCCTTCAAGGGAAACCAGCTATTGAGGTCGTACTCATGACGCGAGTTTCGAAAAATCTCTTCAAATGTCCATCGATCCTACCCAGGAGATGACGAAAATGAGGTCCGTTCAAAATGATATATATATATATATATATATATATATATATATATATATATATATACAGGGTGGGGCAGTCAAACGGCACTATTTTAGGTATTAAAATAACTTACACAGAAAATATTTTTAAGTAATATATTTCAACAAATAGTAAGAACACGAATGGAAATTTTTGTTATAAACAGAAAAATTGTTACTTTTTGAATATTACTCCAGTAAGGTGGCGACCATCATTTTGCACACATTGTCTAAGTCTTGAACTGAAATTCTCACTAACACGTCGTAGCACCTCTGGTGTTATTGCACGAATTTCTTGTGTAATCCGCATTTTTAAGTCCTGTATTGTTGCTGGACGAGTCTCAAAAACCTTTGACTTGAGGTATCCCCATAAAAAGAAATCACACGAGCTTAGATCGGGTGATCGAGGAGGCCACTGAATATCCCCATTCCTACTGATCAAGCGGTTTGGAAAAAGATTTCTCATAAGATCCATTGATACTCTTGCCGTATGGCTAGTTGCTCCATCTTGTTGAAAATAAGTGTCCTCATTCACATGAAATCGTCGAAGTTCAGGAATGAGGAAGTTGTTCAGCATTTGAATATAGCGAGCTGATGTTACTGTAACGGCGTGGCCGTTGTCATCCTCAAAAAAATATGGGCCAATTATTCCATTCGTAGACATCGCACACCAAACAGTCACTTTGGGCGAATGGAGTGGCCTTTCATGAAGCTCTTGAGGATTAAGAACAGCCCAATACCGAAAATTTTGTTTGTTTACGTTTCCACTTAGATGGAAATGAGCCTCATCGCTCATCCATAAGTTATGGACGAGCAGTGGGTTGTCTTCAAATAACTGTAACATGTGCTCACAAAAGCCAACACGAATAGGATAGTCTGTAGGATTCAAAGCATGCACAATTTGAATTTTATACGGATGTAAATGTAAGTCATCATGTAAAATTCGTCTTACGGTGCGAGTTGAAAGTCCAAGAGCAATGCTATGGCGCCTGGCAGATCTTCGTGGACTTCTTGTAAACGATTCACGTACAGCTTCCACATTCTCGGGCGTTCTAACAGTTCTTACACTACCACCCCTTGTTACTGTTGTTTTACCCGCTGTTTTTAAATTGTTAGTCCAAACAGAAATGGCTTTCCTGCTTGGAACAGGCGCACGAGGCGCAAGATGAAAATGTAGGCGGAACTCGCGTTGTGCACGAATGAAACTTCGGCCATTTTCTAAATATGCTGTAACAATGAAGCCGCGCTGTTCACCGGTCCACTTCTCCATGGTTACTAACTTCCAAACGTCTAGAACATTCCGGTCACTGCTACTTCCCCCACCATACACCTCCTCTACTACACTGGCTTTGTTAAATCGTGCGGTTTGACTGCCCCACCCTGTATATATATATATAATTTTGAACGGACCTCATTTTCGTCATCTCCTGGGTAGGATCGATGGACATTTGAAGAACATTTTCGAAAATCGCGTCATGAGTACGACCTCAATAGCTGATTTCCCTCAAGGGAAATCTGCTAAAATTCTCCCTCTCTAACACTCCCCTCCTATTTTTGCGATTTCAGCCATTATCGCACTTGATCTTTCTTTTTACATAAAACGACTTAATATCGAGTTTGGTAACGATCATAAAATAATTGCGACCGCTAGAATGTCAACAGACAAAAATATATATACAATTTTGAACTGATCTCATATTCGCCAGCTCCTATGTAGAATCGATGGACATTTGAAGAAAAATTGCAAAAATCGGAATTTAATCGTTTTATGTAAAAAGGAAGATCAAGTTCGTTAATGGCTGAAATCCGACAAGTGGTACGGGGGGTTTTTGAAAATTCAAAATATCTCCGTTATTATGCGTCGGATCGAAAAATTGTATAGAACCAATCGTATTGCAAATTAAATTTACTATAAATATTGTTATATACATTTATTCTCTATCTTGAATATTAACCGAGATATTTGCATTTTTATGAAGTCTGTGAGACATGTGGTCGGGTATAGTTCGGATTAGGTCGGCCATTTCCGTCGGCTCAGGGAGGCTTCTTCTTACCTTACCCGTCGTTTCTAACCTTACCTTACCTTCTTTACTTTGTGAGATTTATGCAAATATGTTCTGTTCATCCGCCCCCCCCCTTCTTTAGTTTTTGGGTTACTAAAATTTGAGTTATTAAAATATAAATTATTCTTACAATTCAGAAGCCCTTTCAGTGGGGAATTTATTTTAATTAACTGAAAGATTTCTCATTACCGTTTGTATTTAATCATGGTGGTGTTGTGATACCATTATGCAGATTTCTCTATTGTAAAACTTCACATGGGCAATCTGCTTAGTTTACGCAGCCTCTGCGTGACGGACTTTTGATAATTCGAAATATCTCCGTTACTATACGTCTTATCGAAAAATTATATGGAACCAATCTTATTGCAAATTAAATGTACTATAAACATTATTCTATGCATTCATTCTCTATCTTGAACATTAACCGAGGTATTTGCATTTTTCGGTTTTGAGCCTTAAGTAAACGCCCACTTCTACTTACATAAACAATTCTCTGTTATATAATGGACCACATTATTCGAAGCTTAAATACCAAAAATTGTTTTCAAGAGACCTTTATTATACGAGATACATGCAGATATGCTCTGCCCCCGCCCCCGTTTTATGTTCTTGGAATAATAAAATTTGATTGATTGAGATAAAAATTATTCTCATTCATTATAGGTTGCTGTCCTAGATATAGTATATTTCTCAATAGAATTAATATGTCATATTCTGATACATTTTAGTAATTGTTTTTCGTTCTTGTGTGAGGTTGGCAGACTTGTTTGTTTACATTTCAGACGTCACTACGTGAATTGGTGACTTCACTACGCAACGAATTTATATGTGTCTCTAGCAAAGTAAAATTTCAATGAAAACCATATTTGGTATTTAACGTTGGAATGAAGTGGGTAAGTATATAACAGCTAATTGTCAAAATGATAAGAGGGAGTTTACAGCCGAAAACAAAAATATGAAAATATTTTGTTTACTATTCTATATAGAGAACATTTACAGGTACACCATTTATGGAACAGTACATTCGCTATAAGATTGGTCCGATACAATTTTTGATCCGGCGCATTATAGCAGAGATAATAAGAATTTTCGAAAATACATTAGTTCTGTGTTACATTTTTTAAGAGTTCAGAAACTTCACAAGCCAGTGCCCTAAGTAAACTTTCATAATTTGAAGTTGTAATTGACTAATGATTTCGGTTCTGAAGCTATTTTGAATGCCCTATATTTGTATTTTAAATCATGAATCTCACTTGGTAAAGCTAGAGTTTTGTCAGATTCCCGACTGGGCAAAAGTAATTTATTTAGTGAGGAAATCATGAAATAAAAGTAATCTTAGGATACGAGGAATCTCCATACGAGAGCCGAATAGTTACGGAAACGGCCGAACTAGCTTTTGTCGGGAAACTCGTCCGTTATCTGCCCATATTTAATAAAAATGCAAATATCTCGGTTAATATTCAAGATAGAGAATACATGTATAGAACAACATTTATAGTAAATTTAATTTACAATAAGATTGGTTCTATACTATTTTTTGATCCGACGTATGGTAACGGAGATATTTCGAATTTTCGAAAATCCCCCCCTCCCACTAGTCCGTTTTCAGCCATTAACGAACTTGATCTTTCTTTTTGCATAAAACGTGTAAATATCGAGTTTGGTAACGATCAAACAAAAATTGCGACTATTTTATATATATATATATATAATTTTGAACGGACCTCATTTTCGTCATCTCCTGGGTTGAATCGATGGACATTTGAAGAAATGTTTCGAAAATCGCGTCATGAGTACGACCTCAATAGCTGATTTCTCCTAAGGGAAATCTGCTAAAAGGATGGTAACCTAGAGATATCACGTCCTAATTAGCCTTATTAGAACAAACTGGACGTTAATAAATAACAACCATGTCGTATGAACAGGCTGTTATAATATTGAGATTAAAGCTCTTAGATGAGAAACCGGGCATGTATTACCTTAGTTATTTGTCCGCTGTCACATATGGTCTTACTTTAAAAAATATTCAAAGCTCCAAAATACTTTGAACAGTAATTATTAAACATGACAGGGCTATTGCAAAATCACCAAGTTTGTGAACAATATTAGAAATTACATTCAAAATATGGGAGATCTTCCAAAATTCCTTTTGTTGGAATTAACTAAGAAGGACGTAGATAATAAGCATATTAATACGAACATGTTCTATTCGAAAGCCAAGGTTTTTGCAGCGCTGACAATCGGTGCATTCATAAGTCAGCCTTGCTCAGTTATGGTGACAGCATCTTGGCAAGGTTTTCAGCGGGACTGCACCATTCATTCAACACATCATTTTGGCAACCTCTTCATGAATTCTTCCTTAAATTGTGTCTTAAAGAAATAATGTCATGCTGGGAAGCTTGATGTAACTCTTTGGGGGCAGAGTGCCGTCACAGGGCGAAGGTTTCAAAAATAAGGGCATGAGTTCGCTCACTTTTGAGAAACATATGTTTTCAAAATCATAATGAAATGCAAATTATTTGGTATGCCAATAAAATCTCTGTTATTCTACTGTACCTGTGTATGTCACTGACCTCCTCCTAAACGGCTGGATCGATTTGAATGAATATTTTTGTATGCGTTTGGGTGACGC
This sequence comes from Riptortus pedestris, assembly GCA_019009955.1. Lineage (NCBI taxonomy): Eukaryota > Metazoa > Arthropoda > Insecta > Hemiptera > Alydidae > Riptortus > Riptortus pedestris. The sequence continues at coordinate 19,648,428 of CM032231.1, forward strand.
CCTGCATGGTTTAGATTCACAAATCAGCCAGGCAGATGGTGCAGGAGTGGGGGTTGTAAGGGAGGCCTAAAATTAAAAATAACGATATTTCGTTTCCGATTGGTTTTTCGGCAAATATGCGCAGGTTAAAAGTTGTTTATTTTGTTATTTAGAGTAACTTTTGATTTATTCACTTTTGTCGTATAACAAAGTACAAACGAGACATACACTAAAAAATAAAAGTGGGAGCCAACAATTTTATTGGACCCTAACGATTGAACCGAACTTAACAAAACTCTATATGTAAATTAGCATTAATTCTTCCATGATTATAAGCTATATTAAATTTTTTAGGTTCGAACAGGAGTGGGGGTTATAAGGAAGGCCTGAATAAAAAATTCGCGATATTTCATTTTCTACTTGTTTTTAGGCAAACGTGCACTTAACAAAAGTCCGTCACGCAGGGGCTACGTAAACTAAGCAGATTTCCCACGTGCATTTTTACAATAGAGAAATCTGCATACTGGTAACACAATATCACCGTGATTAGATAATGAGAAATCTTTCAGTTAATTAAAATAAATTTCCAACTGAAACGGCTTCTGAATTGTAAGAATAATTTATATTTTAATAACTCAAATTTTAGTAGCCGGGGGTGTGCGGATGAACAGAACGTATTTGCATAAATCTCACAAAGGAAGGTAAGGTAAGGTTAAAAACAACAGGTTAGAAGAAGCTTCCGCCTGAGCCGAGAAATGACGACAGACTTCGTAAAAATGCAAATATCTCGGTTAATATTCAAGATAGAGAATAAATGTATATAACAATATTTATAGTAAATTTAATTTGCAATAAGATTGCTTCTATACAATTTTTCGATCCGATGCATAATAATGGAGATATTTCGAATTTTCGAAAATCCCCCCTCTAAACCCCCTCTCCCTCTGGTTCGATTTCAGCCATTAACGAACTTGATCTGTCTTTTTACATAAAACGGTAAAATATCGAGTTTCGTAACGATCAAACAAAAATTGCGACCGCTAGAGCGTTAACAGACAAATATATATATATATATATATATATATATATATATATATATATATATATATATATATATAAATATATATATATAATTTTGAACGGACCTCATTTTCGTCATCTCCTGGGTAGGATATATAGACATTTGAAGAAAATTTTCGAAAATCGCGCCATGAGTACGACCTCAATAGCTGATTTCCCTTAAGGGAAATCTGCTAAAAGTTGATTTTTGTGTTATCAAAAGTAGCTTTTGTTTTAAGCATAATATTATTAAATTAAATACCCTAATCGCTTGAAATATCATACAGGATAACGTCTGCCGGGACCGCTAGTATAAGTATAAAATTACTCACTAACTGACAATATACTAGGACCTGTAACAACTACTTACTAGCTATAAAACATGCAACAATAAAATAAGCTAAAGGAAACATGTATCACAGTTCAACAATTCATAAATACTACACGGGTATTGTATAACCATAGACCGAGTAATTATCCTGGGAACCCACAACACTTCTGAGAACATATAGTCCGTCACGCAGGGCTATAAGTAGAAGGGGGGAGGGGGTAATGAAGGCTGAAACCAAGAAAGTACGAATAATTCGCTTAATACGAGAAAATGCAAAGAACAACAATTTGATGATATAAAAAATTTGTTGTCAAGACAACAATTTGATGATATAAAAGCTTGTTGTATGTGGTAGACCGTCACCGACTCATAAGAACGGAGATATTTTGAATTTTGGAATTCCCCTCCCTCTATTCCTGGTTTGATTTCAGCCAGTAACAAATATGGTCATCGACTATGGTATAGATCACATAAACAGGGGCTCAGGTTAGCTATGTGAGTTAAAGCGTTGCCTTTACTCTCACATGGTAGTCCTAGAGTGGCGAGTTCGATTCTTGCATGGGCAAAGGAATTTATTTATTGCCGGAATTCATTAAATAACATTCTTAGTCGCACCCTGGCTAGAAAAGAGTGGCAACCTGTAGATAACCCGTCCCAATTCGCCTTAGTTGCAAAAAGTGGACGTTAATAAATAAAAAAAATCACATAAACACTTTCGAAACAAGAACGTAAAACTTAATTGGGGACTTCATCACACATCAAATTTGCTTGCATCTCGCATAATAAAGGTCTCTTGAAAACAATATTTGATATTTAAGCTTAGAATAAAGCGGTTCGGAACAAAAGAGTAGAGGGCTTAACTTATTTTTTTTTTGTATTCTCTTTATTGTCTTATCATTAACAAACTTATCTGCTTTTCATGTAAAACTAAAGATCAAGTACGTCAACAGCTGAATCGGATTGGGGTTTAGAAAGGGTAATACGATAATTTGAAATATATCTGTTATTGTAAGTCGGATCGAAAAATTGTACATACCAAACCTTATTGCTAATTAAATTACCTATAAATGCTGTTATATGAATATTTTCTATATCATGAAAATTACCGAAGGCATCGGCATTATTTAGTTTTCAGCCTTCAGTAAACCCCTACTCCTACTCTTGTCAATTTAACAATAAGCTTTTATATCATGAATGACTACATTCAAAGTCTAAATAACAAATATTGTTTACAAAAGACCTTCATTATGCGAGAGGCGTGGAAATCCGTTGTGAGCTGAAGTCACCAACTAAGATTTTGCTTTCTTGTCTCGAAAGTGTTTATTTGATCTATAGCCATACTCGATATTTAACCGTTTCGTGCAACACTTTAGTTCATCGGGCTAGTAATAATAATAATAAGGGGGGGGGGGTTAAAGGGAATTCCAAAATTCAAAATAACTCCGCTATAATGAGTCGGAAAATATTATAGAACCCATTTTGTTAAACTATTGATGGTCTACAATTGTTGTTCTATGCTTTTTGTAACTCTAGTATTAAGCGAGTTATTCGTACTTACTTGTTTTCAATGTTCAGTAACCCCCCCCTCCTTTTTAATCATCGGTTTTTTACATAGAAATATATAATTTGTGCTGAGATGAAGTCAAAAGTATGTTATATCAGCAAGTAAGTTCCCCGTGGGAAATCTGTTTAGGTTACACAGCTGTGTGACGGACCTTTTCAAACTTGTTGCAAGCATTAGTCAAGCTATTGTTGATATAAAGTGATTGCTTTGCCAGTATTAGTCCTTGAAAGCATATTTATAGCTTTCAACGGATTTTTTCCATCATTTCTTTTTTCTAGTTGCCAAGTAGTTAAAAGCAATATGGCAGTCGTTTGTGATCAATGATGAATCGAGTAAATATTGACCTGCGGCATCTATTGCTGTGTACTCGACGGGAGAGTTGGCTCCTTCCCAAAAATCCATCGGACTTTGTAAAAGATAAAAGAGAAGAATAGTTTGTTGTTGGGCCGTGGTCAAGGAAGTTTAAACGCTTGTCAATGAATTTTTTTTTTCTCGTCGTTTATGGCATATCTTCCGCGAAGGCAGTGTAGTGGCCAGCCACTTGTTGATGGAACTATATTAACACCTCATCCTACCTGTTGATGTTTATTACCTATCTGTTGGTATTTATAAATCGTAATATCGTTCCATTAACAACTGTTTATTCCTAGGGGCTGTCCGAGCTGTTTAACGTAATTAGGGGCTCAAACTAGCCGTGTGAGCTAAAGCGTTATTCACTATGCACTTTGGTACACCTATTGTAGGACATTCGGTTCCCGTAGAAGAAATTTATTCTGTAAATAAAATAATATCCTTGTCCCTTGCCCTGGTTAGGAAAGTCCGTCACGCAGTAGCTGCGTTAACTAAGCAGATTTCTCACGTTCAGTTATAACATACTCTTGCTCTCAACTCACTATATTTCTAATTAAAAATCTGGTATGCAGAAGTGGTACTTTACTGAAGGCTGAATGTATTAAAGCACAAATAACTCGCTTAATATATGGGCTACGAAAAAAAAAGTATAACACATTTGTAGTACATCAACCACATAGGAAGATTGACCCTATAAAATTTTTCGTAACGATTCATGATAAAGAAGATATGGCATTTTGACCCACCCCGTCCCCTTTAACTCCACTGTTGCCATTTTCTGTTGCGATTTTAGCCAATAACTAATATAAACATTAGAGATGAAAAAAAAAACAGTTAAATATTGAGTATGGTAGAGATCAAATAAATATTTCGGAGGCAAGACCGGAAATTATTACTTCAAGACTTCATCTCACGCAGTAAAAGATCTATGATGATAATATTTCGTATTTAAGCTTAGAATACAGTGGTTCATAACATAACAGCTTATTGATAATGACATGAGTCGGAGTGGGGATTTACTGAAGACTAAAAAACTAATAAATCCAAATATCTCGGTTAATGCTCAAGATTGTGAAAAAATGTACACAACAACATTCATAGAACATTACATTTTCAATAAGATTGGTTCTATACAATTATTCGATCCGACGCATAACAACGGAGGTATTTTGAATTTTCGAAATTCTCCTCCACTCGCAACCCCCCTCCCCCGGTCCGATTTCAGCCGTTAACGAACTTGATCTTTCTTTTTGTATGAAACGATCATATACCAATTTTCACCCCCTCTAAACCCCTCCTCTCTCACTGGTCCAATTACAGCCATTAACTTGATCTTTATTTTTACATAAAACATTTTAATATCGAGTTTCGTAACGATCGAACAGTAATTGCGACCACTAGAGCGTTAACAGGCATATATATATATATATATATATATATAAAATTTTGAGCGGACCTCGTTTTCGTGATCTCCTGTGTAGGATCGATGGACATTTCAAAACATTTTCGAAAATTGCGTCATGAGTACGACCTCAATAAATGATTTGCCTTAAGGGGAATCCTATTCCTAGGTCTGAGAGTTAGAATCTTTTCTTCAGATAGTGGGGCAATAAAATAAGAAAGTTTAGAGAGAATGAAAGTGCCGATACTTATACTCATTAAACCCTCATAGTTATTCCTTTACAATGGAATGTGGTTATGCTTGGGGCACCATTTTAAGGGAAATACTACAACAGTCGCTGGTTGTAAAAATGTAGTTTAAATTGTAATTAATATCTATGTGCATTTTATTTTCCAGATATTCGTATTTGACCACGAAGAGCTTGTTGCAACGTACTTCCTCCATGAAGACATAATGGACTTCGTAGTATTAGGAAACCTTGTGTTTAATGCAAGGAACGTCGATGTATCAGTCACAGAAATGATGGGAGGTAAGTATTTCACTATCTTTTCATTCCACTTTGCTCTACAAAGCTGGAAGTTAGCTCATTTTCAAAATAATTATTAAAGCTTTTCTGTACGTAATTAGTGCATGCTCAGGTGTTTCATTTTTATTTATCAATGGCTGTGGGTAACTATTAAATTATTATTATTTTCTTTGTACTCAGGTCCAAGGTTTAATTATATGTCAAGAGGTGCCATGATCGGGCGATTTCCAATAAGAGCGATAGGAGACAAGATTTGCTTTGTAAGCCGAAATGCAAAATCAGTTTACGTTCACGCTTCCTCTAAAGAAGAGAAGTTTAAAAGACTTGCGGAAATTCAGGTAAGCAGAGACCCTGCTAGTTACATTAGTTAAAAGCATCTGTGTTTTTTTTGAAATCTGAAATTGGAAGCTGATTAAGTGTTCAACTCTAATATCTGTGAAATCAAAAGAAAGTCTTTTTTTTCCGATTGGTCTCTCTAATATAAGGTTTTTTCTCAAGACCCTGGCATAAAGACCTTTAGAATTCAAAACATTCCTGGATTTTTATAAGCTTCAATTTTTATTTTTCTCTCCATTCTTTCAATTAGTATCCTGGGACGACCTTTGCTTAGGTTACTTCCAGTTGAACCTCATTCTTCATGTATCTTAATTACCTATCTTACTTTAGAAAAATCAAGAACCAAGAAATAAATATGATATTTCACGATACAATGTTTGTTGGTTGCGCAATAGAATCATGATTTCGATAGTGGCAGGACTCTGTTCACTTGTTTTTGCCATTATTAAGCAGTTAAAAATATGTAGATCTTACCTGATTGGAATATTTTAGAATAATGGCAAAAAAGAACAGGATCATACTCTAGGAAGCAAAAAAGAACAAGTAAACAAACATTTGCACTAATTTACAAACAAACAAAGTATGCAAATACTTAATAAAATATTTTTTGTTTATTATGATCAAGGCTTTCAATTAAATATTTACTTTTATTTAACAAGTTTTAGTTGTACTTATTATTAGATAAACACAAAACTTCTTGGGGTGTGAAAATACTCTTTCCCCCACTGCTTATGACACGAGTCATGTAGATTAAATAACACTATCGAGTTAGAGCATGAGATCTTAATTGATGACGTCATCCATCATAACATTTACATGCATCTCACATAATAAAGGTCTCTTGAAAACAGTATTAGGTATTTAAGCATAGAATAAAATGATTCATGATATAATAGTTTATAGTTAATATGACTTGAGTAGGACTGGGGGTTTACTGAAGGCTGACAACTGAAAAAAAAAATAATATCTCGGTTAATATTCAGATAGAAGGAAATGTGTATATAACAACGTTAATAGGCAATGAGATTGATTTTATTATAAGATTGATCCTATACAAAGTTTTCGATCCGACGTATAATAACAGAGATTTCGAATTTTCAAACCCTCCCCCTCCCCCCTCCTTCCGGTCCGATATCAGCCTTTAATGAACTTGATCTTTAATTTTACATGAAACTCTTATATATCTAGTATGGTAGTGAAAAAAAAAAAATTGGACCGCTAGAGCGGAACTGATAAAATATATATATAATTTCGAACGGAGCTCATTTTCGTCATCTACTAGGTAGGATTGATGGATTTTGGAGAATTTATATTTTAGGCCTCCTATAACACCCCCTCCCCCCCGGCTAGTCTGATTCCTGCCATTACTTGATTTTGAGTTATATTATTATTATTATTTATTAACGTCTACTTTTAGCAGATTTCCTTTAAGGTAAATCAGCTATTGAGGTCGTACTCATGACGCGATTTTCGAAAAATTTCTTCATATGTCCATCATCCTACCTAGGAGATAACGAAACTGAGGTCCGTTCAAAATTATTTATATATATATATATATATATATTTGTCTATTAACGCTCTAGCGGTCGCAATTTTGTTTGATTGGAAATTCGAAATATCTCCGTTACTATGCGTGGGATCCCAAATTCGTATAGAATCAATCTTATTGAAAATTAAATTTACTATAAATATTGTTATATACATTTATTCTCTATCTTGAATATTAACCGAGATATTAACGGACGAGAGTGAATTTCCCGCCAAAAGCTAGTTCGGCCGTTTCCGTAACTGTTCGGCACTCTTATTGAGATCTCTCGATTTTATAACTTTACGTGGGAAATCTGCTTAGTTTACGCAGACCCTGCGTGACGGACTTTTTCCAACTAAGGCTAATTGGGACGGGTTATCTAAAGGTTACCACCCTTTTCTAGCCAGGGTGGGACTTAGGATGTTATTTAATGAATTTCGTCACTAAATAAATTCCCTTGCCCAGGCGGGAATCGAACTCGCCACTCTAGGATTACCATGTGAGATTAAAGGCAACGCTTTAACTCACATGGCTAACCTGAGCTCCGTTTTGAGTTATAGACGAAACATTTACTTAGCTAGTTTTAGATACAGCGGGAAATATAACCTGAATAGGAGACATGCACGGCTTGAAGACGTAGTCTATCTTTGATTCCTAGGGTGTCTATACTTTTTTAGAATGAGATCCTCTGTATTGAATTGCCATGTTATAAATATCTTTATGAGGGATATATGCTTCTAAAGTAATGTCTAGTATTTGCCAACTAATAGCTACTGCAAGGGCGCAACGTTATTAACTGATTCAGAAGGCATATTTGCTCTGCGGTATTTATAAACTGATGGACGACTTACGAATCTGTTCCAAACTTCAAAAGTGTGTAAACTCTGCTATGATTCCTATCCATTCCGATTAAAGAATCATTTTCTTATATTACATTCAACCCTCAACACCCTAAAAAAAGTCCGTCACTCAGGAACTGCGTTAACTAAGCAGATTTCCCACTTGCGTCACGTATTTGCATTTATCTCAAAAAGTAAAAGTTCAATGAGACCAATATCTGGTATTTAGGCTTCAAATAATGTGCTTCATAATATAACAGCTTATTGTTAATATGACACAAGTAGGGGTTTACTGCATTCCATAAACTAACAAAATTCAAATATCTTGGTTAATAATTAAGTAATGAAAAAAACATACATAACAGCATGTATAGAACATTACATTTGCAACAGTATTGGTTCAATAGAATTTTTTGATCAGACGCATAATAACGGAGATATTGAGAGTTTTAGCAGATTTCCCCTAAGGGAAATCAGCTATTGATGTTGTACTCATGACGAGATTTTCGAATTTTTTCTTCAAATGTCCATCGACCCGTTCAAAACTGTATATATATATATATATATATATATATATATATATATATATATATATTTGTCTGTTACCGCTCTAGCGGTCGCAATTTTTATTTTATCGTTACCAAACTTAATATATAATCGGTTTATACAAGAAGAAAGACTAAGTTCTTCAATGGCTGAAATCAGACAAGGGAGAGGGAGGGTTTAGAGGGGGAGAATAACAAAAATTCTTAATATCTCCGTTATTATGCGTCGGATCGAAAAATTGAACAGAACCAATCTTATTGAAAATGTAATGTTCTATGAATGTTGTTATGTACATGTTTTCACTATCTTGATTATTAACTGAGATATTTGCCTTATTTAGTTTTCGGTCTTCAGTAAAGCCCCACTCCTACTCATCTCTTATTTTCAATATTCTATTATGTTATGAAGCACTTTATTTGAACCTTAAATACCAAATATTGTTCTCATTGAACTTTTAAGTTTTGAGATAAATGCAAATACGTGGCGCACGTGGGAAATCTGCTTAGTTAACGCAGCCCCTGCGTGACGGACTTTTTTATTAGCAGACTTCCCTTCAGGACGAAAATGAGGTCCGTTCAAAATTATATATATATGTATATATATATATATATATATATATATATATATATATATATATATCTGTTAACGCACTAGCGGTCGGAATTTTTGTTTGATCGTTACCAAACTCGATATTTAAACGTTTTATGCAAAAAGACACATCAAGTTCGTTAATGGCTGAAATCGGACCAGTGGGAGAGGTGGTTTAAAGGGGGGATTTTTGAAAATTCAAAATATCTCCGTTATTATGCGTCGGATCAAAAAATTGTATAGAATAAATCTTATTGAAAATTAAATTTACTATAAATATTGTTCTATACATTTATTCTGTATCTTGAATATTAAAAGATATTTGCATTTGTATTCTGCGTGTGGTCGCCAGGAGTGGCTGTTCGGACTTTCCGCCGAGAGCTCTGGCGGTCGTTTCCATAACTATTCGTCCCTCGTGAATAGGTTTAGAGGTTAGGTTAACTGTTTTTTGGGGCTAGAAACTACTGGGTTATTACGCCCTAAATAATGTTTTAGGTTTAGAGGTTTCTTACTACTACAGTTGTTATTAGGCAGATTTCTTTATTGTAAAACTTCTCGTGGGAAATCTGCTTAGTTTATGCAGCCCCTGCGTGATGGACTTTTTTAAATTCCCACTGTAAACCCTCCCTCCCATTGGTCGGATTTCAGACATTAACGAACTCGACCTTTAGTTTTATATAAAACATTTCAAATATTGAGTTTGATAACGATTAAACACAAATTGCTACAACTAGAGTCCTTAACAGATATATATATATATATATATATATATATATATATATATACTACCGGACCAGGCAGACGTTGTCCTGCATGATATATCAAGCGATTAGGATATTAAATTTAATATTGTGTTTAAAACAAAAACTACTTTTAATAACACAAAAAACAGCATTTGTTATGTGTACGTTTGCCTAAAAACAAATAGAAAATAATATATCGCGAAAACTTGGTATGCAAAAAGAAAAGGAAAAATGAGAGAAGGAAAAGAAGACGTTTTAGTTCTATAATTATCTGGTAGAATGCGCACTACACGTCTTTACAAAACAAATAGTTTTAGACCAATAATTGAAATAAATCAAAACCCTCAACAATAATAATGCAAATACATAAATGTAAATAAAGAAAAGAAAATAATTGCGACATTCAAATTTTAACTTTAATCAAGCAGCGGAATTCCGTCAAAAATTCCTGGTACCGGACTCGCAATCCTGCCCTCCGTCCTGCCCTCAACTCCATGACTACCCAGATCCGTGCCCTGATGAGACAATGGATGACAGCCCAGTGGCACGAAACCCTCCGGCTAACACACGGGGATCACCGCAAGCTCTGGAAGCTGGTGAAGACCAAGATCGTTAAGAAACGTTCTGTTCTCCTCCAGTCTGACGGAGACTCTGTGATGAGACCCGTGGACCAGGCAGAGGCCCTGGCGGCACACATGTCGGCAGCGGCCCGAGCCCGGACCCGCGACAGCGAGGAGGCTCCCTCGTTGGATCATGTGAACAACTTTATGTTCACATCACCGAGGCAGCTCACTGCCATCTTGCGCCGAACCAAAGGGGGTAAATCCCCTGGTCAGGACAAGGTGCAGTACGTGCTGCTGCGCCAACTTCCCCGTAAGTCTCTATCCTATCTCACCCATCTCCTCAACTCCTGCCTCCGCCTTCGGCATTTCCCCTCGCAATGGAAACATGCCATCATTGTTCCCCTCCTAAAACCCCGCAAGTCCGGTACTTCCCCTGACGACTACCGACCCATTAGCCTCCTCTCACACATCTCCAAGGTATTGGAAAAAGTGGTCCACAGATACTTTGTAGATTTTTGTGAGGAGGCCTCCATCCTTCCCAACGAACAATCCGGTTTCCGTCCCCGTCACTCCACTCTACATCCTCTATACCGACTCCAATCCCTCGCCACCAATAACCTCCGCAGGAACATCGCTACTGCCGTCATATCGATCGACTGTACGCAGGCCTTTGATTCCGTCGACCATGCCAAACTCCTCTCCATCCTATCCGAACACCACTGCCCCGAACAACTATACAACATCCTTAAATCCTTCCTCAGCGGTCGATCCTTCCAGATAAGGGTCGGCGAATCCCTCTCCACTTTACTCTTTTATCTTCTTATCTACTCTTTCTCTATCCCTTTCCTTTCTTCTTTCGTTTTCTCCTATCCTTACAATCCCACCCGGCAACTGGCCGTTGTTGGGTAACCTACCTTCGAGTTTCATTCACACCCTCAACAAGTCCACAGACCCCCCTTATAATGGAACTCTCAGTTCAGCAGGAGGGAAACTGTCCGTACCACCTCGCATGGCCTGACGGCCCTCGCAGTTGACAAACCGTGGTATGATTATAAGAGGGCCTCAGGTAAAAAAAAAATAAAAAAAAACATACATTAGATAAACATATTAACATTTCATTACATTTCCAATAGCATTATATGTTCTATATAAAACATTCAAATATTGAGTTTGATAACGAGATATATATATATATATATATATATATATATATATATATATATATATATATATATATAGTTTTGAACGGACCTCATTTTCGTCTTCTCCTGGGTATAATCGATGGACATTCGAGGAAATTGATGAGTATGAACGACCTTAATAGCTGATTTACCTTAGCTCTAAATATAAAAATATTACATATTGCTGTGTATAATAACTAACGGGTTATACAATTTGTTAACGAATCATAATCTTTTGTTTGTTTAGGAAACAGTTACTAATTTATTGCTTATTTCAGAAAGATGTGAAGGAACAAAAATGTACTTTTGAGAAAAATCATAAAGTCTATCAACAACAAGTGGGAGGGGGAGGGGGGGGGATTTTCGAAAATTCTTGCAAATTAAATGGTCTATAAATATTTTTATATACATTTTTTATCCATCTTGAGTATTAACCGAGATATTTGCGTTTTTCAGTTTTCAGCCTTCAGCAAATCCCTACTTCCACTCTTGTTACATAAACAATATTCTGTTATATAATAAACCACATTATTTGAAGATTAAATACCAAATGTTGTTTTCAAAAGACATTTATTATACGAGATACATGCAAATATGTTCTGGTGCCCCTCCCCGTCTTACGTTTTTGGACTACTAAAATTTCATTGATTGAAATAAACATTATTGTGATTTATTATAATTTACAGTACTAGAAATAGTAAATAGTTTTCAATAAAATTAATATCTTATGTTCAGATATATTTCATTAATTGTTCTTCTTTCCGGTCTAAATTCTATCTATTCAGCGCTGCGATGTTGGCTGATTGGTGTTAGGAGTATGTAGATTTAACAGTTGTAAACCTCCCCTTAGGAAATCTGCTTAGTTTACGCCGCCCCTGCGTGATTGACTTTCCTTTCTTCATTCTTTCCCAAGAATGGGTGATGACATAGATCAGCGACCATCAGAAAGACCTTTTGCTTTGGAACATGCGAGACGACCGTCAAAGTCAAGGTGCGCCTGAATCTCAAAATTGTATCAGTTGTTCATCTATTAGAGACGCCACTGGAATCGGGTGGTAATCACATGAAACTGGCTGATTGATGGTCCATTGTAGTTGTAATTGTACACAAGCCGACCATAAACAGTGTAATTATGCAAAGAAGGGCATTGTAAGTTCTTCTATATTGTCTGATATATTTGAATCGCCAGTCGTCAATAAAGCCACAACTCCTGTTCACACCGTAGGGTCATTGCTTAAATGTCAGCATGAATTGAAGAGGTCTATGTAAAAAGGGCTGAAAACTGAAAACCTAGTATTGAGATACTGTGAGTGCAAAATTTCACTTGTATATATCGTTTAACCTAAAACTTGTGCAACTTGAACTTCCAGTAATGAAGTTATGTTCAATTTTTGGTGATCTAATTTATGATGAAATCTAAAAAAAATTCGTTAAAAATATTAAACAAACTCCTTTTAAATATAACCTTACATACGCCCTTCTTGCATAGACATTGCCAAGTAAGATCTGATAATATTGAATAAGAACTAAAATAAAAACACATTTACAGCTATATGTAGAAAGATAATTTTTTAATAATATAGTGCTGTATTAGAAACGTTACCGTATGGTATCCTCTTTTCTCAGTGAAATTACTCACAGAAAGTACTTTTCCTTGAATGACACGAAGGCGTTTTTCAGAAATTTGGTAAAGGCTGAGTAAACATTTGAGCAGTGGCGGCTCGCGTATAGGCACTGTGGAACTGCAGCACCCCCAATTTCCACTTGATATTATCGATAACATTTAATATAATGAGCCTTTTTCTTTAATTATTTCTTTATACTTGTATAATATATAATCCTTAAGCTTAATGCAGTAACCATCCCCCAGTTTATGAAAAAAGAAACAAAAATCTTTGTATGGAACTGTGAGCTTCACGGTTCCAGCGGCGAGATGTTGACTGTTGTGCGCATGCGCACACAGGCAGCCCCAGGCGAAACTGCAGGGGAGAGAGAGAGCACTGTTGTTCCCGCAGTGCCGACCCCCGCGTGCTAAGGCTAAAAATTTTCTGGAGCAGCACCCCCACTAATTTTAGCTACGAGCCGCCACTGCATTTGAGACAAACGTTAATAGGAGTTCTGCTACATTTTACCGAATAGTTGCACAGTATGTCTCTGTGTTTTTTTGTGCTGGTACACAGTGAGTGGAAGCGCTATAAGGTATCCCACAAGAAGTGTGTCTTGGTGTACTTTATCTCAACCATAAAAATGATCAAACAAATTCTCGTGCTCATTTGCAGTAACTTTAATTCCACAGGTTTGTTTACAACAGTTCAATATCGAGTTCCTAAGTTCATAGTATCCATCCTACCTTTTGTTGAAGCATACGATTCATCCGACTATCGTTTATTCTTATTGTTTTTGCGCCAAACGCCCTTTTAGCAGAATTTCCCTTAGGGGAAATCAGCTATTGAGGTTGTACTCATGACGGAATTTTCGACATTTTTCTTCAAATGTCCGATCCTACCTAGTAGATGACGAAAATGAAGTCCGTTCAAAACTGTATATATATAATATATATATATATATATATATATATATATATATATATATATATATATATATATACTTGTCTGTTACCGCTCTAGCGGTCGCAATTTTTGTTTGATCGGTACCAAACTCGATATTTAGTCGTTTTATGTAAAAAGAAAGATCACGTTCGTTAACGGCTGAAATCGGACCAGTGGGAGGGGGGGTTTAGAGGAGAGGATTTTTGAAAATTCGAAATATCTCCGTTACTATACGTCGGATCGAAATATTTCACAGACTCAATCTTATTGCAAATTAAATTTACTATAAATATTGTTATATAAATTTATTCTCTATCTTGAATATTAACCGAGATATTTGCTTTTTTATGAAGTCTGTGGTCGGGTATAGTTCGGATTAGGTCGGCCATTTCCGCCAGTACTCGGCTCAGGTGGAAGCTTCTTCTAACATTACCTGTCGTTTCTAACCTTACCTTACCTTCCTTACTTTGTGAGATTTATGCAAATACGTTCTGTTCATCCGCCCCCCCCCCTTCTTTAGTTCTTGGACTACTAAAATTTGAGTTATTAAAATATGAATTATTCTTACAATTCAGAAGCCGTTTGAGTTGGGAATTTATTTTAATTAACTGAAAGATTTCTCATTACCGTTTGTATTTAATTTAATCGCGGTGGCATTGTGTTACCAATATGCAGATTTCTCTATTGTAAAACATCTGCTTAGTTTACGCAGCCCCTGCGTGACGGACTTTTTACATAGACCTCCTCAATTTCAAGTCACAATTTTAGAAGAGGTTGTTACTAAGGAACAATGAATATATGATGGATTGTGCGTTTAGCTCATTGAATGTCATTCTGTTCAGCATCTGCGTGGTGGATTTATTATTCATTTTTATCGACGCGACATTTTTATACCACAGTTACTCCTCTTGATATTAAACGTAAATGAGTGTCCTGTGCTGTTGCTTTTTACGAGTAAACTTATATAAATAGGTAAGCCATTAGGGAACATATATAAAGCGCCTCACCTTGGAGTCACTAAATAGAACTGAAATATGAGCTTTGCGGGAGGCCCATTAAGAACAAATTTTAGACGGAATAAATGAGAGAGGCTGTGGATCCAAGATGGCCGGCAGAAGCGTTATTAATGTCTTCTTGGGCTGTTTGTTTTCCTTGCTCCTGGCAGTGTAAGGTTGGCGGTAGCACCTTGGCGCTACATCTCCAAACAACAGTCCGTCTCAAATTATTAATGAAAATTCAGTTGGCATGCCCGCAACCTCACCTGACCTAACAAGGTCAGCCTTTGTGAAACTTAGAGGATGCAGATGCAATGGTATTACACTTAGTACTGCAAACTTCAAAGCTATGGCCTACTTAGGCTGGTATTTGAAGTAGTTTTAGCAGATTTCCCTTCAGGGAAATAAGCTATTGAGGTCGTACTCATGTCACGATTTCCGAAAAATTTCTTCAAATGTCCATCGATCCTACCCAGGTGGTGACGAAAATGAGGTCCTTTCACAATTATATATATATATATATATATATATATATATATATATATATATATCTGTTAACGCACTAGCGGTCGGAATTTTTGTTTGATCGTTACCAAACTCGATATTTAAACGTTTTATGCAAAAAGACACATCAAGTTCGTTAATGGCTGAAATCGGACCAGTGGGAGGGGGGTTTAGAGGGGGGATTTGCGAAAATTCAAAATATCTCCGTTGCCATACGTCGGATCAAACAATTGTATAGAACCAATCTTATTGTAAATTAAATATACTATAAATATTGTTCTAAACATTTATTCTCTATCTTGAATATTAACCGAGATATTTGCATTTGTATTGTGTGTGTGGTCGACAGGAGTCGTCTGTTCGGGACTTTCCGCCGAGAGCTAGGGCGGCCGTTTCAGTAACTGTACGTCCAACGTGAATAGGTTTAGAGATTCCTTGCTACTACTGTTATTATTAGGCAGATTTCTCTATTGTAAAACTTCACGTGGGAAATCTGCTTAGTTTACGCAGCCCCTGCGTAACGGACTTTCTACTTCCTTCTCTCTCTCGCTAAACCCCTCCACCCACTGGACCGATTTCTGCCATTGGCAATCATGATCATTAGTGCTGAATAGCACTGTAGATCAAATGAACATAATCCAGACAATGGACGTAAACCCTTAATTGTTGTCGTCATCAAACAACGAATTTGCATGTATCTCGCATAATAAAGGTCCCATGGGAAAAATAGTTTGAATGAAGAACTTCATTTTATAACAGCTTATTGTTATTAGGACATGAGTAGGAGTGGGGTGTTCTGAAGGCTGAAAACTGAGTATTCCAATTGTCTAACATTTATAGACAATTAAATTGAAGATTAGCTCTATACATTTTTTCGATCCGACGCATAATAATGGAGATATTTCGAATTTCCAAAATTCTCCTCCTCTAAACCCCCAGGTCCGATTTTAGCCGTTAACGAGCCTGATATTACGTTTTGCATGAAACGCTTATTTATCGAGTTTTTTAATGATAAAAAAATAATTGCGACCGCTAGGGTGGTAACTTACACACACACGATATGTATATATATATATATATATATATATATATATATATATATATATATATATATACAGGTTCCCGTGCCACCTCCCTTAAAATCGCCAATTGTATTAATAAAAAAGTCCGCCACGCAGGGGCTGCGTAAACTAAGCAGATTTCCCACGTGAAGTTTTACAATAAAGAAATCTGCCTAATAACAACTGTAGTAGTAAGAAACCTCTAAACCTAAAACATTATTTAGGGCGTAATAAACCAGTAGTTTCTAGCCCCAAAAAACAGTTAACCTAACCTCTAAACCTATTCACGAGGGACAAATAGTTATGGAAACGCCCGCCAGAGCTCTCGGTGGAAAGTCTGAACATAGCCTACTGGTGACCACACGCAGAATACAAATGCAAATATCTCGGTTAATATTCAAGATAGAGAATAAATGTATATAACAATATTTATAGTAAATTTAATTTGCAATAATATTGATTCTGTACAAAGTTTCGGTCCAACGTATAGTAACGGAGATATTTCGAATTTTCGAAAATCCTCCCCTCTAAACCCCCCTCCCACTGGTCCGATTTCAGCCGTTAACGAACTTGATCTTTCTTTTTACATAAAACGACTAAATATCGAGTTTGGTAACGATCAAACAAAAATTGCGACCGCTAGAGCGGTAACAGACAAATATATAGATAGATAGATAGATAGATAGATAGATAGATATATATATATATATATATATATATATATATATATATATATATATATATACAGTTTTGAACGGACATCATTTTCGTCATCTCCTGGGTAGGATCGATGGACATTTGAAGAAAAATTTCGAAAATTCCGTCATGAGTACAACCTCAATAGCTGATTTCCCTTAAGGGAAATCTGTTAAAAAAGGCTTTTACATTGTGTGCCATAATTGTGACCCCTAAAGAATCTTTTCAGTCTATATTCAACCACCTCTCTAGCATCTCCAGTTAAATGAAATAGGCATAAGAAGTTGCACATTTATAAGAAAGTGCCAACAGTTAGATATTTATAGATCAAGATTTGCCCGTTCTTTATTTACAGGTATACTTCAATTTAAAATGGGAATGGCTACAGAAAGAAGATAATTCATCAATATCATGTGATAAAAAGTTATTTTAGTGTTTAAATTAATCCCATATTTGTTTATTTTGACAGGAAACCATTACCTTCGTTAACGAATCAAATAACAGGAGAGCATTACTCGATTGGAGCTCTATGGTGAACAGGGTGGAAGTCAGAGCTCCGCTAATATTCTGATCTCCTGGTATTGGCTTTAGCATGGGGGGAATGCTGGCGGTGGGATGGGGGGTGTCCCCCAACCTAGTCCGTCACGCAGGGGCTCTGTTAACTAAGCATATTTCCCCCGTGCGTCACGCATTTGAATACAATATTTGGTATTTAGGCTTCAAATAATGTGCTTCATAATATATCAGCTTGTTGTTAATATGACAAGAGTAGGAGTGGGGTTTTACTGAAGGCCGAAAGTTGCAAATATATCGGTTGATAATAAAGATATTGAAAAAAGGGCCATAACAACATTTATAGAACATTACATTTTCAAAAGGATTCATTCTATACAATGTTTCGATCCGACGTATAATAACGAAGATTTTTCGACCCCCCTCCTACTGGACGGATTTCAGCTATTAACGAACTCGGCCTTTAGTTTTACACACAACTTTTAAATATCGATTTTTCCCCTTTGTGACATCACTATTATCCCCATAGAGGTGCACACAACACCTTTGTCGTATATTTAGTAGAAGTTTAAGGCTGAAAATTCCTTATTTGAACATGTATAGTACAATAGTTGTAGGACATTTAATTTGCAGAAAGATTGGTTATAAACATTTTTCCATCAGGGTCATAATTATGGAATTTCATTTAAGGCCTAGCTCACTCTAGCGTCGAGTATGGCGTTGGTGAAAGAAAAATATTGCCACATCTATCAATGGACTAAAACTTTCGAGACATTTTGTTTTATGAGCTAACGAATTAATAGATTACTCAGAAAGATTGTGCGCTAGAACAAAGAACATTTAATAACAGTGGCGGCTCGCGTGTAGTAGGGACTGTGGAACTGCAGCACCCCCCCAATTTCCACTTGATATTATCTATAACATTTAATATAATGAGCCTTTTTTCTTTTATAATTGTATAATATACAATCCACAAGCTAATGCAGTAACCATCCCCTACTTTATGAAAAAAAAATACAAAAATATTTGTATGGAACTGTGCACTTCACAGTTCCAGCGGCGAGGTGTTTGACTGTTGTCACACAGGCAGCTCCAGGCGAGGCTGCAAGGGAGAGAGAGCACTGTCGTTCCCGCAGTGCCGACCCTGGCGTACTAAGGCTAAAACTTTTCTGGATCAGCACCCCCAATAATAATAGCTACGAACCGCCACTGTCTAATAATTATTTTGAGCATCTTATAATAGCTCATGATGGTTCAGAGAATATTTATTTATTGGTTCTTATCGATTATCGGGAAGCCACCAATTTAAAGACGATTATAAAATTATGTTAAAAGAAAAAAACACTTCTAGAAATTATTTGAATAACAAAACGTAATTATAAATTAGAGTTAGCCCAAAACGTTATCACGTTATCCAAAAATTGTATAGAACGAATACTATTATAAATTTAATGTTCAGTAAATGTTGTTATGTACGTATTTTCACTATCTTGATTATTAATCGAGATATTTTCATTTTATGGTTTTCGGCTATCAGTAAACCCACCCTCCTACTCATGTTATATTAACAATAAGCTATTATATTATGAAGCACATTATTTGAAGCATAAATAACAATTATTGTTCTCATTAAATGTTTACTAGATAAATGCAAATACGTGGCACACTTGGGAAATCTGCTTGGTTTACCCAGCCCCTGCGTGACGGACTTTTTTTTGTGAGTTAACAAAAGCAAATACCAAAATTAAATAATTTTTTTTATTTTATCCTTCTCTCCCCCCGCGCTTTACCAGGGGCTTCATCCAATTTGTAATACTTTAAATTTTTAATCCGATCTAACAGGTAGTTCATGACCCACCAACACCCACATAGTGAGCCCTTGTAACCACCTTAGACCTCTTCCCAGCCATTTGCTGCATATTTACATCGCGGGCCGAAAGTTTCAAATGAGCGCCTGCAATTGGAGCCTCACTGCCTCTGTTCAGTGAAACTCCAATAATTTCCTAATACCCTAATTAAACTATCTTACCTATATATTGTACATAAAACCTATCTCACCTATTCATTTGTGGTCCTGTCATTTGTAATTGTTCCCCCTTTTTTTTTGTTTGCAGGCTCATGACATGACCATCACCAGCATGTGCGCCCTGCCAGGGAAGGAGCACATCATGCTGTCAGGTGGTTTCGACAGGGTCGTCAAAGCCTGGGACCTAAATACCAAGAAGAAGCTGGCCCAGCTGGACATCGGAGTGTGCATCAACGAGCTGTTCGCAGGGCAGCCAGGCCAGTTCTATGTGACCGGTTCCGACGGGTTCATCGTCAGAATCGAAGCTGCTCTCTGAACACCCAGCTCTCAAGAGGAACTATTGAAGGAAACTGCCATACGAGGAATGCTTCCTCGTATGGTGGCGACACACCATTATATTCAAAATGAAGAACTAGAGAACTACATTGTTTTGACAAATCAAATAGTATTATACAGTGAAACGTATTTAATTCATAAATCTTGGCTTAATATTTTATGAAATGTAACTATGCTTTTGCATAGGATTCAATTATAACTCCGAGGCATAATGCCATTTTCTATAGAGTACCATAGGTGAAACTGTGGTACATCATACCGTCATTAGTCTTTAGGCACATTTGCTAACCATTTTATTTAAAAAATAATATCAATGTAACGACATGAGTACTTATATTTCCATTATTACATTAATTTGGTGAAAATGCAGTTTAATCCCACCCTTGGCGGCGCACATTTGAAAATGGCGGTCGCGGCCATTTTATTTTTCTAACTTTATCTTTTTTAACACACTTAATTTGGTGGATCCTTAAGATTGCGGAGGATAGACTTTAGTGACCGCATTCAAAAATTTCCAAAATACCTCATCGGTCATTTAAACCAAGAGTGGGAACTGTAATTTTAACTTTATCTTTTTAACACACTTAATTTGGTGGATCCTTAGACTGTGGACGTTAGTAAAAAAATAAAAGTCCGTCATGCAGGGGCTGCTTAAACTAAGCAGATTCCCCACGTGAAGTTTTACAATAGAGAAATTTCACGAGAGCCGAGCAGTCAAGGAAACGGCCGAACTAGCTTTTGGCGGGAAAGTCACTCTCGTCCGTTAGCCGCCCAGATTTAATAAAAATGCAAATATCTCGGTTAATATCCAAGATAGAGAATAAATGTATATAACAATATTTATAGATAATTTAATTTGCAATAAGATTGATTCTGAACAATTTTTCGATCCGACGTATAGTAACGGAGATATTTCGAAAATCCTCCCCTCTAAACCCCCCCCCCTCCCACTTGTCCGATTTCAGCCGTTAACGAATTTGATCTTTCTTTTTACATAAAACGACTAAATATCGAGTTTGGTAACGATCAAACAAAAATTACGACTGCTAGAGCGGTAACAGACAAATATATAGATAGATAAATAGATATATATATACAGTTTTGAACGAACCTCATTTTCTTCATCTACTAGGTAGGATCGATGGACTTTTGAAGAAAAATTTCGAAAATTCCGTCATGAGTACGCCCTCAATAGCTGCGGTTATGGGAAATCTGCTAAAAGCAAGATGGCGTACGGTGACGTAACAAGGGTGGGTTTAAACTGCATTTGACCCCCATTTCTTAATGAGTACCTTAGGTAAAACTGGTACATCAGAATTCATACCGTCATTAGTCTTTAGGCATATTTGCTAACCTTTTTATTTAAAAAATAAAATCAATGTAACGACGTGAACATGAGTACTTATATTTCCATTATCACATTAATTTTATTACTTCAACTAGTCATGAGTTGCTCTAAAGTCGTAATGATTTAAACTTGGATTATTTTTTTTTCAATAAATACTACATGATAGATTTTATCTAATTCTCGACAACAATAATTGTACTTAAAGTCAAGATGAATTACTGACTACAAGACTGCTGAGAACTTGCTGACGTAGTTGTTATGAAATCATTAACTTCTCTGGTTCGTTATATTGAATAACTTTGGAAAGAAGGAATAGTGGAAGGTTATGGGTTTACCTTTAAACAGTGCAGTCTCAACTATAAAATATTTAAAGACAGAAAATGGTCTATTCCATTTACTATTTATATTAACAATTTTTGTCAATAAGGTATTTAATTTGTTTCATTCTAGTATAAGTAAAGAATAAGGAAATTTTATGTTGCGAATTACATTCATCAAATTTTTAAATTAATTTTGCTCATTTTTATCCTAATTATTCTCTCTCTGACTGTGTATTTCTTGGATGTTTTGCCTACGGAATTCTTTTGGTTCTCATTTCTTTGTATATATTTTCCTTTTTAAACCTGTTTCTTCTTTTTGTAAATATTATTAATAATCCTCTCCTATTAAATTTTTGTATATATTTATTTTATGGTGCCGTTACAGGTCAATTATGTTCTCATTGCAAATTTTGATATTGATTATTTATTCATATTAATTTTTTTCTTCAGTATGTCACTGTTATAGTAATATAAGATGAAATGTTCTACTCATAACTGTCTTAAATGTCAACAGATTCTTCTGTTTAAAATAAAAACACGTATCTACTGGACACCTAAAATTTATAATTTGTAATTGTTTAAGTTGCAAGTTTTAGGATATGTATTTATTTATAATTCGGTTAGAAAATATAAATATACTTGAAATTTTATGTAATTTTTATGAAGCAGTTTATTATTATTTATTCCTTTACTTTTGTTGCTCAATGTGGTAAATAATTTACAATAACCTTTGTGAGTTTAGATACAAATAAATATATATATATACACACACACACATAAACACAAAAACATACATATATACCTATATATATTCTGTGCTTGTATAAGAGTATATCTGTCAGATTAATCATCTTCTTTTTCTTGCCATTTCTGAGTATTATGAAATTTGTTATGAAGGATATATACGAGAAGGTAAGTAATTCTGCCAGTTTTCAAACTTTTACGTTGAAAATTGTTTTAAAGTACAAACATGTAAAAAACAAATATATATACAAAACATGAGAAATTTGTACAGGCGAATGTCGGTAGTTTTTTATGTCATTGTAGTATAATGCAAATTCAAACAAACGATTCCCTTTGCAGTGTCATTCACTGCAACTTTGGACTTTGAATATCTGAAAGCATGCACTTTGAGGAAATTATGAAAATATCCATTTTATTCTCACAATATTATTCTCTCCATGTACTGAATATTAGGTTAGTACTGGAGTCACAAGTGAGTGTCCGATTCATATGAGTATATGTCTTGTAAGGCACAGACATACTCGTCCCCTTTACCTACAAAAAAATGGAAGAAAAAAAAAAGTAATAATACATTTTTACAAGCTTAACATTTCTTTAATTGTAATTTTTCTATAACTAAAAAGAGGGGCTCAGGTTAGCCATGTGAGTTAAAGAGTTGGCTTTAATCTCATATGGTAAACCTTGAGTGGAGAGTTCGATCCCATCTGGGCAATTAAGAATTTATTTACGGACTCATTAAAATAAAATCCTTAGTCCCACCCTGGCTAGAAAAAGGTGGTAACCTGTAGATAACCCGTCCCAATTAGCCATATTTGCATAAAGTGGACGTTAATAAATAAATAACTAAAAAGTTAGAGTAAATGTGTTCCTTTCTAAATGTCAGTATTTATTGTAACAGTCCCTTTAGGAAGCAATTATTTGTTTGTTAAACACAAGCTTTAAAACCATTAATATTCATGTATTTCTGAATAATATAGTAATTTCGTTTTGAGTAAATACTGAAATATAAAATCCATTAGTTTGTGAGCGCGAAGCTGGCGTATGAAGAGCTCAGAATATGTAGTTGGCAAGGCTCCCAGGAATCTCAAGAACCACATTACATACACATGCTACATTACCGGCCTCTGATCCACGACATCTTAGAGAAAAGTTTAATTGAAATGACTCACTACATGACAAATGGAACCTCTCACTCCTAGTTATTAAACCAGAAGATTATTAAAAATAGTAGTTTTCATATGACATAGGATATCATCGTTATACATATTAAATTGAAAACAAAACCTTCAGGATTTAACTTGTTGGTTTCTTTATGTAATCAATCAGCATTATTTCATGGTTTGTCTCTGATAAGTGTGGCACATTTCCTTTTTTTTTTTTTTTTTTTTTTTTTTTTTTTTTTTCAATTTATTTATTGGAGTACAGCAAAAACAATTCCAAATGAGTATACAATAAATAAAAATAAATTTTAACAGAATTGTAGATTAATACTATTAAGGTCTTCGGTTATTGACCTTGTCTTAATTTTTGTTGCCCTGAATAAATAAGTAAAGTAAATGAGTAAATAAGGCAACAAAAATGAAGACACGGTCAATACCCGAAGACCTTAATAGTATTAATGACCAGGACCGTGGAAGTCTACGAGTATATAAGAATTGTAGATATCCAAATTCATTGATTTAATACAAATACCTATGGACATATAGTCTTGGACATCCAGGATGTCTTTATTCCCAAATATTACATTATATTTTGTAAATAGTATAATTCTAAAGCCTAAAGCTCTTAAATAGAAATTCAGTCTTCTAAATATTGACTCAAATATTCTGTTGATGGCTGATGCAAATAAACTCAAGATTCTTATCTAGAATGACTTATGTGCATGTGGTGCTGTTGTAAGATGATGCTTTGGTCCATCTGGATGAATATGATTTAATAAAGTACTCTCCAACCCCCAAAATTTGGGATTGTTCTAACGTCTAGCTGAGCTATCTTTTTTTGAACAAAGTAGACAGAGCGAGGGGGAGCAGGTTTAGAGGGTGAACATTAGAAAAAAAAAATTTCTCTGCACATAAAGATACAGAAAATTTGTATAGGACCTTTTTTGTTTATCATCTAAAGATCTATAAACTCTGGGCATTAAGACTTTATTTAGTCACAAGTTCACTAAGTAAAATCATTATTTGCAGTCTACAAAGGATTGGCAACCTGTATTTAACCAACCTTGGTTAGCCATAGCAGCAACAAATGCATGTTAATAAATAACTAATTTTTTATAACAAGTCTATCAACATAACTGAAATGGAAGCATACGTTCAAAATTGTATCTCAAAAATTTATCCTTATGCCTGGAATATTAATATACTAATAAAGTGAAGTGATTTTAATTATTTTCATTTCCTGTTAGCAGATTTCCCCATAAGGGAAAATAGAGGTTATGCTCATGACGTGATTTTTGAAAAATTTCTTCAAATGTCCATCTATCAATCCTACCTAGTAGCTAGTAAATGAATATATTATATTATATATATATATATATATATATATATATATATATATATAGCGCAATTTCATACCAAACTCGATATTCAAATGTTTTATGTAGAACTAAAGATCAAGTTTGTTAATAGCTGAAATTGGACCAGTGAGAGTGGAGGCTTAGAGGGGGGAATTTCTAAATATCTCTGTTATTATATGTCGTACCAATATTATTGTAAATTTAATGCTCTATAAATGAGGTAATACACATGTTTTCTCTATCTTCAATATTAAACAAGATATTGACGAGATATTTTAGTTTTCAGCTTTCAGTAAACCCTCACTCCTACTCTTGCAATATTAACAATAAGCTGTTATCTCATGAATCACCATTCATTCTAACCAAATGGTTAAACCAAATAAGATTTTCATTGAACTTTTACCTATGGACACTTATTGAAAAATTTCATGAAATGTCCATAGGTTCTACTTAGTAGGTGACGAAAATGACATTGTTCAAAATGACACACCCAGTGTGTGTCTGTTAAAGCTCTAGAGTTGGAATTTTTCTTTCATAGTTTTCAAACTCAATATTCAAAATTGTTATGTAAAATTAAAGATCAAGTTGTTTAATGGCTGAAATCTAAAAAAGTCCTTCACGCAGGGGCTCCTTAACTAAGCAGATTTCCCATGTATTTGCATTTATCTCAAAACTTAAATGTTCAATGAGAACAATATTTGGCATTTAAGCTTCAAATAAAGTGCTTCATAACAAATAGAATATTTTTAATATGAGATGAGTAGGAGTGGGGCTTTACTGAAGACCGAAAACTAAAAAACGTAAATATTTCATTTAATAATCAATATAGTGAAACAATGTACATAACAACATTTATAGAACATTACATTTGCAATAAGATTTGTTCAATGCAATTTTTCAATCCGACGCATAATGCTGGAGATATTAAGTATTTTCGAAATTCTCCCCCTCTAAACCCCCCTCCCCCTGGTCCGATTTTAGCCATTAACGAACTTGATCTTTCTTTTTGTATAAAACGATTATATATGAAGTTTGGTAACGATAAGACAAAAATTGTGACCGCTAGAGCGGTAACAGACAAATGTATAGATAGAGTGTTAGCAGATTTCCCTTAAGGGAAATCAGCTATTGAGGTTGTACTCATGACGAAATTTTCGACATTTTTCTTCAAATGTCCATCGATCCTACCTAGTAGATGACGAAAATGAGGTCCGTTCAAAACTGTATATATATATCTATATATATATATATATATATATATATATATATATATATATATATATCTATCTATATATTTGTCTGTTACCGCTCTAGCGGTCGCAATGTTTGTTTGATCCTTACCAAACTTCATATTTAAGCGTTTTATGTAAAAATAAAGATCAAGTTCGTTAACGGCTGAAATCGGACCAGTGGGAGGGGGGGTTTAGAGGGGAGGATTTTCGAAATATCTCCGTTACTATACGTCGGATCAAAAGATTGTATAGAACCAATCTTATTGCAAATTAAATTTACTATAAATATTGTTCTATACATTAATTCTCTATCTTGAATATTAACCGAGAAATTTGCATTTGTATTCTGCGTATGGTCACCAATAGGCTATGTTCGGAGTTTCCGACGAGAGCTCTGGCGGCCGTTTCCATAACTATCGTCCCTCGTGAATAGGTTTAGAGGTTAGGTTAACTGTTTTTTGGGCTAGAAACTACTGGGTTATTACGCCCTAAATAATGTTTTTTAGGTTTAGAGGTTTCTTACTACTACAGTTGTTATTAGGCAGATTTCTCTATTGTAAAACTTCACGTGGGAAATCTGCTTAGTTTACGCAGCCCCTGCGTGACGGACTTTTTTGAATGGACCTCATTTTCGTCATCTCCTGGGTAGGATCGATGGACATTTGAAGAAAATTTTCAAAAATCGCGTCATGAGTACGACCTCAATAGCTGATTTCCCTGAAGGGAAATCTGCTAAAAAGAGAGGAAGGGTTTAGAGGTGAAATTAAAAAAAAAACTCAATTCGAAATATCTCAGTTATTATTCATCAATCGAAAATTGAAGAGAACCAAACTTATTGCAAATTTAATTTACTACTAATGCAGTTATATATACTTTTTCTTCATCTTGAATATTAACCGAGGTATTTGGTTTTTTTAGTTTTCATCCTCAAGTTAACACCCACTCCTACTCATGTCATATTAACAATAAGCTGTTATATCATGAAATACTTTATTCAAAACTTAAGTACCAAATATTGTTTTCATTGACACCACACTTGATATTTAACCATTTTTGGAAAAACTAAACATTATATTAGGTAAAGGCTGAAATCGACCCTGGAGGAGGAGAGGTTCAGAGAGGGAATATTGAAAATTCAAAATATCTCCATTACTATCAGTCAAAACAAAAACAAGTTTATATGATTTGTTAAAAGCCTAATTTTCAACAACTATTGTTCTATACATGATTCCGGAACTCAAAATATTAACTGAGTTATTTGTACTTTTTTTTTTATTTTAGCCCCACTTCTACTCATCTGATTTTCACTTTTAAGTACCTCACTACTAAACATCTCATGTCCAGCCAGCATTTTAATTCCTGTTTACATAGGCTTCTTACTATAGGAGAAAAAGAGAATAGATGGTGAGATGAGATCATAAGCATGTCATATTCCAGCACATGAAAAATCTGGTTAGTTTGCACAGCACCTTCGTGACGGACTTTCTTACCACACCTCGGAGATAAAGTACCTTGGTTAATGCTCAAGTTAGGAAAAAATGCAAGGGAAAATAATTGTAGAGCAGTAACTGTTAATGAATATTCATAAAAAATGCTCTTAGAACAGGGTAAATTAATTATTTCAAAGAAGCTCGATCTTTTTAATATGTGAAATATATATATACACACACACAAACCATATATATATATATATATATATATATATATATATATATATATATATATATATATATGCGTAATATTATTCATTGTTAAAAAAAATGTTATTAAGCATCAACCACACGTTATGTACAAATAGATGTATGAGAGGCTAATAAACTTCCTTCCTATAGGGTTACTCAGGAAAGGAAATAAATAGTGTGTATATATATATATATATATATATATATATATATATATATATATATATATATACTAGCTCAGATACCCGGCTTCGCCCGGGAATTGATTTGTGGCTGAATGGTGATGGTATTTTTTTGGCAAGGCTTTACTTTGCACAATATTTTGACATTTACCTGTCCCAGTGTTTAGGGTGAATACCGGTCGTTGCTGTGGATTTGTTAATAATAAAATTATTTCTTTATGTAAGACTTCACTGTCCTCCATATTGTCAAATTTCCCCGTTTCTTGTGCATTATGCATAGATTTGAATTACTAATGACAAAATATTAACATACATTTGAATTAATTTTTCCCGGTGAAGTACCTGGTAGTTCCTATTGAAAAGAATTGTTGAGAAAATTTCTCTAAATAATAAAATAAACAACTTTTGTCATGTGCATATTTGCAGAAAACCCAATAGAAAACGAAATACCGCTATTTTTTATTCCAGACCTCCCTTACAACCCCCACTCCTGCCCGTCCCTAGAAATGTTGGTATGGCTTGTTATAATGAAGGCGTTAGTCCTAATACACATACTGAGTTTTATTTCGTTCGGTTGGTTCTTTTGTGCCAAATAAAATTGTTGACTACCGCTATAATTTTTAGCGTGTAACGCCTTTATATTTCGGTATACGACAATAGTGTATATAACAAAAGTTTCTCTAAATAACAAAATAAACAACTTTTGTTATGTGCATATTTGCTGAAACCCCAATAGGAAACGAAATATCGCTATTTTTAATTTCAGGCCTCCCTTATAACCCCCAATCCTGTTTGCCTCAGAGAATATTAACATAGCCTAAAGCCTAAGGGCTAGTAGTAATATACATACGAAGTTTCATAAAATTCGGTTCAGCCGTTTATGCGTAAAAAGGTAACAAACAAATAAACAAACAAACAGACACGAAAGAAACAAAATGCAGTTATGGTGTCTATGACATGTGAAACGAAAAGTTATCGGGAAATTTCACGAAAAAAATCAATGTACAGTCAGAGGTTACAATTTTATATATATATATATATATATATATATATATATATATATATATATATATATATACAACAAAACAAGCTGCCCTCCTTCTGGAGGGTTCCCTTCAGGGACAGCCTCCTAATCTGCCCAACTGGGTAATGTTAAAAAAAAAGATCTTTTTTTTAAAACAGGAAATATTTATTAAATTTTGAAGGGCCATGTGGAAAGGAGTGCAGCTTTGCATCGTGCCTTTATTTGTATAAATGATAATTTATAATTCTTGCCTAATGTTTTATAACGACTTTTGATAAATTCTGGAGGTCGTTCGTGGATAATCCCAATTCTTTTAGAGTTTCGGCTGTCTTTTGGGATATTGCACCTCTTTCACCTATCTTATTTATATATATATATATATATATATATATATATATATATATATATATATATATAGATATATATATATATATAAATCCTAAACCAAATAAAAATGTTTATAAATTGATGAGAACCTCCGAATGTATATATAAAATATTGTTTTTATTTCAGTATGTATTGTCTGTGCTTGATTTCACATACCCCACTGTTTATCAAGGCTGGCAGGCTCTGGTTGGTGCGTTTATTCTCCTTTACTTGAGGCCGAACCTTTTGATCCCAAGCGATGATTCAAATAAATTGACTTGCCTCAATTTTTTCAAGCTCCTCCCAAGCTTATTATTGTATGTTGGTTCTTTGGTTTGCGGGTCTAAGGCTTTAGCAGGAATTGTAAGTAAATATTTGGTTATATTTAATACTTTTTTATTAAAACAAATTAATTAAGTTCAAAAATTCAATATATATATTTTTTTTAGCCTGTTCCTCTTTACCTCTGCGCCCAAAATGCTTCAACTTTATGCTTTTTATTGTGCACATTGAAGAACGTTCCATTATTCGATTTTTTGGTAGCTTTAACAGGACTTGTATCTTCATTATTTCTCTTTTTTTACGTTGGCTTCATTGTAAGTATACATGATTTTATTAAAATATTTTAGAATATCTAATCATTTTATTTTATTTAAAAGAAAATCTATTTTAACTTTCATTACCCTTTTCTGTATTCTATCTTTATTAGCAGGCCCAATGTGTATCTCTTTCTTGGATATCTGTCAATTTTTGGATATATTCACACTTTTTAATATGTATTCTCAAACTTGCAGAAATACTAACTATTAGCGCTTTTGAATAATCTAAAAGTCTATTGTAATCCTCCAAACTATTCCTAAGTGATCCAGTAACAAATTATTGGACAGAAAAACAGGCAAGATTTTCAATTTTTACAACATAATTTTTGGAATGTTTCAAAATGTGAAGAAGAAAAAATACCCCACTGAATTGAAATATAATACAAGAGTTTTATTTATATAGACATAAAGCTTAACTATAGGATCAGTATGAATATTAAAGTTTAATTAAACCACAGAAGTTATGATACTTGGCTAGAAGTATAGTAGTTAGAAGGCAGCTTGCCTGCAAATGTAGCTAATTTTTGCAATTACAATTACCTAGTTCAGAGTTAAAGATAAATGAAACTACATTTTGCCTGACACTGATTATTAGATTATTTCTTCTTAAACTTATGTCTAAGGAATCACTTTATATTTCACAAGAAGGCATAAATTGATTTGTTCCAGGAATCTTATGGCTATCATCCTTGGCCAGTATTTTTCATTATTATTTCCACTGCTTTAGAACTATTCAACCATACAACTGACAGTAACAGGGAGATTTCCAAGCTTTACTACAGAAATATTTTCAGGTAAGATTTATTTGAGCACTAGCTAAGGTACCCGGCTTTACTCGGGAAGTTATTAGAAGTTGAAAAATGTTATTTCTTTTTTGTTTTTTGGGCAAGGTATGTACAATATTTTAACATTTTCAGTTTCAGTGTTATTCCTGTATATCTTGTATCTAAAGTGAACTTATATAATTTTTTAGTCTTGAAAAAAAAAATAATGATTTCCTGATAAATCCCTCTGCACTATTCAAAATTAGTCATAATTATGGATAGCATTCGTCTGTATTAAGTACCATTACTGAGGTGAACTCAGCTTGGGAAATATTTACACTGAGTAATGAGTGTGAATGTAATTCATTATAATCATGGAAGAATTAATGATAATTTACTGTAGAGTTTTGTTAAGTTCGGTTCAATCGTTAATGCCCAATCAAATTGTTGGCTTCCACTTTAATTTTTTATTGTATATTTCGTTTATACTTTGTTATACGACAAAAGTTATTCTAAATAACAAAATAAACAACTTTTATCCTGTGCATATTTGCCGAAAAACCAATAGGAAACGAAATATCGCTATTTTTAATTTTAGGCCTCCCTTGCAACCCCCACTCCTGCTCCATCTGTTGGGGCGATTTATGAATATAACTATCCGGGGCGTAACCCAACCGCATACAAAAAAATTCATTCAAATCGGTCCAGGCGTTTAGGAGGAGTTCAGCGAAATACACACATACAGTAGAATTATATATATATATATATATATATATATATATATATATATATATATATAAATAATCAATCAGTAGTCTTTGACCATAACCTCTCTGTTTATGGCCACTTAATCACTGTCTCCTTAACACTGTACTTATATCTTTGTAATTAGTTTCTTAAGTTCATGAAATAAAACTTAGCATTGATTTGTACATAAGTTTTTCTTTGTTATATCTAGATATCACTTTAGCTTAATTCATTTTCCCCTCTGGTTGGAAGATTAAAAGTCATATACTTTATTCCTCTAATATGAATAATAAGTGAGTTCTTTGTATTACTAATCATCAAGTCTAACTTAAATTTCAAGTCACATTTACATAGGCTTCATATTAGTAGAGAAATAGAAAATCAAATTTGATATGAAGTCCAGAACATTTCATTCCAGCACATGGAAAATCTGCTTAATTTATACAGCACTTGCATGATGGACTTTTTTTAATAACATGCTAATTTAATCTAATTTACGAAATTTATGTTAAATACTATTTAATGACAAGTGTATTTTTGTTTTAGTTTTGTGATCCTCATGCCTTGCAGCCTTTATTTAGGAGAAGCATTTTCTGCTCTTCAGTTTAAATATCTTGATCAAATTGGATTCTACTTGGGATGCATTGTGAGTGGAATTTCGGGGATTTTACTTCAACTGCGAGCATTGAAGTTGACAAAGAGACATCAGCAGCATATGAGTAGCGCCTTAGTTCGCCTCCCAACTTTACTTATTTCTCTCCTCTTTTTCGACAGTAGTACAATACCAGATGCATTGTGGTTACTTATCAGCATTCAGATTACTTGCACTATAATTTTTACTTTCAATTCATATTGGATGGAAAACAAAATTAACAACCAAGAGTTATTAATATAACTTAATATGAAATTTATTTAAATTGACAATGAGTGATATAGTATAGTTTTACACTGCAAGTGTAGTACTACTTTAAAATCATTTCCTTGAAGGAACAGAATCTGTTGGTTCAACCTTTAAACATCAGTGTAGCTGGGAGCGATGATACACCAATTGTAGATCTGTAGTCTCTGCAAATCTTATCTAAAGTTATCCGGCCCCCTCTGGGTGGGCCTACTTTACAACCAATCTAGTATAACATATACCATGTTTTTAGACAGCCTGTTAGCAAACATGTCCCAACCACTCCAGCCTCCTTTATCAAGGTTTTTAATATGAATCCAATCATTTCTCTTACTTTCTTTAGTGAGAACCTATGTTTAGTTCCCCCCATGGTCTTTAGGTAGATCAGATGACTTTTTATCGGTTTTCCCCCCGAAGGGAAATCAACTACAGTAGCACCTCGATTATCCGTCACACAAGTGTTTCGTAAACTAAGCAGATTTCCCACGTGCTGATATAGCACACTCGTGATCTCATCACATATATATTCTCTATTCCTAAGAAAAAAACAGATGAGTCAGTCAGCCAGGAGAGGGGGGGTGACTGAAGGCTGAAAATAAAAAAGTACGAATTACTCGATTAGTACTTGAGTTACAAAAAAATGCACAGAACAAAAATTGTATAACGTCAATAGTTTAACAAGATTGACTCTGTAACATTTTATGATCTGAATAACAGTGATATTTTGAATTTTTGAATTCCCCTCCATCTCTAAACCCCTGGTCCAATTTCTACCAAACACAAATATGATCTTAGTATTGAATAAAGCGGTTAAATATCGGTCATGGTATAAAGATTTTCCAGAGAAGAATGTAAAACTTTGATTGATCTCATTGCACAATGAATTTGCATGTACCTCACTTATAAAAGGTCCAATAGAAACAGTATTCCACTTATATATATATATATATATATATATATATATATATATATATATATATATATACATAGATATGTGTGTGTGTGTGTGTGTGTGTGAGTGGAAAAGGCATAATAAATGGCAAGCATAATAAGTTTTTATGTACATATATTTTTATGTTACTAGCAGACGTAATTTTTGTTTGATCATTACCAAACTCGATATTTAAATGTTTTATATAAAACTAAAGATCAAGTTCATAAACGGCTGAAATCGGACCAATTGGATGGGGGGGGGGTTTTAGAGAAGGGAATTTTGAAAATTCTAAATATCTCCATTATTATGAGTCCGATCGAAAAACGGTATAGAACCTATCTTTTTGCAAATGTAATTTCCTATACATTTTACTATGTACATTTTTTCTCTAACATGAATATTAACCTAATAGTTAATATTGATTTTTCATTTTTTAATTTTCTACCTTCAGTAAAACCCCAATTCTAGTCATTATGAAACGTCTTATTCCAAGCATAAATACCAAATTTTGTTTTCGACAGACCTTTATAATTTAAGATACACGCAAAAATGTAGTGTGATGATGTCATCAATTTAGATCTCACATTGTATACTAGAAAATGTTCATTAGATCTATACAATACTCTATATATAACCATTTCATTCAACACTAAGGACCATATTAGTCAATGACTGCAATATAGGGGTATCGGAAATTCGAAATATCACTATGAGTGAATCAAAATATCACTGTCATTTTGTGTAGTATCGAAAATTGTTAGAGAACCAATGTTAATAAACTATTGATGCTCTACAATTGTTGGTTTATACATTTTCTTGTAACTCAAATATTCAGTGAGTTATTCATACTTCGTTGTTTTCAGCCTTCGGTAAGTCACCAGTACTACTCATAGTATATTGGCTTGGAAATAGAGAATATATGATGAGATGACATTACAAGTGTGGGAAATCTGCTTAGTTTACGCAGCCTATGCGTGACAGACTTTTCATGATATCAAGTGTGCATTTTGGTGGTAAAGAAGAAACTACTGTCTCTCAAATGAGAGTTTTAATAATCTTAAGCAGGTGTATAGTCGATATTACCACAATATATAAATTTATTGCATAAACATTCCAAAATAAATATTTTTACGAACCTTAATGAAATACTTATTAAATGGACTTTCAGTCATGGATTCCGTTTTCACTCAATCCTTAAGTAATTTTCATTTCATTGTTGCAGTTAATTTATTTTTTGTTTTAATTCATTGGATATTATCTAATTATGAACTGAAATCACTGATAACCTATTGTATTATGAACCCTATAATTCAATGGCTTTATGAAGTAGGTGAAATTTAAAAAATATAACTTTCTTGCGTTTTAAATTTGTTTATTAGTATTTCTTATATCCATTGTAAATGGGTAAATCTTAAGGCTTATATATATATGACTTTTGTGATAAATATTTTTAAGTACTTTTATAAAAGGATATTGTGTTTAGTTGTAATTAAATAGACTAACTAAAAAACTATTTTAGAAAATTTGATGGTACATATGTTCCTCAGTGACAGTATTATTATTGTATACAAAGTAAATAGAATTCAATCATTGTAATTTTATTTTAACCTTAATGCTAATATAATGCGATTCAACTTTATCATTCCTTTAAAGTTAATTCGATTTGGGAAAGAGAAAAGTAATAATTTACTCAATGTTTAAGGTGTATTTTATCTAGTGGACTGTTGGGTTGGGTATATAGAAGAAGGTCCTTTTGCTGAATAGCTGGAGATATTAGGGATTAATAGTTCATACGTTTCACTCTGCCCAGGCCAGAGGCTAAAAAGACTGAGGTATTAGACTTCACTACACGCATTCCCTCACAAACCGATTAAATTACCTTAATTATATATAATGTAAATGATTTCATTAATAAAAAAAGAATTTCTATGTTAAAAGATCAGGAAGCAATGAATTAATTATTTGTTTTAAAAAAAGCCTGCCTCTATCAAATCTAGATAGAGGTCCCAAGCTTCAAAAGGTGTATCTCAAAACCTATTGGAGACTAATTGAAATAAAGAATTGAGGAATTTTGAGCTAAAAAATAATACATGTTAATTTATAATATAAATAATAATTGTTTATGTAATAGCAATACTTAGTGAAATATTAAGTACATTATCAGTTAAAATATGTATGGTTGAAGGGGTTAGGAAGGGCCAGGTATTACACACAAGATTTTTAGCAGGTATCCCTTACAAGTAGAGAAAATCAGCTATTGAAGTTGAACTCATGATGAGATTTTCGAAAAATTGCTTCAAACCTCTATTGTTGCCTACCTAGAGGTTGGCAAAAATGAGGACTGTTCAAAACTATGTGCTGGTAGCTAGCTAAAGTACCCAGCTTTGCTCCGGAAATTATTAGAGGCTGAAAGATAATGGTATTTTTTTTTACGTTTCCCATCTCAGTGTTTAGGGTTATACCTGAATATCTAACAACTAAAACGAACTTTTAGAATTGTTTAGCCTTGAAGGATAAAGGAAAATGATTTCCTGATCAATCCCTCAACACTGTGGACATTAGTGATATTCATGGATAGCATTTATTATTACTACTGAGGTTAAATTGCATATCATCATTACTTTTGGTTTACGATAAAAGTGAACATGAGAAAAATTAGTGTAAATCTCAGTGTTTATGCGTGTTCCATCAGCAGCAATGGAAAATTTGCTGTGGCAAATTATACTTTTCTTGGGTCTTTCAGAATAAACGTTAATCATAAAATAAATAAATAATTAATTAAAAGAAAATCACTTCTCTCTCAATTCCTCTTCATTATTTAAAACAATGTTAATAATAATGGGAGAAGCCCCTGCATGACGGACTTTTCGCAGATTTCCCTGAAGGGAAATCAGCTATTAATGTTGTACTTATGATGCGATATTTGAAAAAAAATTTCAAATGCCCATCGATCCTTCCTAGGAGGTAGCGATTATAAGGTCCGTTCAAAATTATATATATATATATATATATATATATATATATATATATATATATATATATATTTGTTTGTCTGTTAACGCTCTAGCGGTCGCAATTTTTGTTTGATAGTTACGAAACTCGATATTTAACTGTTTTATGTAAAAAGACAGATTAAGTTCGTTAATGGCTGAAATCGGACCAGAGGGAGGGGGGATTATCGAAATTTCTCCGTTATTATGCATCGGATCGAATCGTAACTCATGTTACGTTAACAATACTCTGCTACATAATAAATCACATTATTGGAAGTTTAAATACCAAAAATTGTATTCAAGAGACCTTTATTATACGAGATACATGCAAATATGTCCTGGTGACTCCCCCCCCATCTTAAAGTTTTGGACTACTAAAATTTTATTGATTGAGATAACAATTATTCTGACTCATTATTAATTACAGTACTAGATATAGTAAATAGTTCTCAATAAAATTAATGTGTTATATTCTGATATATTTCAGTAATTGTTTTTCTTTCCGGTGTGAGGCGGGCCGACCAGTTTGTTTATATTTTTAACCTAACGCTTCCTGTCGGCAGGTTATTGAAATTGTATGAAACATTTCTTATTTCCGTTTGTATTTATTCACGGTGTTGTGTTACCAGTATGTATATTTATCTATGTATTACTAAACTTCACGAGGGAAATCAGCTTAGTTTACTCAGCCCCTGCGTGACGGACTTTTTTTTTTAATTATGTGAGTGTACACGCATATAGGGAGTGTCAAAACAGATATGAAAACTGACATTTTTCGAGACTACAATACTTCTTTTACTTTCATATTAGAAAGAAAAATGTGTCACTTCTTTTTAAATACTATGCAACCTGAGTACATCAGAAAGAATTATATCTTCCTTGCTTTTAAAATTAAACAAGTAGGTATATGTAGCACATTTTTAAAATTAAACATTAACGGAGTAAAAATAGAGTCAATGCATTCTTGTAGATAATTAATTTATCAATAGCCAGTAAAGTGCACTGTAAACTTTAAAATTAAACTTATTTATTAACGTCCACTTTTTGCAACTTAGGCTAATTGGGACGGTTTATCTACAGGTTACCACCCTTTTCTAACCAGGGTAGGACTAAGGATTTTATTTAATGAATTCCGTCAATAAATAAATTCCTTTGCCCAGGCCAGCCACTCTAGGTTTACATGTGAGAGTTATAGGTTAGGTCAACGCTTTAACTCACATGGCTAACCTGAGCCTGTAAAATTAAACTGTTTTACTTACTTTGAATGAAATAAAGAAAGTATTATTATAACCAAAAATTTCTGTTTTGAGATTTTAACGGTATTTTTGTTTAACTGTCCCTGAACCCATCCATCTTGATTAGTTTCGGCGTTGCATATGTCGGGCGTATGTTTCTGTATATTGGATAATACAGAAACGTCTAGCTTTAGAATTTTGAAATTTCATATTTAGGATTTTTTTAACGTTGGTGAGGGGAGGGGGTTGGAGTAGAGAAATGCAAAATACAACATTTCAATTTTTTCTGTATGTATTAGAGATGCAATAAACTTGCTTCTTTGCTTGCCTATAAATTATATTCCATGGAGATCCGTTTCATCGGAAAGGTGATATATGATTTTCAAATGAAATAAATTGTAATGAAGTGCGGCGAAACGATTTGTATATTGTTATTTTTACAAAT
The DNA here is from genome assembly GCA_019009955.1 of Riptortus pedestris. Lineage (NCBI taxonomy): Eukaryota > Metazoa > Arthropoda > Insecta > Hemiptera > Alydidae > Riptortus > Riptortus pedestris. Next base: position 19,686,675 of record CM032231.1, read on the forward strand.
AACTTATTTGTATTAGAATAGGCAATCCACTTTTAACAATAAACCTCTAGAATAACATTTTCACATACCTTTCTTAACCTCACAACTCATTTGATGATCCCCAAAACATGATATACAACATATATTTAAGCTAATAGGAGGAGCGAGACATCTGGTGTCCACATCACATTTTAGCAGATTTCCCTTAGGGGAAATCAGCTATTGAGGTTGTACTCGTGACGGAAATTTCGAGATTTTTCTTCAAATGTCCATCCATCCTACCTAGTAGATGACGAAAATGAGGTCCGTTCAAAACTGTAAATATATATATATATATATATATATATATATATATATATATATATATATATTTGTCTGTTACCACTCTAGCGGTCGCAATTTTTGTTTGATCGTTACCAAACTCGATATTTAGTTGTTTTATGTAAAAAGAAAGATCAAGTTCGTTAACGGCTGAAATCGGACCAGTGGGAGGGGGGGGTTTAGAGGGGAGGATTTTCGAAAATTCGAAATATCTCCGTTACTATACGTCGGATCGAAAAAGATTACAGAATCAATCTTATTGCAAATTAAATTTACTATAAATATTGTTCTATGCGTTTATTCTGTATCCTGAATATTAACTGAGATATTTGCATTTGTATTCTGCGTGTGCTCGGCAGCAGTCTATGTTCGGACTTTCCGCCGTGAGCTCTGGCGGCCGTTTTCGTAACTATTCGTCCCTCGTGAATAGGTTTAGAGGTTTCTTACTACTACAGTTGTTATTAGGCAGATTTCTCTATTGTAAAACTTCACGTGGGAAATCTGCTTAGTTTACGCAGCCCCTGCGTGACGGACTTTTTATCTAGCAGATTTATATATATTAAAATGTATTTATTAAAGTACACTGTTTGCTTCTAAATAACGTCCTTATGGTGTGAGTGTAGAGCCCAGGACTCTAGGTTTACCAAGAGATTTTAAGATTTTTTTAATATTTATATATACATGTTCCATGTATACTATTGTTTTATTTTTATAATTTTGATGATATTTTCAACACATAGAATGAATTTATGAGGAGGATTGGTATCAACCAGCTTCAACCTGATGGTCCAGTAGCTCTGAAAGTACTCTGGGGGTACGATCTTCACCAGATTTAGTAGCTCAGGTGCAAGGTATGTAGCATTCCGAAGAGTGTACTCTCCCTGAAAAATATTACAAAAATATATCTAATCATGGTATCATTTATACATGTAAAATAAAACACATAAAAGTTAATTTAAATTAACATGAAATATACAAACTCTTCTTTACCCAAAAGCTGCGTGTTTCTTATAGTTATGTTTTAGCAGATTTCCCTTAATGGGAATCAGCTATTGAGGTCGTACTCATGACGCGAATTTCGAAATTTGTCTTCAAATGTCCATTAATCCTACCTAGGAGATGACGAAAATGAGGTCCGTTCAAAACTGTATATATATATATATATATATATATATATAAAATTGTAACCTCTGTCTGTACATTGATTTTTTTCGCGAAGTTTCACATGTCATAGACACCATAACTGCATTTTGTTTCTTTCGTGTATGTTTGTTTGTTTGTTACCTTTTCACGCATAAACGGCTGAACCGAATTTTATGAAACTTGGTATGTATATTACTACTAACCCAACTTAGACTTTAGGCTATATTAATATCCTCTGAGACGAACAGGAGGGGGGGTTATAAGGGAAGCCTGAAATTAAAAATAGCGATATTTCGATTCCCATTAGTTTTTCGGCAAATATAAACATAACAAAAGTTGTTTATTTTGTTATTTAGAGTAACTTTTGTTATATACACTTTTTTCGTATACTGAATTATAAACGAGATATACGCAAAAACCTATAGCGGAAGTGAACAATTTTATTTGAGACGAAAGACCCAACCGAAATGAATAAAACTGGGTATGTGTATTAGCACTAACGATTTCATTATAATAAGCCATACCAACATTTCTAGGGACGGGCAGGAGTGGGGGTTGTAAGGGAGGCCTGAATTTAAAATAGCGGTATTTCGTTTTCTGTTCGTTTTTCGGCAAATATGAACCTAACAAAAGTTGTTTATTTTGTTATTTAGAGTAACTTTTGTGATATTCATTTTTGATGTTTAACGAAGTATAAACGAGATATATACTATAAACTAAAGCGGGAGTCAACTATTTTATTGGGCGCTAACGATTGAACCGAACTTAACAAAACTCGGTATGTCAATTAGCATTAATTCTCCCATGATTATAAGCTATATTAAAATTTTTAGGTTCGAACGGGAGTGGGAGTTATAAGGAGGCCTGAAGTAAAAATTCACGTTATTTCATTTTCTATTTGTTTTTCGGCAAAGGTGCACATAACAAAAGTTGTTTACTTTGTTATTTAGAGCAACTTTTATTTCATTCACTTATGTCGTAAAATGAAGTAAATACGGGATATAAGCTAAATCTATAGCGGGAGTCGACGATTTTATTAGTGCTTATTTAAGTGTTTTTAATATAGGCATATTATGACAAATGATGTTATGTTTTAGCCTTATCTATTTCGATTATTTAGTACTAAGTATGATTCGGATTAGTGAGATTATAAATCCCCCTCCCCCTTTGCCTCATTTATTTATTTTCCCTAGGAAATAACTTTGTTATTTATTTCCAATAGAAATTTAAACTATAAGAGCATTTCCATTATTTAATTTGTATAATGTATTATTTAAAAAAAAAATCGTGCTGAATTTCCTCAAGGAGTGATAGGGGAAGTAGTAGGGAATCAAACTCTTTGATTTTGGTTATATACTATCTTATTTCCGATATCTTCATGTTATTGAAACAAATATCTACTATCATAACAATTAAACGTTAATGTCATTATGACAAAAGACAAAATGCTCTTAAACTCGATATGATTGTTTAAAGTATTACTTAGGTTGCAGGGAAGGCTACGATCTCTTCCCCTCGACTAGCTTTTTGAATATAATTGAAATTATTTTTAGGGTAACTCTATTATTTAATTCCATCAGGTAGATAAATTATTACAATAATATTTTGAATTAATAATTTAAGGAGAATAGTGTTGATAGCTCTAATGCGAGAGCGGAAATAGACGGAGGCTAATAGAGTTAATTGAGTTTACCAATTTCCTGTGAAATGCTGGGCATTACGGGAAGTGATTACCACTGAGATCTACTATTATGAATATAACCTTACGTGCTAAACTATGCTTAAACTATAAGTGCTCGGATTGGTTTTTGACAGGAAATAAGTTTCATTATAGACGATATTTAATTGTAATAAATACTATCCATGATTATGGTTTGAAGTATTCAAAAAGGTGAGTTAAAAAGTGGCAAGGGATAGATTAGGAACACATTTTTATTTATTCTTCAAATATAAAATTTCTCATTTATAAGTCGCCTGCCTGACCCTCACTGCAAAACAATGCGCGCCGACGGGAAGTGTAGTTGTAAACATTGAAGCCTTGCCCAAAAAAATACTATCATCATTCATCCATGATTTCCCGAGCGAAGCCGGGCACCTTAGCTAGTATATATATATATATATATATATATATATATATATATATATATATATATATGTGTGTGTGTGGTGTGTTGTTCTTTTCGGAGTTTTGGTCAATGTTGGTGAAATGAATCTTAGTTTATGCCGATATTTCGAGAATCTTTATTTTCTCTTCCTCAGGGCAAGACTAAATATATTTATAGACTACTAGCTCAGATACCCGGCTTCGCCCGGGAATTGATTTGAGGCTGAATGGTGATGGTATTTTTTTGGCAAGGCTTTACTTTGCACAATATTTTGACATTTACCCGTCCCAGTGTTTAGGGTTAATACCCGTTGTTGGCATTTGTTAATAATAAAATTAATTTTTTATGTAAGACTTCACTGTCCTGCATATTGTCATATTTCCCGTTTCCTGTGTATTATGCATAGATTTGAATTATTAATGAGAAAATATTGACATACATTTGAATCAATTTTTTCATTTGAGGTACCTGGTAGTTCATATTGAAAAGAAGTGTTGAGCAAACTTCTCTAAATAACAAAATAAACAACTTTTGTTATTTGCATATTTGCCGAAACCCCAATAGGAAATCACTATTTTTAATTTCAGGCCTCCCTTTTAACCCCCACTCCTGCCCGTCCCTAGAAATAGTATGGCTTATTATAAGGAAGGCGTTAGTGCTTAATACACATACCGAGTTTGGTTTAGTTCGGTTGAGTCTTTTGTGCCAAATAAAATTGTGTACTCCCGCTATAGTTTTTGGCGTATAACTCATTTATTCTTCGGTATACGAAAAAAGTGTGTATTACAAAAGTTACTCTAAATAACAAAATAAACAACTTTTGTTATGTGCATATTTGCCAAAAATGCAATAGAAAACGAAATATCACTATTATTAATTTCAGGCCTTCCTTATAACCCCCACTCCTACCCGTCCCTAGAAATTTTAGTATAGCTTATTATAATGAAGGCGTTAGTACTAATTCACATACCGAGTTTGGTTTAATTCGGTTGAGTCTTTAGTGCCAAATAAAATTGTCGACTCCCGCTTTAGTTTATAGTGTATAACTCATTTATGCTTCCGTATACGGCAAAAGTGGATATAACAAAAGTTACTCTAAATAACAAAATAAACAATAAACAACTTTTGTTATGTGCATATTTGCTGAAAAAGCAATAGGAAACGAAATATCGCTATTTTTAATTTCAGGCCTCCCTTATAACCCCCACTCCTGTTCTTCTTAGAGAATATTCATATAGCCTAAAGTCTAAGTTAGGCTAGTAGTAATATACATACCAAGTTTCATAAAATTCGGTTCAGCCGTTTATGCGTGAAAAGGTAACAAACAAACAAACAAATAAACAAACAGACACGAAAGAAACAAAATGTAGTTACGGTGTCTATGACATGTGAAACGAAAAGTTATTGTGAAATTTCGCGAAAAAAATCAATGTACAGACAGAGGTTACAATTTTATATATATATATAGATTTATAGAGGAAGAGAAAATAAAGATTCTCGAAATATCGGCATAAACTAAGATTCATTTCACCAACATTGACCAAAGCTCCGAAAAGAACAACACACCACATATAAATACAACCTGGTCGAAAACATCAGCACAATTATATATATATATATATATATATATATATATATATATATATATATATATATATATATATATATACTATCTCAGATACCCGGCTACGCCCGGGAATTCATTTGAGGCTGAATGGTGATGGTATTTTTTAGCAGGCTTTACATTGCACAATATTTTGACATTTAGCCGTCCCAGTGTTGTGATTGATACCCGTCTTTCCCGTGGATTTGCTAATAATAGAATTATTTGTTCGATAAGGCTTCACAGTCTTCGATATTTTTATATTTCCCGTCTCTTATACATGTAAATATGGTGAATTTTTATTTCAGGCCTCCCTTATGACCCCCCTCCCGTTCGAACCTAAAAATTTTAATATGACTTATAATCAAGGAAGAATTAATGCTAATTGGCATACCGAGTTTTGTTAAGTTCGTTTCAGCCGTTAGTGCCCGCTAAAGTTTTAACGTATAACTCATTTATACTTAGGTATACGACAAAAGTGTATATAACAAAAATTACTCCAAATAACAAAATAAACAACTTTTGTTATGTTTATATTTGCGGAAAAACCAATAGGAAACGAAATATCACTATTTTTAATTTCAGGCTTCCCTTACAACCCCCACTCCTGCCCGTCCATAGAAATGTTGGTATGGCTTATTATAATGAAGGCCTCACTGCTAATACACATACCGAGTTTTATTTAGTTCGGTTTAGTCTTTTTTGGCAAATAATATTGTTGACTCCCGCTATAATTTTTAGCGTATAACGCATTTAAACATCGGTATACGACAAAAGTGTATATAACAAAAGTTACTCTAAATAACAAAATAAACAACTTTTGTTATGTGCATATTTGTACAGACAGAGGTTACAATTTTATATATATATATATATACATATATTATATTATATATATATATATATATATATATATATATATATATATATATATATATCTATATATATATATAAAATTGTAACCTCTGTCTGTACATTGATTTTTTTCGCGAAATTTCACGATAACTTTTCGTTTCACATGTCATAGACACCATAACTGCATTTTATTTCTTTGGTGTCTGTTTGTTTGTTTGTTTGTTTATTTGTTTGTTTGTTTGTTTGTTTGTTACCTTTTCACGCATAAACGGCTGAACCGAATTTTATGAAACTTGGTATGTATATTACTACTAACCCAACTTAGACTTTAGGCTATGTTAATATTCTCTGAGACGAATAGGAGTGGGGGTTATAAGGGAAGCCAGAAATTAAAATAGCGATATTTCGTTTCCTATTGTTTTCTCAGCAAATATAAACATAACAAAAGTTGTTTATTTTGTTATTTAGAGTAACTTTTGTTATATGCACTTTTGCCGTATACGGAAGTATAAATAAGTTATACGCTAAAAACTATAGCGGGAGTCCACAATTTTATTTGGCACAAAAGACTCAACCGAATTAAATAAAATTAATTATGTGAATTAACACTAACTCCTTCATGATAATAAGTTTTACTATTATTTCTAGAGACGAGCAGGAGTGGGGGTTGTAGGGGAAGCCTGAAATTAAAAATAGCAATATTTCGTTTCCTATAGAATTTTAGGCAATTATGCACATAACAAAAGTTGTTTATTTCGTTGTTTAGAGTAACGTTTGTTATATACACTTTTTTCGTATACCGAATTATAAACGAGATATACGCTGAAACCTATAGCGGAAGTGAACAATTTTATTTGGGACAAAAGACCCAACCGAAGTAAATAAAACTCGGTACATGTATTAGAACTAACACTTTCATTATAAAAAGCCATCCCAACATTTCTAGGGACGGGCAGGAGTGGGGGTTATAAAGGAAGTCAGAAATTAAAAATAGCGATATTTCGTTTCTTTTTGGTTTTTTCGGGATATATGAACATAACAAAAGTTGTTTATTTTTTAATTTAGAGTAACATTTGTTATATTCACTTTTGCTGTATACGGAAGTATAAATGAGTTATACTCTAAAAACTATAGAGGGAGTGCACAATTTTATTTGGCACAAAAGACTTAACCGAACTAAACCAAACTCGATATTTGAATTAGCAGTAAAGCCTTCCTTATAATAAGCCATACTATTTCTAGGGACGGGCAGGAGTGGGAGTTGTAAGGGAGGCCTGAAATTAAAATAGTGATTTCCTATTGGGGTTTCGGCAAATATGGAAATAACAAAAGTTGTTTACGTTGTTATTTAGAGAAATTTTCTCAACACTTCTTTTCAATATGAACTACCCGGTACCTCAAATGAAAAAATTTATTCAAATGTATGTCAATATTTTGTCATTAATAATTCAAATCTATGCATAATGCACAGGAAACGGGAAATATGACAATATGCAGAACAGTGAAGTCTTCATAAAAAAATCAGTTTAGTATTAACAAATCCACATAAACGACGGGTGTTAACCCTAAACACTGGGACGGGTAAATGTCATAATATTGTGCAAAGTAAAGCCTTGCCAAAATTATACCACCAACATTCAGCCCCAAATGAATTCCCGAGCGAAGCCGGGTATCTTAGCTAGTATATATATATATATTTGTCTGTTAACGCTCTAGCGGTCGCAATTTTTGTTTGATCGTTACGAAACTCGATATTTAACCGTTTTATGTAAAAAGACAGATCAAGTTCGTTAATGGCTGAAATCGTACCAGAGGGCGAGGGGGGGATTTTCGAAATATCTCCGTTATTATGCGTCGGATTGAAAACTTGTATAGTTTCAATCTTATTGCAAATTAAATTTACTATAAATATTATTATATATATAATATATATATATATATATATATATATATATATATATATATATATATATAATTGTTACCTCTGTCGGTACATTGATTTTTTTCGCGAAAGTTCACGATAACTTTTCGTTTCACATGTCATGTTTCTTTCGTGTCTGTTTGTTTGTTTGTTTATTTGTGTGTTTGTTACCTTTTCACGCATAAACGGCTGAACCGAATTTTATGAAACTTGGTATGTATATTACTACTAGCCCAACTTAGACTTTAGGCTATATTAATATTCTCTAAGACAAACAGGAGTGGGGGTTATAAGGGAGGCCTGAAATTAAAAATAGCGATATTTCGTTTCCTATCGCTTTTTCAGCAAATATGCACATAACAAAAGTTGTTTATTTTGTAATTTGAGTAACTTTTGTTATATGCACTTTTGCCGTATACGGAAGTATAAATGAGTTATAAACTAAAAACTATAGCGGGAGTCATTAATTTTATTGGTCTCAAAAGACTCAACCGAACTAAATAAAACTCGGTATGTTTATTAGTGTTGACGCCTTGATTTTCATAAGCCATACCTTTATTCCTAGGGACGAGCAGGAGTGGGGATTGTAAGGGAGGCCTGAAATTAACAGTAGTGATATTTCGTTTCCTATTGGTTTTTCGACAAACATGCACATGACAAAAGTTGTTTATTTTGTTATTTTAAGTAACTTTTGTTATATTCACTTTTGTCGTATAGAAAAGTATAAACGAGATATACACTAAAATCTAAAGCGGGAGCCAACAATTTTGTTGGGCCCTAACGATTGAACCGAACTTAGCAAAACTCGGTGTGTGAATTAGCATTAATTCTTCCATGATTATAAGCTATATTAAAAATTTTAGGTTCAAAGGGGAGTGCGGATTATAAGAGAGGCTGAAATGAAAAACTCGCTTTTTATATTTTCTATTTGTTTTTCGGCAAATATTCTATTTGTTATATTTCCAATAGAAATATAAACTATAAGAGCATTTCCATTATTTAATTTGTATAATGTAGCTCGTATGTTATTGAAACAAATATGTAATATAATAACAATTAAACGTTAATGGTAATGTCATCATGACAAAAAACAATATGCGTTTAAACTCGATATGATATTTTCAGGGTACCACTATTATTTAATTCCATCCGGTAGATAAATTATAAAATAATGTTTTGCATCAATAATATAAGTAGAAGAATGTTGAGAAGTCAATTAACTGGTTAGGCAACCGTCATCTTCCGCTCCCGCATGAGACTTCTCACATTTCAGCCTCTCTTATAATCCCCGCTCCCGTTTGGATCTAAAATTTTTAATATAGCTTATAATCATGGAAGAATTATTATCATATTGAGGTCGTACTCATGATGCGAGTTTCGAAAAATTTCTTCAAATGTCCATCGATCCTACCCAGGAGATGACGAAAATGAGGTCCGTTCAAAATTATATATATATATATATATATATATATATATATTTGTCTGTTAACGCTCTAGCGGTCGCACTTTTTGTTTGATCTTTACCAAACTCGGAATTTAATCGTATTATGTAAAAAGGAAGATCAAGTTCGTTAATGGCTGAAATCGGACCAGTGGGAGGGGGGGTTTAGAGGTGGGAATTTTTGAAAATTCAAAATATCTCTGTTATTATGCGTCGGATCGAAAAATTGTATAGAATAAATCTTATTGCAAATTAAATTTACTATAAATATTGTTCTATACATTTATTCTGTATCTTGAATACTAACCGAGATATTTGCATTTGTATTCTGCGTGTGGTCACCTAGGCTATGTTCGGACTTTCCCCCGAGAGCTCTGGTGGCCGTTTCCATAACTATTCGTCCCTCGTGAATAGGTTTAGAGGTTAGGTTAACTGTGTTTTGGGGCTAGAAACTACTGGGTTATTACGCCCTAAATAATGTTTTAGGTTTAGAGGTTTCTTACTACTACAGTTGTTATTAGGCAGATTTCTCTATTGTAAAACTTCACGTGGGAAATCTGCTTAGTTTACGCAGCCCCTGCGTGACGGACTTTTGTTCTTGGATTACTAAAATTTGAGTGATTGAGATAAAATTGATTGTTATTCATTACAAATTACAGGACTAGTTTTAGTAAATTGTTTTCAATGAAATTAAAATGTTATATTCAGATATATTTCAATAATTGTTTTTCTTTCCAGTCAATCTATTCAGCGCTACGTGGTTCGCTGGGTTGTTTGTTTACAAATCATCCGTTTTCCGTTGTAGAGATTATTAACTTGTAAATTGACTGAATGATATTCTCATTACCGTTTGTATTTATTCACCTAACATTCACGGTAGTGTTACCAGTGTGTACATTTATCTATTGTAAACCTTCTGTAGGTTATGTAGCCCCTGCGTGACGGACTTTTTTTTAGATATATCGGGAAATCATTTGAGGCTGAACGTTGATGGTTTTATTGGCAAGATTTTAATACAAACCGTCTAGGCGTACTGATTTCCGTAAGGATCAGGTAACCGTAGGAGACCTACAGAATAGAAATTTTATTTTTGAAGTTCAAATGAAATTAAGTTCCTGATTAATCCCTCTCCACTGTTTGGCACAGCATGAATAATTCAAATCGTAATCATGGATAGAATTTATTATAATTAGATATCATCTATAATGTACATATTTCGTGTCAAAAACCAATCCAAGCACACATTTCTTAAGCATAGTTATATATACATACATTATATTAAATGTGAACAGAAAGTAATTCCAATACCCTACATTTCAAAGGGAATAAGTTAAGACAATTAACTGAGTTAGCCTCCAGACAACTTCCGCTCCCGCTTAATGGTTATTATCGTTGCTTCACTTAAATTATTTTTTAATTAAGGTATATGTTTTTATAATATGCCTATATTAAAAATTTTTAATTATTACTAATAAAATTGTTGACTCCCGCTAAAATGTTTAGCGTAAATCTCGTTTATACTTCGGTATATGATGAAAGTGTTTATAACAAAGTTACTCTAAATAACAAAATATACAACTTTTGTTATGTGCATATTTGTCAAAAAACCAACAGGAAACGATATATACAATTTTGAACGGGCCTCATTCACGTCATCTAGATAGGTGGACATTTGAGGAAATGTTTCGAAAATCGAATCATGAGTACAATCTCTCCAAAGCTGATTTCCCTTGAGGGACATATGCTAAAATGCCTAAAAATTCTTTTCTATCCCATATAATTGAAATGCAAATATTTTCAATTTCGTATTTTGAACACTTTTACAAATCGGAAGGGGTTTCATTTAGTTTGAATCAATTAAATGTAATTGTGGAATATATTTTTGGCCAAATTGTCTCATACCACATGGGCATCTGCATATCTTATCATAACCAGGCTCTCATGGGCAAATGTGCATGATTTTGTGTGTATAAAATAGAATTATAAAAGTTGGCACAGACCCTTTTGACCGGACATCTCACTGGCGGCTTGTAATCCAGGAGTTTTGTGTAGAACTGGTCTTTGTCTTGGAATGCTTTGCAGCCGTCCATCACAGCTGTAATAAAAGGCTCACAATTCTTGTCTTCGATTGTCTTGCATTTATATGAAGATACATACATCTGCAAAATGAGAATTGCATTCATAAAGTGTACATGTGTGTTGTATACCTCCCCCCCCCCGTTCCACTAGCCCACCAAATTTGATATCAAATGTGGATTCAGACTAAAGCCTGAACTGAAATGTCAATCCGGAGTCCGTCCCGTTCGTTATTGGATGTTCCAATTAGGGTGTAGTATAACATGTTTATTTATTTCAAGATTAAAAAAAAAAAAAAAAATTAGGCTGTTTGAATCTTATTCTTACTCTGTTAAGGTATACATTTACTTTTATTTGTTAATAAATCTATTTTTTGTTATATCTTTTAATTGTATTATTGGCTTAATTTATAACTAGTATGTAATGGTTACCCTTTATTATTTCCCTTAAGAGGTATTAGTTATTGAGGTTGTACTGATGACGCAATTTTCGAAAAATGTCCATCTATCCTACCCAGGAGAAGACGAAAATGAGTCCCATTCAAAATTGTATACATATTTGTCTGTTAAAGCTCTAGCGGCCACAACTTTTGGTCGGTCATTACCCCCCCCCCCCCCCGTCTTTTGTTCCTCGATTACAAAAATTAGAGTGATTGTGATGAAATTATTCTGGCCCTTTATAAATAGCAGCATCGCATAAAAAGTTTTCAACAAAATTAATACATTATATTCAGATATATTTAAGTAATTGTTTTTTTCCCCGGTCAAGAATATTTCTATTTTTACAGATACAGATAGAATGTTTTAGAGTGGTCAGAAACGTGCGTGCTGTTAATCAGAGGTTTCATGAATAGAAAGCAAAAGGTTCTGGGACCTCTAGTACTGAGGGAACATGTGACCCATGTGGATGGTCATCACATGGGGGAACGAGTGCTGTCCAGCTAAGGGAAAAGTATGTGGGAAGGTTAGGCACTTTTCATGGAAATGTAAATCAAGTGGCAACAACTATGGTGCAAGACAGGTGAGAAAGGCCGAACAGGGTTCTTGTGGTGGCGTGAGTCCACTTAGCTCAGGCGAGTCAAACTCGCAAGCTGTTGTCAGGTGTGTTGTATCTAGATCACAGGATCTGATTCATGCTCAAGGTACCCATTAACGACAAACCTCTCGAAACATTATTGGATCAGGGCGCCCCTTTGACAATTATAAGTAAACAGATATGGCGGGAACTTGATAGTCCAGCGATAAGGGATACACCAAAGCTGGGCGCTTACACAGTTTTGGAACGAGGAGCTCCTACAGATACTCCCATTGAGCGGGCCTCGCCAGACGTAATGTCTACTAAATGGAATGGGCAGTTCCGAATTTGTCAACTAATGTATTCAAGCTGAGACGCATCCTCTTTCGCGTTTTGAGGAAATACAGAGGAAAAGAGACTGGAGTGGAAAAGGTACAGTGGGGGGGGGGGTGATTTTTCAAAAATGTTGTCATCAGTACAACCTGAATTACTGATTTTCCTTAACGGATATCTGCTAGAAGGCCCCTGCGACTGCTGACCTTGTTGACTTACTGTAAATTTAGGAGGCATTTCACCCAAAGTGATGTTGGCGTTGATCGCAGAGTAACCTCTTCCCAAATCCACAACTTCCCGCCAAGTCAGTCTGCTTTCGCCAATTTTGTAATTGGCACAAGGTTGAAAACGTTCAATTCTTACTACAGGCACCATTGCTCTCTTGGGTTTCTGGAAATATATACAAAATATTAACATTACCACCAATCAATTTGTCAACACGATATTACTTACTAAATTGCATAATAATAAGATTACTTTTGTCATAATGTATCCACACACAATACATTATATAATGTACTAGCGGACCCGGCAGAAGTTGTCCTGCATGATATATCAAGCGATTAGGATATTAAATTTAATAATATTATGTTTAAACCAAAAGCTACTTTTAATAACACAAAAAACAACTTTTTTTTATGTGCACGTTTGCCTAAAAACAAATAGAAAATGAAATATCGCGAATTTTAGCAGATTTCCCTTAAGGGAAATCAGCTATTGAGGTTGTACTCATGACACGATTTTCGAAATTTTTCTTCAAATGTCCATCGATCCTATCTCAGGAGATGACAAAAATGAAGTCCGTTCAAAACTGTATATATATATTTGTCTGTTACCGCTCTAGCGGTCGCAATTATTGTTTAATCATTACCAAACTGGAAATTTAGTCGTTTTATGTAAAAAGAAAGATTAAGTTCCTTAATGGCTGAAATCGGGGGGAGGGGGGGGGGTTAGAGGGGAGGATTATCGAAAATTCGAAATATCTCCCTTACCATAAGTCGGATTGAAAAATTGTATAGAACTAATCTTATTGCAAACTAAATGTACTATAAATATTGCTATATAGATTTATTCTCTATCTTGAATATTAACCGAGATATTTGCATTTTTAAGTTTTCAGCCATCAGCAAACCGCCACTTATACTCATGTTACATAAACAATACTCTGCTGCATAATAAATCACATTATTCGAAGATTAAATACCTAAAATTGTATTGAAGAGACCTTTATTATACAAGATAAATGCAAATATGTCCTGGTGACCCCCCCCCCCGTCTTAAGGTTTTGGACTACTAAAATTTGATTGATTGAGATAACAATTATTCTGACTCATTATTAATTACAGTACTAGATATAGTAAATAGTTCTCAATAAAATTAATATGTTATATTCTGATATATTTCAGAAATGGTTTTGCTTTCCGGAGTGAGGCGGGCAGACCCGTTTGTTTACATTTCTAAACTAACGCTTCCTGTCGGCAGGTTATTGAAATTGGATGACATTTCTTATTTCCGTTTGTATTCATTCACGGTAGTGTTGTGTTACCAGTATGTAGATTTATTTATTACTAATATTCACGAGGGAAATCTGCTTAGTTAACGCACCCTCTGCGTGATGGACTTTTTTATTCATGCCTTCCTTATAACCCCCACTACCTCCGTTCAAACCTAAAAAATTTAATATAGTAAAAATATATTACAATAAACATACAACAATAAAATTGTTGGCTCCCACTTTAATTTGTTTTACTTAAGCCTTTATGTACATTAACAAGTGAAGAATTTTCTTATTTTACGCAGCACCTGTCGAACTTTTAATTCATTGAATTATTGGCTGGAGCTTCCAGCATACAACGTCATGTATCTATATTACAAATCTTCATAAATTTCAAACAAATGAGTTACAAGTTACCTTTTTGACGGCAGCCATGGGAAGAATAAATGCGCCGATGAACGCACAAATGAGTGCATATTTAATCAGAAACATCGCTCACTGATACATTTATACAAATGATCTCCCTAATAAAGCTAACATTGTATCTGATAGAGAAAATTAGATGAAGCTAGTTGGAGATGATATCGCTAACGAGAGACCATTGTCAAGTACGCCATAATGTGATCCTGGTATTTGCACCATTTGTTGTTATGGACGGTAATATGTACCATTCTCAAAGGCTAACAGGATCATTACCAAGGCTATTTACATTATCGCACAATCTTTTCTGAGGGCTCTCTCGAAAATTGTAAATTGTGTACTTTTAAGTAGAGCAATTTTGTTTGGAATTCTGCTCACGACGCACTTTTAAAGATTTGCTGCATATATCCCCGATCATAACCAATACATGATAAAAAAAGTCCGTCACGCAGGGGCTGCGTAAACTAAGCAGATTTCCCACGTGAAGTTTTACAATAGAGAAATATGCCTAATAACAACTGTAGTTGTAAGAAACCTCTAAACCTAAAACATTATTTAGGGCGTAATAACCCAGTAGTTTCTAGCCCCAAAAAACAGTTAACCGAACCTCTAAACCTATTCACGAGGGACGAATAGTTATGGAAACGGCCACCAGAGCTCTCGGCGGAAAGTCCGAACATAGCCTACTGGTGACCAGACGCAGAATACAAATGCAAATATCTCGGTTAATATTCAAGATAGAGAAAAAATGTATATAACAGTATTTATAGTCAATTTAATTTGCAATAAGATTGATTCTGTACAATTTTTCGGTCTGACGTATAGTAACGGAGATATTTTGAATTTTCGAAAATCCTCCCCTCTAAACCCCCCCCCTCCCACTGGTCCGATTTCAGCCGTTAACGAACTTGATCTTTCTTTTTACATAAAACGACTAAATATCGAGTTTGGTAACGATCAAACAAAAATTGCGACCGCTAGAGCGGTAACAGACAAATATATATATATATATATATATATATATATATATATATATAGATATATATACAGTTTTGAACGGACCTCATTTTCGTCATCTCCTGGGTAGGATCGATGGACATTTGAAGAAAAATTTCGAAAATTCCGTCAAGAGTACAACCTCAATAGCTGATTTCCCTTAAGGGAAATCTGCTAATATAGGCAGCTAACCGGATTTCGCAAGTACTGGTTTGGCTCGTTGACGTTCTCAACTGTCCATTCTATTTTATTGTCTATTCTATATTTATTCGGTAATAGTAGCCAATGTAAACAGGAATCAGAATGTCAGCCGGGTATGGGATGTTTAGTGACTCGGCCAATCAAAATAAAAATCCCATAAATAGGAATGGGGCACAATTGCAAAGATCTCGGTTAATAATCGAGAAACTGAAGAAATGCATTTGCCCATTGTTCAAATCTACATGGTGCCACTACTAAGCACATAAACCCTATACTAAATACTTACGTTTTCTAAAGCCCTCTACTAAGTTCCACTAATTGTAAGTAGTTAAAAAATCCATCACGCAGGGGCTGCGTAAACTAAACTTCACGGTCTCCTACGTATTCCCAACCTCTTCCTCTTGTCTGGGCTTACCTCTTGTCTGGGCTTACCTCTTGCCCTGCTTTCTCCTGGTGTGCTGCAGCATTCCTTGGGCAACGCTTCAACATCTCTCACCCTCCGTACTTTGCTTCTTTTGAAATCACAGCTGATGTCAGAGTCGTATAATTCCATTAGTTCATCTTCTACTCCCCCAAAACGCCAACATTTCCAGTCTGTCTGAACGATCTCTCGTGAACTTCTTCTTATCCTTATTTATAGTGAGCCCCTCAGACAAAGGCCCCTGAGGACCACATGCTCATAAAGACTAAAACTGGACTACGATTCGTAGTACACTATCCGACAAAAAGAATTCCTCAGAACAACTGAACTGAAACAGACTTGGGAGACAAATTTCAAGAATACTTTACAAAATGGGTTCTAGAAACATGTTGGAGTGCCACGAATTCTATCTGGTCTTCGTTTAATCGGTCCTGCTTTTCTTATGCAGCAGGCTAATATTAATAACGAAATATGTATATGAATCTTGTATGAGGATATTTACAACCAACCAGTGAAAATAGCACTTTCATTTTGGTTTCTCGAGTGTAAAATTAAAGGAAAGACCGCTTTAGCAGGTACTGCATAAAGTAAGCAGATTTCCCAATTCCCATATCCGCTGAATGAGAAATATCAGGTAGAGGTCAGAAGTAGAAAGTAATCATTACAGCTTATTGTTCGGAGTTAATCAGAATAAGGAATAAAGTCTTTCATTTCCATTGAGCAAACTTTAAATATAACTGTACCAAAATTTCTTAAAAAAGAAAAATCTAATGTAGAACTTAAATTAAATTTTAAAAAAATGTTGTTTGTACTTAATTTCAAATTGTTTCATATAAATGTGACATACGGTATTTTCGTCCCAATCGAAAAATGTCATACAACATATTATAGATACACTTTAGATCTTATAGATACACTGTAGATCTTTTCATAGCCAACAAAAACGGTCATTCACAGTTTTTTATACCTCCAATAAGTAGGGAGAAATATGAGTGTTTTGTTTACGCCCCCACTGGACTCTCACATCTCCCCCCAAGTCTATTTTCGTGAACGGGGTAGGTGCAAAACTGGGCATTACATCAATTCTGAATATGAGATTTCAACATTCTAAGCCCAGTCATTATGCGAGATAAGTAACAAACATAAGTACTAGTCAACATGGGTTCAAGGACAGTAAAAAAGTCCGTCAAGCAGGAGCTGCGTATAAATAGCAGATTTCCCACGTGCGGGAATGGGGGTTTCACTGAAGGCTGAATACAACTCGTTTAATATTTGTATTAATAAAAAATGTATAGAACAATAGTTATAGAGCATCAAAATTTTGGTTCTATATCATTTTTCGGTCCGATTCATAATAACTGGGATATTTTAGCAGATTTCCCTCAAGGGAAATCAGCTATTGAGGTCGTACTCATGAAGCGATTTTCGAAATTTTTCTTCAAATGCCCATCGATCCTACCCAGAAGATGAAAATGGTGTATGTGAGTGTGTGTGTGTGTCTGTGTCTGTTACCGCTCTAGCAGTCGCAATTATTGTTTAATCATTACCAAACTCGATATTTAGTCGTTTTATGTAAAACAAATAGATCAAGTTCGTTAACGGCTGAAATTGGACCAAGGGAGGGGTGGGGGTTAAAGGGGAGGAATTTCGAAAATTCGAAATATCTCCGTTACTAGACGTCGGATCGAAACATACTATAGAAACAATCTTATTGCAAATTAAATTTACTATAAATATTGTTCTATACATATTTTCCGTATAATGAGTATTAACCGAGATATTTGGATTTTTTAGTTTTACGCTTTCAGTAAACCCCCACTCCTACTAGTGTCATATTAATAATAAGCTGTTATATCATGAACCACTTCATTACAAGGCTAAATACCAAATATTGTTTTCATTGAACTTTTATTTTGTGAGATATATGCAAATACGTTCTGTTGCCCCCCCTCCTTTTTTTTGTTCTTGGATTACTAAAATTTAAGTGATTGAGATAAAACTGATTCTGATTCATTACAAATTACAGCACTAGCTTTAGTAAATTGTTTTCAATAAAATTAATATGTTATATTCAGATACATTTCGTTAATTGTTTGTCTTTTCGGTCTATCTATTCAGTGCCACGAGGTTGGCTGGCCTGTTTTTTTACAATTCAGCCGCTTTCCGTTGTAGATATTGTTAACTTGTATTGTAAATTGACTGAAAAATTTCTCATTACCGATTGTATTTATTCACTTAACATTCAGGGTAGTGTTACCTGTATTTATATTTTGAACAAACAGGTTTAGTATTGTGAAGATAATGTAATAAGATTTGTTAATATTAATTATTTTATGTATTACAGGATTGAGATCCTAAATGAGTTATAGGTTGGCTCTACTGAGCCTAGGGTGGTGTGGGTATACTTCCTTTGTCCTATCAATTCTGCTGCTTCTCTGCCAACCTCATATTGGTCTATGTTTACATGATACTTGATGCTTACACTTTTAGCAATGTAGTGTTATTCTCAGGAATGTGGATTTGTTTAATTATCATCAATAAATAATTTAAAACTATGAACGCTGGGGAGGCGCACCCAGTTATTTATGGTATTTATTATCTCTGCTCCGTTAAGACATGATATACTTTACTGAACACACTGTGTACCAATATGAATATATAGTTTACAATCGAAACTTACAAAAGAGTATTTTGAATAGTGGTTATGACGTACCTAACATAACTTTCATCGTTGGGCTTTGTACCGCAACAAGTGAAAGGAACTTTTATTCAACCTTGGTTTGGAAGATAGAATACTTTCTATGATTATGAATTATATAGTCCATTAAGTTATAAAAAAAACCTACATGCACAGGAGAGAGGAAAATATAAAAATATTGAGGACAGTGAATCCTTTCATAAATAAATAATTTTATTTTTAACAAATCCACAGCAACGACGGGTATAAATCCTAAACACTGGGACGGGGAATGTCAAAATATTGTTACATTTTATTACAAAATCAGTAATAAACGTTGTTTATATTGTTGGATTGCAAAATTAAACACACACACAAATTTCACAGTTTTTATCACTGCACAATTTATTTAACAATGCACTACACACTTAGTGAATTATTCTTAACTACTACTCACAGTCTGCACTGTCATTGTTATTACACAGTCCAATAACTCACTCACGATCACTGAAGTTCACAAAAGACGGCACTGCACTGTCCTTTACTTCGCGAAGTTAACGCACTGCACTGTCTTAAACACGACACTATACTGCTACTTACAGAGTCACGGCACAACACTGTTCTTCAAAGTCGCACTGTAGCACTGAACGCAATTGATGAGCACTTGAAGACATCTGAGAACAAACTAAACTGACAGGGTGTCATATAGATTGGCGGCAAAACATCAAAGGATGAGGCCGAGACTCTTCCAGAACAGGACTCGAACCTCTGTCGGCCTCTTTGGTCTACTTCGCACTTCCCAAATACGTAACTATCTCTGTTTAATTTTTCATGTATTTAATTTTCGTAACAATATTGTGCCAAAAAAATACCATTTTTCATTCAGCTTTAAATAAATTCCCGGGTGAAGCCAAGTAACTTAGCTAGTATATATATATATATATATACACACACACGCGCGAGTGTGTGTCAATTATACTATAAAATATAAAACATATTAAGTGAACATTGGTGCATAAAGTAACGTCACATATACATTTGCCCTCAATTGTGCCATATAAATTAGTCTCTCAATGACAAATTTTCTCATACCTCTTTGCTTAAGTTATTTTCAATTGTGAACAGTCGTTTGTGATTACTAAGTTTAAAGAAACAATGTAAATAAAACAATCAGGACAATGTAAAACTAATTATTAGCTTATTATTTTTATCTGTGATATTACTTCTTTAATGATGTCTTCTGACAAATCAAATAAAAGTGAATCGGGTTGTGATGATCCTTCAGAGGAGAAAGACTGCCCTAGCTCAGGAAACTTAAGTTTAATTCCTTATTGGTTTTTAGTTGCTTTGAGAATAGCTTTGACATTTGTGCCTCAGACCGGTTACATTCACCCTGATGAATATTTTCAATCAATTGAAGTGATAAACAGTATGTTGACATTATTGCCCATATAATGCTTTTAATTCAGTGCTAAACTCTTACTCAATGGTATTTATTTTAGGTGATGTGTTTAATGTAGTAGCTCACAGGCCTTGGGAATATAACATAACATTCCCAGTGAGGAGTGTTGCACTCTCTTATGCTGTGATGGGCGTTCCTCTTATTATATTAAAGTGTATTGCACCATTCTTCAATTTATGGTTTGATATTAACATTATCACTCCATACACATTATCAGTTATTCCTCGATTTGCTTGTTGCATACTATCATTTTTGACTGATCTTTGTATATATAGGTAAATTATGATTAATATATATTTTACGCTTTTCAACTATATAATTAGCTCTCTGTAATCACAAAATTTTTGTATCGTGCTTATCACAATGAAATTGAAATATTCCATTTTGACAATATACAATTTGGGAATCTTTGTTAAAACAAAGCTAAATTACACACCCGGGAGGAATAATATGATCATCATTTTAAGGGTAACGTAAGACTACTATTCAATACTTTATCCTACATTTTGTGTCAGTGCTTGAAGCTTTACTTTTATGGCTATCACAATCATCACCACAATTAACTTACTTTTTATTGCAATTATAATAAACTATAGTTTTCCTTAAGAAGAATATTCCTAGGTTTTGTATTTTTTATTTATTTATTCAATGGTTCATTTCTATGCAAAGGAGCATCTGTTTGAAGTCATAAGAGATTTAACAAGAATTCTTTTTCGATCTGAAGATGCTATCAAAATAAAAGAAGAAAGTGAGGATCAAACCAAAATGAACTGAACCATGTTCCAGAAAATCTCAAGATAATAAAACAAAATAAACACCATTGCAGATGAGGCAGCGATAGAAAATTAACAGGCAACCTGAGACAAAATTCCATTTGAAGAAACAGAAGCAGATAATAGCTAGAAAAGTTTGCAAAACTGATGAATATATATTGTTTTAAGTCCTGAAAAGAAAATTGGTTTACAAAATGAGCCTGAAGTAATAAACTTTTTTGAAGGTCCTACTTTGAGCCATGTCAAGTGTTTTGAAATAGCATTTCTATTGAATTATTAGAGTTTTTTTTTTTGTTTTTTTTCCAATTTCCAACATTACTCAATGTATTGGTGAAATAGAGGAAACGTTTAGGTGCTAATGCTCTATTGACTCGGGCAATGTCCATCCCCTTCCATGACAGTGACAGACAAGACAAAAACAATTATATAGATTACCATGTTCCATCAGACGTGCTCTCTGTATTTCGAGGTTATAGTGAAATGAAATTGGAACATTTAGCAGGGGGTACCCTACCGATTAGATTAAAATTTGGGTCCCTTTAGGTGCTCCTTGAAAGTGAGAAAACGCTGGGTCTAGTTTTTCATATTCAGACTTAACTTAGTTGGTCAGAATACTCAAACATGAATAACAAAGAAATAGAAGGTTGATTAAAAAAAATTAAATTGGTTGCTTGACCATTTTCAATTTTTATTTATATGTTTTTACTATACAAATAGGAATTTTAGAAGATTTTTAAAAAAATTATCTTTTAAAAAACTTGTATCCATTTATGTGTGACGGGTATTCTTGTTAAGAAAATCACAGCTGTTTTTTGCTATGAAGACGTTAGCAACAACATTGAAACTGGCATTATTGGATTCAACGTTCTCCTCTACAATATATAATATATAATATTATTTCATAAGGCATAATACCCTAAATGGAAAGCTTACCAGTCAAAATGGTCTCTAAAATTCAGGGTTGAAAATTGAGAAATTCCGCTTTTTAGAAACTAAGAAAACTATGAAGAATGGATTTACCAGTTAATTTCTTCTTTGTAGTAAGGCTCAGTGAAGTACTCATATTTTATAGAGTAACATCATTGACAATTGTTTCCTTTTTTTTTTTTTTTTTTTAAATTTTAATGAAGTTTGAAATTGTATATTTCTCAGATGGGACAAGATAAAAAAAAACCAAGATTTTTAAACATTATTTAGTCCTATATTATAGCAAAGTGGAGTAAAAATGTTAACTATGACATTTGACTGAACCAAATTATGAATTTTTGAAAATGAGGGAAAACTGCGCATCTTCGCCATAAATTATATATAACATAAGCAGTATCAAATATGTTAAAATGTTTAAGTTTGAAAATTTTTATTAAAGTGCTGAAATAGTAGCGTAGCACCTGAATACTTCTGACTCCTACCACTTTTAAATTTCCTTAGCCAATCTGCTTTAATAAATAAATAAACCTTTTGTAGTAAAATAATAAATCTTTAAAAAAAAAAAAAATTGATTCTACAAGGACTTCATAAATGATACATATTTCACATGCAATGGTATCATACACAGATAATGTCATCTGCGCATTCTAATAACTGTTTCTTCCTGAAACATAAGCTGAATGTGACAAGTAGAACTAATTACTTAACTTGAAAAATAACTATTAATTGTTGATTTTGATAAAAGTGTACTGGATAAAAATTGTACCCCCAGTCCTTAACAAAGACTTGGTTTTGGGAGTTTGGAGTAAATTTTCAATGATGCTAGAGCTAAAAGCCATGGCACTGCATCCAACGAAACAGGCAATCTTCGGTATGGATGCCTAAATCATCATAGCAATTGTTGTATATTACTAACTCAACAAAATAGGTTAGGTACAATTTTTTTAATCCATAACATAAAAATTGAGAAATTCTAAAAACCCCCCACTGGTCCTATATCAGTCATTGACAAACTTGATCTTCAATTTTACATGAAAAAATTATAAATACAATACAAGAAATGATGAGTTTTTGGAAATGGGCAGGTAGATAAAAAGAACAACTGATATATGGATTGTACTTTCAATGACCACTACTACCACTCAAGTTCGATATAATTTGACATTCATTTCATTTTAATCATCTATCTAGTCAAGATTATGATTTACAGAGAGCTAAACATTTTAAAATTTCAAACTATCTCGCATTGACTGTTTTCTTTGTTCATTTCAGGATATGTGTACTGTATGGGCAAAATTACAGAGCACGACTGATGACCCTGGCTAGTTCATATGTTATGCTTGTATACAGCACGAGAACGTTTTCTAATTCTGTCGAAATGGCTCTTACTTCTTTTCTTATATACTTGGTTGCTAGCTGTATGTCAAAATCTGATCAGGTAGGTGGTTATAATTTTTTTTTTTTTTTAAATATCATTGATTTATATTGGAATTCATTAAAACTTACGTTATTATTCCCTATTTATAAGAGAACTTCTGCCATTTGAAACCCAACATGTTTTTATATATATATATATATATATATATATATATAATAATTATAATTGTTTATATATTTTATAATTTTTTAGCATTGGTATCATTCTTAATGTTCTTTTTTCTTTCAGATTTTATATCAAGAAGAATACCTGCGTGACTGTTATAATCAAGCTGACAACATTAAAGATAGAGTGAAATTTCACCGGCAGCGCTTATCATTGCCTTGGCATACATTTTCACATGTTTTCTACATCGCTACTATTACTGTCCTTGGGATTTTCAACCGGCCGACTTTTTTTGCTTTTGCATTCCCTCCATTGTTTTTTTGGTTACTCCGGGGAATGGGATCACATTTTGTGGGAATCGCCGATTTTAATGCTAGAATGATTGTCCTTATTTTTTGTGCCTTACCTTCAATTTTTTTAATGGTTCTTATAGACTCGTTTTACTATGGGCGTATTACTGTTTTTGAAATAATGCACAAGAAGATAAATATTTGGTCAGACTTAGTATTGACCCCTTATAATTTTATTAAATATAATCTAGACCCAAACAATCTGAAAGAACATGGATTACATCCTAAAATCACTCATTTTTTAGTTAATGTCCCACTTCTTTACAACATACTAGGAATTTATGGAATTCTGGCATTTTTAAATATTGTCTACAGGTAATAAACACTACTTAAAAGAGCATAGATATTTCATTAATCTATCTTATAAAACTGTAAAGGTACATAACTTTCACAGATTTCTGATATGCCATTTTAATAAAGTCTGACCTGACTGGCAGGGGCTGCAGAGTCTAAGGAGTAATGGTTTCTGCTATAATGACATCCTAATGATGTCATCTCAAATTATATTTTATTTTTGTCACAAAATAAGATTCCCATGTTAACATGACTTGAAATTTAAAAAGTCCATCACGCAGGGGTTTCGTAAACTAAGCAGATTTCCATCGCGAAGTTTAATAATAGATAAACCTACGTACCGCTAACACAAGACCACCGTGAATATTAAGTGAATAAATACAAATGGTAATAAGAAATCTTTCCCCTCCCGGTGGGACGTGTCTCAAATGTAAACAAACGGGTCTACCAATGGCTCACCAGAAAAAAAAAACGATAACACTATGTACTATTTCTAGTACTGTAATTTATAATGAGTCAGAATAATTTTTGTCTCAATCAATCAAATTTTAGTAGTCCAATAATTTAAGTGGGGGGGGCGTCACAAGTTAGATCTAACTCGTATAATAAAGGTGTCTGGAAAACAATATTTGGTACTTAAGCTTCGAATAATGTGGTTTATTATATAAAAGAGTATTGTTTATGTAACACAAGTAGAAGTGGGGGTTTACTGAAGGCTGAAAACTGAAAAATGCAAATATCTCGGTTAATATTCAAGATAGAGAATAAATGTATTACTTCCTCACTAATCTCCCACTCCTTCAGATCGGACTTTGCACATTAATAATGTTTATATTTAATTCAGCATTAATTGGATAAATATTGAGTACGGTATTGATCAAGTAATAACTGAGGCTTCCAGTGCTTGTAATGGTCTGACAAAAGCAATACATTGTATTTAAATTTGGAATGAGAAAGTTTCATGGTATATTTGCTTAGGAAGGGGGGGGGGTTACAGCTAAAAATGCATGCAATTCCATTATTTTCAAGTTTGAGGGAACAAAAGGATAGAACAACTAAATATGTAAAGACCATTAAACATTTAACATTTTTGATTGAACTTATAATAACAGAGATTTTTTTATTATACCCACTTCTTTTAATCCAAATTCAGCCATTAACAAACTTGATCATTAGTTTTACATGAAATTCTTAAATATCTTGAATGTAAATATTTGTAAGTATGCAGTTTAAGAGAAAGGATAGCTTACCTGTTCAGCTGTATAATCACGTTCCATGAGTTCAGGCATTTTTAGGTTTCTTCTAATTTCTACATAAATATACATGTGTACACAGGATAACACAAAAGTTTTGTCAGTATTTGTAGAGTAAAATAAATCTGTATTTGAGAAATAACATCTTACAACCCAATTCTCAAAGTATAAGTCTTCGTGTTGGACTGTCTTGAGCCAACTCTTAAGACATTGCAGGTATCAGTTTTTATATTTAGATTCGAAGAACTTGCTAACACCGTTCTCGACTTTCTCCTGAGTTTTCCATTTACTGCCCTTTCTGTTACCTTCATCAGCTATGATGACGAAAATAAGGTCCATTCAAAATTATATACACACACGCATGCGCGCACACACACACACACACACACACACACACAGACACATATATATATATATATATATATATATATATATATATATATACACACACACACACACACACACACACATACACACTCAACAGACGTTGTCCTGCATGATATTTCAAGCGATTAGGATATTAAATTTAATAATATTATGTTTAAAACAAAAGCTACTTTTAATAGAACAAAAAATTTTATCCTGTGCATATTTGCCAAAAAACTTAATTTTAGGCCTCCCTTACAACCCCCACTCCTGCTCCATCTGCCGGGCTGATTTGTGAATCTAAACCATCTATAAACAAATGCATACAAAAAAATTCATTCTAATCGGTCCAGCCGCTTAGGAGGAGTTCAGTGACATACACACATACAGTAGAATATTATATATATATATATATATATATATATATATATATATACATATATATAAATATATATTTAAATATTCCTGTTCATTTTCAATACATTATTTATTTAAACATATAGGATTAAATCCCTTCTTTTAAAAAAAGGAAAATAACAAAATCAAGATTCTGGAACATGAAAACAGGAATCATTCTTGCACAATCAAGTATGGCAAATCATTGAATTCATAAATATTAATTCACCCCCACCTTCCTGAAAACATTTAATCGCAGCAATTATGAACCTGTGTATTTGATAATTTTTTTTTTTATGTAAAAAATAATAATTGAATTATTTACTGAAAGTGTATACCACCATTCATATCGACAAAATATAGCGAAAAGAGGGCTTGAAAGAATAAATTGGTTTCAGAGGCTTGATGAGACAATGGAGCAGCCTTCCTCGAATTCAGAGTATCCTTGGATTGATGACAGCTTCATTTTTGATTCCGGTGGCGCTGCTGTCTGCTATCCCCCACCAGGAGCCTCGCTTCATAATACCTGTCACTCTCCCCCTCGTGTTTCTTCATTCTCAGCGAATCCGTCGCATAGCTGAGGAGAGCTCGGTCGTTCCGAAAAAGGAGAATGGATATACAGCATTCCTCAAGGCTAAGGTATCACTTCCCATGTTACTTCATCTAAAGAAACAAAAAAAAAAAAAAACCTTCTGAGAAAACCTGCATATTTCTGAAATTCTCTACCACATTGTCGACTTTAAATATTTCAATATTTTGAAAGAAATTTCTAATAGGAGTGTAAGACAAATAATTTTATTTATTTGTTTGTTTGGTGTCCTGCTATTCGTAGCGATTTGCAGCCTTCATCAAATAACCAAATGGTAAATTATCCTCCAAATTGTTGAATGTAGTTCATATATAGTAAATATAAATTTATTGTTGCCACCGGTCAATATCACTAGTGGAAAATAAAATAAAAACTAATTAAATAAAAACTAATAAAACAGAGAAAATTTTCACACACACACACACTTGTATTTTCATATTTCACTTGTTCTTTGAGATCTAACAGATAGTCATATTTTTATTCCCCCTTCATTAACTCCCCCATTTATTATTTTTCCCTTTGATTAAATGCAGTTTTCTGAGCACATGTGATTAATGAAGTAGGAGTTGCATGGGATGGAAGAAAACAAAATTGGAAATTTCACTTCTCCTATATATCAATCAAAACAAATTACAGAACGTAATTTTTTAGTTTTTCATTGTTTTTGTATTTTTAATAGGTATAGTGAAATTGCTATGTTTGATTTTCATCCTTCTCTTAACCACTAGATTTTAATTAGAATAATAGAACAGTTGTTATTTAGAAAAGAACAGTTATTTAAAATAAAACATTTATTATTTAGAAAAAAACATTTATTATTTAGAATAGAACAGTTGTTATTTAGAAAAGAATAGTTATTACTTAAAAAAAAAACAGTTATTATTTAGAAAAGAACAGTTATTATTTAGAAAAGAGCAGTTATTATTTAGAAAAGAGCAGTTATTATTTAGAAAAGAGCAGTTATTATTTAGAATAGAATAGTTATTATTTAGATAAGAACCGTTATTATTTAAAATAGAATTGTTATTATTTAAAATAGAATTGTTATTTTTTAGAAAATAATAGTTATTATTTTAAAAAAAACAGTTGTTATTTAGAAAAGTGAGAGGAATAGTTAGTAGAAAGGAATAGTTATTATTTAGCATAGAACAGTTATTATTTAGAATAGAACAGTTATTATTTAGAAAAGAACAGTTATTATTTAGAATAGAATAGTTATTATTTAGAATAGAATAGCTATTATTTAGATTAGAACAGTTATTATTTATAAAAAACACTTATTATTTACAATAGAACAGTTGTTATTTAGAAAAGAACAGTTATTATTTAGGATAGAACAGTTATTATTTAGAAAGGAATAGTTATTATTTAGCATAGAACAGTTATTATTTAGAAAAGAACAGTTATTATTTAGAAAAGAACAGTTATTATTTAGAATAGAATAGTTATTCTTTAGAAAAGAACAATTAGTCTTTAGAATGGAACAGTTATTATTTGAAATAAAGTAGTTATCATTTGGAATAAAGCAGTTATTATTTGGAATAGGACAGTTATCATTTGGAATAAAGCAGTTATTATTTGGAATAGGACAGTTAATATTTAGAGTAGACCAGTTATTGTGCGAACATGCTCACATACACACTTGAACGAATAGCATTGACTCTATAAGGTGTAATTGAGAATGAAAAGATTGCCAGAATACTTGGCTGGGGATTAAAGTATGTAACAGGAATATTCCTCCAAACTGTACTAAATGATAAATGAATTATCATTCTATCGGAATGACCCGACTGATCTGATGTGCTTAAAAGGTATTTGCTAAGTTAGTTTAGCCTTGTTCCTTGAGAATGAGATCTGAAAATTCTAATTATAACCAGTCTTCCTTAGTACAATAACGCACCTAGTAGAGCCAAGGCAGTGTTAAAGACGAGTATACTATTAGGCTTGAAATAGCACACTAGTACTCGTGTGAGTTACTAGATAACACATTTAGCTCCTATTACATGAATACCTCTAATATATGGATGCATTCTAACAGATCATATATTTTAAAACACAATTAGTAATTAGATAGCCCATGATATGAGTTGTAACTCTTTTAAACCATTTTACCAGTTTACATGTACCTACCTCTTCCAGACGTTTCCATCATTTCCATGATCATTATCCACCAATACTACTTACATTTTTTAAATATAATAATATTAAGTAAGAGAAGAGTTTAATAATTAATTTCCTTCAAGGTTAAACCTGATCAGAGAGATGGACTCTTGGCAACATGGTATATTGTAAATATGATCTTCACTCTTTTCTTTGGGTTTTTTCATCAGGCTGGAATTTATCCATTAGGTATGCAGCTTTATTTGTGCTAAATTATAACAATATTATTGCTATTAATACATTTAATTATTATTATAAAATTATTTTTCACAGCTTCAAACACATTTGGTTGTATTTTTTTTTTACAAAGTTGTATACATGTACATGGGTGTCCCAAAATAAGATTTATATTTCTCATAAGAAGTCCCCATGAGCAATTCTGTTAGCTCTTCAATCTCGTTAGAAATAGTAACTAAGTATTGAAATTATCAAAAGCAATTGACAACATTTATTTAATACAGATTTTTAGATTATGAAATTTCATTCTAACAAATCTTAAGTTAAGATTAAGTGTAACAACATTACATACATTACATTCTAAATGTTTAAGCAATATGTTTTCTATTTGAGTTTAATCTCACATGGTAAACCTAGAGTGGCGAGTTCGATTCCCGCCTGGGCAGAGGAATTTATTTAGTGACAGAATTCATTAAATAAATTCCTAAGTCCCACCCTGGCTAGAAAAGGGTGGTATATATATATTGAATGTTGGCACTCTCTGACCTTTTCATCTCCCTAATACTGAGTTTGTTTAGATTTATTTATTTTAAGGGAATTGTTTCTTTTTTTACATTTTGAATAAACTTTGCAGTGAATCATTTACACAAGGAGATAGAAGCGAAGCCAAGACTCACCACGCTTCATTTGGTTACGTCACACATTTATCCCATTCCAATATCCCTTCTTCAGATTAAATATGGGGTCGCAGCTACAGTGATGTCTCCTAATTCTCACAGGTTATTTATTTTGTTTAAATCAAACAATAAGAAATCATTCTTTATGTAATATTTTTCTTCTTGTTTCATTTCAGGAGGTATCAAAAGTCCCGTGATGTTTATACTCACGAATTGGGGTCTGCTAGTATGGAGCAGGTAATCGAGAAACTCTCAGAGCTCGTCGAAAGATCAGAACAAATATGGAAAGAAAAGAAGCTAAAATATCGGCTTTACTACGCCACTCCAAAGAGCATTGCCTTCGACTTTGGCCTTGCCTGCCTAAACAAGAACATCACTACGAAAGTGGAGACAGTTTTCTACCCCCACCTTTCGATTGAAGCCCTCCCTTATGGCCAATTTAGTAGTATTCTTTCTCAACTCGGTCTCGTTATGTATAGGGTGACTCCTAGGTAGGACAATGTTTGTACTGAGTATTCCGTAATATAAACACATTCGTACACAGTGCCTATTTACATAGAGGGGTGGTGTAAATTTCTTAAATGATGTAGTTTGGAAATTTTGTCCAGGGATTAACAATAGTTTATTCTATAGTCAATTATAATTATTAGAGAAAAAAATGTGGCTACTGTTCCATATGAAGTATACTTGAAATTTGTATTATTTTTTTTAAACCAATGAACCTGTCAATAAATGAGATCTTTTAGGTCCACTGTATAAAGCTCAAACACACCTTATTCTAAGGTTTATGTTTCTTTACCTGACATCGGTTTGATTGTACATCCATAAATATGGCCTTTTGCTACATCCATGTATGTGTAAATTATTATGTATACTGCAGTATAAATATTAATCTGTTATTGGAAAACAGTTTTTTCTTTATTTTTTTCTAGCAGAACATTTGTGCAAAGATATTTTTTTTTAAACATATAAGCTATCATGCAATGGGTAACAACATTTAGTGTAAGGATCTGTCTTACAACTTGCCTGCATTTGTATACTTATGATAACACTAGTTTGAAGTTCATTTTCCTTTATGCTCATAATAGTCTCCACATATTTTTATGTTTGTTCATGAATTTATGCAGTGAGTTGAACAATTATATCGTCTAAATTAGGAATCTTACTGCTTAGGTAAATTGGTTCTAAATTGTAATAAAAAATAATCTAGGTGCTTCAGTGTTAGAAAACTGTCCCTTTCATTCATTGGAATCAGCAGCTGGGATCCTTCGTTCCTTGTGGGCCCTGAGCTTCTTTTGCGAGCCACCTCCCTGAGTGCTTGCAGCCATCTTTGCGTCTTGCCTCAACTGGGTTGGTATTATGTACAGCAGCATATAGATCAGAAGCGACCTCAACCTGATTTATACAGTGTGCCCTTTGCATCTGTGCTATTGAAAAGGGGAGATTGGAGGTCTGGTCAGTTTGAGAGTGGAACTAAAGAGGATCCCCGAAAATGTTGTGGTAGACCAGATGGAAGGGGGATTGTAGCTTCAGACTTCACTCTGAGACTCTTGCAAAACTGAGCCCAGGTCTCCAGCATCTAGTTGTTAGATTCTATAATTTACTGTATATATATATATATATATATATATATATATATATATATATATATATATATATATATTTGTCTGCTACCACTCTAGCGGTCGCAATTTTTGTTTTATCATTTCCAAACTTGATATATAATCGTTTTATACAAAAAGAAAGATCAAGTTCGTTAACAACTCAAATCGGACCAGGGGGAGAATTTCTAAAATTCATAATCTCCGTTATTATGCGTCGGATCGAAAAAGTGTATAGAGCCAACCTTATTGCAAATGTAGCGTTCTATAAATGTTGTTATGTACATTTCTTCATTATCTTGATTATTAACTGAGATATTTGCATTTTTTAGTTTTCAGTCTTCAGTAAAGCCCCACTCCTACTCATCACATATTAACAATATTCTACCAAGTTATGAAGCACTTTATTTGAAGCTTAAATACCAAATATTGTTCTCATCGAAATTTTAAATTTTGAGATAAATGAAAATAAATGGGAAATCTGCTTAGTTAATGCAGCCCCTGCATGAAGGACTTTTTAATAGTACAGAGAATATGCAATCCACCATACAAATCCTTTAATCTGGAATTGCTTTTATCTTCTTGTCTGTTTCTGCTCATTTACTGTTACAGACGCTCACTCTCTCAGACTAGGAAGTCTTTCTTCCTTTTCTCATGGTGAGATCCCATGTTTCATTCCCATTCATTGCTGTTGCCCTGATGACCAATTTAATAATTTATAGATTTATTCTCTTAGGATACTCTTTTATAACTTCTTTCTGCAAGGTGCAGAAGTTTCTGTACTATAAACACAGCATTCTGTTTTATGTATATGCTTCCATGTTACAACATCCTAGTAACTATCAATGTAACTTTTCAAGAAGGAAATGACCATTTGACCATCCACCTCATTAACTACTTACCATATTTTTGTATTACCCTTTTATTTTACTAGTTGAGAAGAATCTCCCATTTGCCCCCTCAAAGCTCCCACTTGCACATACTAACCTTTTAGAGCATTATTTTCTCTTCTAATTGCTATTCTTATATCTCTTCACGCAGATGGTTTCTGTTCTAATGTGTGACTATGGAATTATCATTATTTTCTAAACCTAAGTCATTCCTTAGATCTTCTCCCTTATATTTAGAGCAAGTTGCGACCCAAAAGTGTGCTATGCCTATAGGTTTTGGTATGCAAAGAACCTTTTAACAATTCAATTACTGCTTTCTAATATATCTTTCTATTATAAGTTATCGGTTCTTCTAGGTTTCTCCAAAGTCAAAAAAAGGAAGTGTCCTCTTCCAAGCCTTTGCCTATGGAAATTCATTGGGTAGAACCTTTTTTTTCCTTAATAACTAACACTATTCTAAATAAAACTTTGTGAGTGGCTTCATTTAATGTGTAACGTACAGCTATTTCTTATTTACACAAATGCCTGGTTATGGGCTGTTTTACCATAAACAAAAAATGACAGTTTAATGATGAAATAAAAGTAATGATCATCATTTTGCTTGATAATTCATAAAATAAAGAAAGAAAAATTTCCCTACAAAAGTATAGGGTTATTTAGCAAGACGGGGGCAGTGCTGTAAAGGGTAAAAACACTATTTCATCGTTCTTGAGGTACCGGGTTTGAGGTTGGGATTTAATAAGTTTATTTAGGATTTCAAATGCTCTCACGGTGTCCATTCAGCAATGCGAGGCAATTAAGTAGCACTGCAGACAAAGTAACAATCCCTGACCTGTAATGTCACCATATTTGGCAGAGAATATATCAACATCTGTCAGTCAAGCTGACCACTTGGCCTCTGAGGCAGGCCTTGGGCTGTTAAGTGAAAAATTTTCATTTTTTCTATCCTAACAAGTCAAAATATCAAGAAGTATACAAATTTATCTACAACCAGCTGCTTTTCATGCAAAGGTACAAGGCATATAAAATAATTCTGGGCTAAAATATTCACAGGCTACGTTGTGAAGCTATTAAAATGAAATAAAACAAAGCCACATGCGAGCTTTTAGATGAGTATTATTAACTTTTTTTAAAAAAGGGGCCTGTAGCTAGACTGTTACTTTTTCAGAACAGTAAGTCTTAATTAAATTTAAACTCTAAACAAAAATAATTTTAAAGATAAGATTTTTTATCATCACATAAGGTAGTTATGATAAATTTCATTTTAGCATTGTTAGACATATAAAATATGAATAATTTTTTTTTTTTTTTTAGTAAAAGTGTATTAATTATTTAGTAAAACCTAAAATATGCACTCAACTCTTCCAATTTTTATAATTATGCACAAAATTTCAAGTTTTCTGTTTGTAAGAACTCTTGAGCCATGATTTACCTTGGATGCAAGAAATAATTTCCTATTTTTTAGTAAGATATTAGTGATTTATGTCCATATATTTGCTGATACTTGTTAGTGCGGTGTGTACAATACTTGCTATGAAAGAAATTCCAATATTTTCTACCTCATCAAACCAAAGCATGGGCTCAGTGAGCTTTCCTTCAGAAAATCTCTCAATTTTCCCATTTGAGAATTTGGGATACATATTCTAGTCAAAAAGTACAAATTATTGATGATACTGTATATTACGATATATAATTTTCATTTAAAAATATTTCACAGAACATCCTCCTAGTCTAGGTAGGCTTCTTATATTTAATAACTAAACCAATTGAGGATTTGAATAAATACATTACATAAGGAACTTAACTTCTGTTTGTATCATTTTCTTATACACATTATTTATTTTAAGGTGAGCATTTTTCTCTCTCAATGCATTAATCAAATATTTTTAAGATCATTTGCTAAAGCTTTAAATTTTTCTAGTCAGAATTCACAAATTACTCAATTTAATTTTATTGTTAGTAATTCACTGATGGCACAATAAATGTGAATGGCATTAAAATGCAATGTTGCACTTGGTTTTTGATTAATTATTATTTTGTATACATTCCACTTTCAATTTAATTTTGTTTTTTTTGCTAATTGTAACCAGATGTTTTGGTTCTCTAATAATTTCAAATGTGATAAAATATTGTTTATAAATTTGTATTTAAGTTAATAAAAATATTTATTAATGAGTGTGTTTTTATTTAATTAAATTTATGCCTTGAATCGATTTTTTGTGGCACATATTTGTCATATAATAACATTTTTATTTATTAGTTATTTAATATATGCTTCATCTACTATTCTCATGGAGCTCAGGTTAGCAATGTGAGTAAAGCATTGACCTTAATCTCACATGGTAAACCTAGAGTAAAGAGTCCGATTCTCGCCTGGGCAAAGGAAATTATTTAGTGATGGAATTCATTAGATAACATTTATGTCCCACCCTGGCTAGAAAAGGGTGGTGACCTGTAGATAACCCATTCCAATTAGCCTTAAAGTGGATTTTAATTAATAATAATAATACTATTCTAATTAGTGGTAGATGGGTCTATATTTCCTGGAACTAATGAGTTTCTATTAAGAATACCAAACACCTTTTAATGTTTTCTTCATCTTCTGAAAGAGTTCTCTTAAGCTTGGCTTATGGTTCAACCTTGTTCTTGAAAGATAGTATTTTCCACACTTAGGAAGAAGACGTAGTCTCTGGAATATATGGTAGAGGAACCAATTGATCAAGATCAATAAAAAGGCCTTGCCCTCTAGTGTTTTTAAGTTTTGCTAAGTGCACTTTCAGAGTCATTGCCTACTGATAAAAACCTTAAGTCTATCTAACAAACTGTTGGCCATGCTATTTTTGTTTGACTTAAGGTTTATATTTGTCAGCAGGCACTGACTTTGAAAGTGCACTTTGCATAAAATTAAAACAATAGTAAAGTACAGGCCTTTTTATTGATCCTGATCAAGATCTGAAGTGTTTTTCACAATTAGGAAGAAGATGCGAAACAGTAGGAGAAACATTTCAGCAATCGCAGGATGGTAGGAAGAAGCCTTTCACTAAATAACTATGGGTTACTTTTTTATGTCCGGTACCGGCAAGAACAACCTCCTCTTGGGATTTTTCTGCTTGCAGTATTCCAGGGTATGGTGTAATGTCTTTAATTTGTCGCAGTTTGTTTTCATGTTTCTTTGACCAGTCGGACTTCCACCTTTGAAATTCTAGTTTCCAATCCACTGGGGAGATGTATGTTACTGTTGTTTTATCCTTCCGAGTATTACGAGCTTCCAAATCTGCCATTACATTACCTTGCAAAGAAAAATGTGAGAGAATCCAAGCAAGTGATATATTTTTCTCTGAGGTTTGTATTTGACCTTTTACTAGGTTTGTGAGGTGGCATCATGACTTTGGAATGAGCTGTATGAGTTCGTAGCGATTACAAATGAATCTTGTAGCAGTTGCTCTATATTGTTTATAGCTTGGCTTACAGCCATTAACTCAGCGGTAAATATTGAATTTACTGAGCTTATATTGCACTTCATTGCCTTGCTCCCAATAGTCCATGAGCATCCACAATGACTTTTCAGCGGATCTGACTTTTCTTCAATTCTAAAATCTTAAACCTGTTTGTAGCAATTTTTTTGTCGGAATGTAGGCTGAAATCAATTTGAATTTTAGGTGGTTTCCAGGTTGAGAAGAAAGGTTATTCACTTGTTATTGGCTCAATCATTTCTAAATCTGATTCCATCAATACATTCTGAATCATATTCCTCGTATGATTGCATAGATCACCATTGTTTGGGACTATTCTAGAGTTTGGTACTAGAAATGAGTTTATCTCACCACCAGTAAGACTCAAGATAGTCAATTCATACTGCCTAATGGATTTGGTGGTCCCTTTCAAAACGAGAGGTATTGACTGAAAGCAAATTCTTGTGAAAGCCTTCCCAAGGATTCTTTAACTTGTCATCTACTACTTATCTTGTGATATATGCAGAATCTCCGATCTGATTCTTCAAATCCTCTTATTGATAAAATTATTTCAAAGTGACGCCTACTATGAATTCTGGCTTCTTCCAGTCCATCTAGAATGGCTATTTCATAAAATGAAAACTTATTGAAGAACAAATATGTAGGTCCACATAGACAGGATATATAGAGCTGAGCCGATGAAAGAATGATTCACAATATATAAAACAAAGACTTGATTTCATATATTTATATAAGTAATATTATATTTATTATTTATGTTTACAAAAATATACAATCATTTGAAATTAATAGTTTACATTTGTTACATGAAATAATTTTTCTCAAAAATAAATTAACTTAGAATATTCTAAAAATATTGATTTTTATGATAAACCTGCTCATTTATAATCTAAAAAAATATAATGAATCATGGTATTCATACAAAAGTAACATAGCAAGATACAAAAGTTGCTCATCCAAATATTGGATGCAAAAAACAAAATTTTCCTTCTCTGAATATTCACCACAAAACTCTACAACATTAGCTCTAATATATTCTTGCTCAATTATTACTTTTAGGAGAAAATGATCCTATTATTAAAATCGAAAAATGTTTCCATCTCAAGACCACTCATCTCAATTCAAGTTTTAAACTACCTATCCATAGATATCTATTTGTCTTTAATACTATGTGCAAATGTCAAAATAAACACTGTTTTCGAAATCTGAGCAACAAACAATTAGTAATTAAGATTTTTTTTATTTTCTTTTTTTATGATAGCCTTCATGGCAATTATTAGAGTTTACCTTACTTTTTATGAAATTTAAAATCTAAGAGTGAAAACACACAGGCACGAACACACGCGCATATACAAGTTTAAAGGAGATCATATGATACAGTGAGGAAATAATATGCTCTTGAAAGTGCAATTTCATTACTCCAAAGATAAACTGCTAACAACAAAAAGGACACATTAAATATAACCAGTCAGCTCTATTAAAAAAATACTTCTAATTACAACTAGATATTAGGAAATTATTGTCTAAAAGGTTAGTAGACAATATTGCTCATATGAAAATGAATTTTTACAGAGATAGGGGTTGCAGTGTCAGAGGAAGAAAAAGAATCTGGAGATATTATTTGATTGATACATGCTTGTTCTTTCTTCAAGAAAGAGCATTCAAAGCTGGTCCTCCGCCACTCCATAGTTGGTCACTACCAAGCAATACTTGAAATTTGCAAATAGATTCGCTATCATCATCCTTCACTCTACCAATTAACGAATATCCAACCTTCATTATCATTAAATTACCTGATTTTCTCTCTCTCTCTCTCTCTCTATATATATATATATATATATATATATATATATATATATATATATATATATACACACACACACACACCATCAGATGGGGTTACTCTACTCACCCTAGGAAGTCTTTGCTTCAAAAATAAAGAAAGACTATCATAACATCACATAAATTAGTTACTGAATATTTTTATACTCACAGATTTGTTTTAATCACAATTATTGCCAAAATAATTTTTTTAGCATCAAATGGTTGCTTTTATTTACTTTTTGAGTATGTCAGGCCCTTTTATTTTGATACAAGGATACACTGTTTGTCCACAACAAACAATGTATACTCTGTTGTTGTATTGCCCAGAAGTTAATATGAAAGTATTCTGTTAGGGTTAATGAGATGGTCCAGAGCCATCTAAATAAAATCTTTACCTTTAGGTCTATGATAAAAAATTATCTAAATAAAAACAGAATTCTCAATAGAACTCAAAATATACTGGAAAATGCAATTTGTCATGATAAAAGTTCAAAAAGTGGAGAATGTAACCCCAAAAATGGCGGTATGTATATGTACATATATTGGAAGTCAGGATGACTGAATTAGGTGTCATTCATCTTAAGAGATAATATGTGTTAGACTTACAAAATTCAGAGAAGTGAGAGTATATGTTAGCTGCAAGGTAAAAGGACATAGTAATCCTAATGTATTTACACTTGTTGGGGCAAAAGCTAAATCATCAATCTGTTTCTCTGCCAAAGACTGCAACATTGTTTCCCCTAGATCTCTGACAAATAAGCTAAAAACCTTCCAATAAAATAGACTTATAATTCTTAAATTTTGAGCTATTTAATACATGACAGCCCACCACATTTATCAACCAAAATTTTAGATAACATTTGGGACACCTTACAGAAATACAATACGGGAGACACTGGGAAAATATTTTCAATGATTCTAAAACATCAATACAAATATATAACTACTATTAAATATACCAATTTAAGAATTTACAAAACCCGAAATTGGCATTTCCACCAATAAATTATTTTGTCTAGTTGTTGGTAATACATACAGAAGCCCACATTTCTTCTGGAAGCCATTCATAATAAAATGTTTATTTTATGCCAATGTCATAATATAATCAAACAAGGCAGTGCATAATTAATTTCTTGATATATGAAAAAATAATTGTTCTGAATCTTTGCGAACAAATATTTATTAGAAATTCAATCATATAAAAAGAATTGATTCCAGAGAATAACAAGACAATTGGTGTTCTTTGTATTATGTATATGTCAAATACAAAGCTCCCCTCCCATTTTTGCACTCCATTATGAAATCCGAGTTGGTGAACCGGGTTTCATGGATAAATCTCACTTGAATACAGTATGGTACAAAGAACCATTCTGCATATTTGTAATTATTACATAAAATAACTCTTCTTTGTTAAAGCATTTAATTTCCATCATAATAATTAAACTTGACTTTATCCTATATATATGTGTCTGTTTATCTATGTGTAAAAAAAAATAAATAGTTTTGAAATAGTTCTTTCATTTCATATGATACTCTTTCTGCCATGATAATCACTTGAACAAGTGATCTGAGATTCAAGAATGAAAAGGATCGAACTTAGAATTGTAATGTATTCTTAGGCAGTTCACTACTGTTTCTATTAAGACTTTTTTTCTAATTGAGAAAATGGGAGAAATTGAAATTAACAAATATCCTCAATACACTAGCTTATTAATAATACTTCAACAGTTTTATGCCTCTTGAGGGCTTTTATTCACACAAGTGCTGAGTAAACTAAGCAGATTTCCAGTTCCTGCAATGACATGCGCATGTCATCCCACATTTTATTCTGTATTTCTCTCGTTATAAAGAGGGTATGAAAACGACTCGAACTTTTAATTTGGATGCTTATTGATGCAGTGCCTTACGTGAATATCACATGAATAGTAAAATGTAAGCTGAAAACTAAAAAAACTACAAATATCAAGGTTAATATTCGAATTAAAGAATAAATTGCGGGGAATTAAATTTACAACAAGATTGGTTATGTAAAATTTTTCAAGCATGCTCATAATAATAGAGATGTTTCAATCTTTTTATTTCCTCCTCCTCTATCAGTCATTAACTTGATTTTTAGTTTTATATAAAACATTTAAATACTAAGAAAACAGAAATTAAAAATTGGCCTTTCAGATAAGACAATTTGTTACTGTGATTTTACTTACAGACACTTGCTCCAAGACAGATTACTGTCCAAACTAAGAAAAGTACTTAAAAAGAAATGGAACAACTGGAATTGGCCTATTGAAGAAAAACTTCTTTATAAATGCTACTAGGTAGTTCATAAGTATGTGTATATGATTTTATTCATATTCACATTATGCCACCATTCATTTTTAATCAAAATCATATTCATGAATATGAAAGCGTCCACCTCTGACTGAAGATCTTTCAGCTCATTTTATCTTCACAGTTATAAAGAGTTGTGAGCTGACATGAATATTGCTCAAGACTCCATAATTAAATTCTGGATAACTCTATAACGTATATTTTTATTATAGACATGACAATAATAAAGAATGTATAGGGAGACTAGAGCAAAAGATATTCAAATAATAAAATGTCACATTGAAGAAAGTTTCAAACTCAATAACTACATTTGTGCATCTAAATCTAAAAATTTATAGATCTAAGTTAATCGACTAACCAGAGCTGTTGGGGTGTAGATTTTTTTCTTTGTTTAGGGAGCAAGAGGAGAGGAGTAAGAAAATATGAAACTGTTATTTATAAGGGAAGCCATAAATATGTATAGGACCTTTGTTCTTCATTAGAAAACAACTTACAATTAATAAAACACGCTTTAATCTGAAGCACAGAAACAACAGAGATAATTGATAAGACTTTGTTTTTATCAATACCCTAATAAAAAACTCCAACACATACCACTTTTGATTAGAGATGCTTTCCTAATTCTTTCTCATATAATAACTAGAAAGAACTGATTCTAGATGTATTTAACAGTATAAGATCAGAAGGGGTGGGGGGGGGAGGGAATTAGAGCTGCTCCAAAACAGCACAAGGCTAGATGTTGCTGATAATTAGAAAAGGTGGCAGAGTAAAGAAAGGGTGAAAAGAATGTAAGTTTTGAGCATGCTGAAGGCTTTTCTACTTCAATACGTAGATCTATGCCAGGACCACTTAATGTCCAGTTCTCTAGCAACCTGGGTCTACAGCAGTAGCAATTTAAGGCTTAATAAAACTATTTAACATTTTTTCCCATCTAATGTATAGCAAAGATATACATGATATTGAAATTATCCCTTTAAACACCATATCATTACTAAGGTCAATAAAAATATTTTAAGACCTTCAGGTCTCATATTTCTTTAGAGCAAATGTTTTGCTCTCCTGAATCGCTCTTTAAATATATGGCTGACATTAATCATCTATAATCCATGAATGTGGAAAGAACAGCCCATTATCCAATGATATAGCTTTGCAATTGGGAAGCCTGAAATTTCTGAGCATTTTCTTTGATCAAAAAGAAGTAAATACATTTGAAGTCTCCTACAAAATCAAATTTGGCATGTGATAATGGTGGTACAAATACTATTGCCTTAGATTCTGTCATTACTGGTTGATCGTTGAATACAGGTTCAGTGTGATGGAACTATCCTAATTGTCTTAGTATATCGCAGTGAAAGCACGCCACATGTACTCGAACATCAGCCTGTGATGACAGCATCTATAGACAGCTATGGCAATAGTATTGTATATACTGGCAGAACCAACCCAGTGCATGATGTGATAAAGGCAGGCAGCACATACCTTTTTAGCCTTGGGCCCTGAGCAATAACTAAAATAGTTTCCTGAAAAATTCCTTCAAACCTTTGTGAATCAGTAAATAAGTCTAGAAGCTACGAAATTAGAGGTTCTTAAAAGGTCCCTAAGGGAATATATTCAAGTTTCAAATCATATTTCTGTCTATGATCAGACACCATGATGAAATAAAATATGGCTGGTAAAGACAACAAACAGAAAATTAAGTATAACCAGATTAATAATGTATTATTGTTTTTAAGTATAAATTTTTAGTAAAATTACTAAAACACACAAACTAAGTACTTATGAGGGAAAAAAATCTTTAAAATAAAACAGATAAAACCAATTTATGAACTGATACCTCAAAAAAAAAAAATACATTAATAGTTTCATTCATTGAATAAAATAAGAACTCAGCCCATAGAAATTATAATTGATTAAAATGTTATCAGTCATACACCCCATTATATTTATTCCCCCCTCCCCTTCTATTGGGCCAATTCTAAAAGTTTATGTATGAAATTTGGTTTAAATATCTCAAAACTTGTGGCTGATTCGATCCCTGCCAAGGGAGAACATTAGCTCACAAGTTAGCTACCAGAGCGCTGTGTGTGGTTCGAATCCCGCCAAGGAGCAACATTAATTGCTAGTGTCGGATCAGCTGTAATAAAATATATATCCCAATAGCTTCTTCAAGAAGTGTTTAATTATAAATCCCAATA
The DNA here is from genome assembly GCA_019009955.1 of Riptortus pedestris. NCBI lineage: Eukaryota > Metazoa > Arthropoda > Insecta > Hemiptera > Alydidae > Riptortus > Riptortus pedestris. The sequence goes on from CM032231.1 coordinate 19,728,954, forward strand.
AAGAAAAGTAAAAACAGATGAAAGCAGGAATAAAATGTAAACCCTACACATACATGAAGAGATTATCAGAAAATATTCGAGTATCGTGCAGGGCCTATGAATTGACCAAAATGAAATTCGAATATAAGCCAACTATAATTGGGATAAAGTTAATGAATCTGATAGTTATTTATAAGGTTGCTGCCGAGATCTTATTGGGGCCAAACTTCACAAAATTTAAAAAAAAAAAAAAAATTACTAACATAAAAATAGTTTAACAGAATGCAAGAAAAGGGAAAAAATATCCATAGAAGCAATCCAACAAGCAAAATTCCTTTGAATTTGAAAATACACAGGTGGTTTGTTCATAAGGAGGAAAATGGAGCTAAGAGAAAAGTTTTAGAATCCTTACATATTTCTATGAATATTGTGAACAGTTAATTTTAAAACGCGATGCCTTTTCATTAATAGCAATAAACTCATTACAAAATTCCCTCCAATACGGTCAAACAAACAAAATATAAGTGGAGTATATAATTGTTGTTAAAAAAAAATGCAGCACTGAATTTTAGAAAAAAAAATAATTTAGGTAATACTATAAATAACCAGCTCATACCTTACCTTCTACAGTCATGGGATGCTTCTATTTGTCTTGTATAAGAATTAAAATAAATCATGAAAGTATCTTTCTCCATCCTCAGTGCCTGCAATAGCAGCTTTGAGCACAACCAATATTAGAGGCTGTGTCTGTCTGTCCCCCTCCCTCTTCCAAATTGATATATTTCAAGAACAATATTTATATTCGGCTAGCTACTTCACTATTTCCACATTTTAAATTAATCCTTTTATCAATTTTAAATTTTTTATTTATTTTATTTGAGAAAAAATGTCTGTACATTTATTAATTTGTTGACAATAAAATAGCAGTTTTATCTATATTATAAAAAAGTGGTTGTATTTCTATTTTTATACTATATTTATAATGGTGCCTATAGAAAGAATCAGTTGGAAGAAAGTTTTGAAAAATCACGTGAAGAGCCTACAAGATTCTTACTAAAGGAGGACGTGTGTGTGTGTCGTTCCAGTACATGGGAAATCTGCTTATTTTACACACCTCTTGATGTGAGGTTTTAAATGAGAACCCCAACTTGGCAGAAGGATAGTTCGAAAACATTTATTTTAAAAGATCTGAGATGTCAATGATTCCCATGTTTTAGAATAGCAACACCCCTTTTCTTTTTTTCCATTGTCAGACAGAAATTTATTACTGTTTCTTTTTTTTAATGATCTTCCCAAATTAATCGTACCTCAAACCCTTCCCCTATCTTAATCTACAAAGTGGAAAATAGAAGCTATTAGTAACAATTGTCCTTATACTGTTACAAATTTAATTGTGTCTTAAAAATTAGACATTTATAAAAAGTACATCAAAAATGTTTCTAATATATATATATATTAAAAAAAAAGTAATGGATATATATAGTTCTTTTATATATTCTGAAGTTTAGTGTCGGTACAGTGATCACTACAAAAATAAAGAAGAGTTCTACAATTTCAACCACTACTCTTTTCATAGTTGAGTTTTGATGGGCAATATTAGAAAATATAGGATTTGTTCTCTAAAAAATGTGTTATTACTTACCAAGATAAAAACAAAGGATGATTTTAAAAGAAAAATCATTAACTACTCATGTTCAATGGATACTTAAATATAATTGCCATTAATTTAATCGCACCTTATTTAAAAATAATAATCATTTGAAAAAGTGTGTAAATGAATTCTCATTGCATTATTTTATGAAAATTCTTTTAGTCAATACTAAACGGTTACTTATTTGATTTTTACTCGATAACTATTAAAATTAACATAAAGAACCAATTTCTTATTCATCTGTTGAGTAAAATCCAAAATGAAAGTATCATATAATTACACAGCTGATGATGACTACTATAACCTATTGATAAATGCCACATAAAAAATAAAAGTAAAATGGTATTATTGAAACAGATTCCACAAAAATAAATGTAACAGTTTTTAAAACAACAATAAACCAACATATATAAATACTTTTATTCATTTCATTGTGTTAGAAAAATTATTTTCATCATTTATAAAATATCATATGTATGATTACAGAAATGAATACAAAGAATTTCTTTAACAAGGGTGATAAATTTCAATATTCTTCTAAACATAGTTAATAGACAGTTAAGTACTTGAAACTGTGCACCAATAATGCCTCACAATATAAATCTCAACAAAAACATTAAAAAAGAAAAAAAAGGAAAGGAAAGAAAATAATTTCTCAGGCTAATTATATTTTGGATAAAATGCCTGATCACATAATGATGGCAATATAATATAAACTTATTAGATCTTATTATATAAGAAGATAATAATTAACTTTTCTTTTGACCCTGAGAATTTCCCTATTAGATAATGACTGAAATGATTTGATAACAGGATAGTTAGTGCAAAACTAACATTTAACAAATATAGTCGGCCATGAATAAATTCAAGTCAAGCCGAGAATCTATAGCTAACTCGTACGCCATAGGACAAATCAAATAAATATCTTCTATTTACAAAAATATACATATCAATGAAAACTAATAATAAACCTCAGTATAAATATTCAATAAAACAATTTATGGTAATAACATGATTCAGAATAACATCTATTAAAACAAAAAAAAAAGCTCAACTTTAGTATATATGTACAAATAAAATATACTCAAGCTCCGGCTTTGTGTGGAGTAAACAATTTAATCAGTCAACAAGAGGGACATATTAAAATAAAATAAAGAGAACACATAACGAAAATGACGGGATTGGTCAAAATAATAACAAAAGACGAGGATCACTGTTGTGAATAATAGTTAATAATACATTAGTAAAGTACAAAATCATATTCATTGTTATTTTATATCTATTGAGGAGTAAAAGGAGGTAGAGGAGCTAGCTAGTCGGATAGCTGGAATGTAGCAGGGCATTCGCTTCCATAGCTCCATGGAAGATCTGTTCCAAACTTACTGATATGTGCAGCATTTCGAGCTCCATACAGGACCTGCAACAATATTTAAATACAATTCAGCAGATCAATATAATTATAGAATATCTAGCACCAACTTGCTCTTATCATTATATATTAGCAGATTCCCCTAAGGGACATCAGCTATTGAGGTTGTACATCCTAGAGAGGGCCGATGACCATACCTAGATGATAACAATTATATATATACTAGCTCCCCGGCTTCGCTCGTGAAATCATGAGGCATAATTAAGCCGATATTCTTCTCTAGAAAGGCTTTTATGTGCACATTATTTTTACATTTCCCATCTCCGTGTTTAGGTCATATACCTGAATATTTGGCAACTAAAGCTAACTTTTAGAATTTTTAGCCCTGAAGATTAAAAAGAAAAAATATTTCCTGATATGACCTATCTTCACTTTTTGAAAATATCGTGGACAATACGTCGTGTATTTACCATACTCATGGATTGCATTCATTCATAGTTATTAAGAACCATTTCTGAGGTAGCTTTGCTAGGGAAAGATTTAGGCAGAATAATGAGTGTGAATATAAATCATCAAAAATTTACACAATATATCCTATTGTTCTGTGAGGAAGAGGTTGTGAGATGGTCAAAGCAAGCAAGAACACAGGGTCTCTTCTATCTTCTTCATATGTTTATAACAACTCTCTTGTTGCCTGGACCCGAAAAATGTGTGATCAGGAAATCTTAAATATTCATTTTTATCTTATGTGATGGTTTCATTTAAGTTACAGAACCACACCAATTTCTGAGAGATAATTTTCTGCATCAATCGCTTTGTTAATCGTGAGTTTGGAGAATTGAGGAGCTTAAGGTTATAGTTGAGATGGATTCTGAGGGTGTATACATATAGAGGCAATCTGGTTTCCAACAGGAGTGCTAGTTGGGTGTGGTATTTGGTAGATAAAATAACTGTTTTAGGAAGTTTTTCTGCACCTGTTCTACCTTGTCATACTGCTTGCCTCCCTGAGCTCCGTGACAGAGAATGGTTTTAGTAAAAGCACCAAAAACTTGATACTTCGCAGATATTGGGACTTCTTTCCTTTTCTTTTATGAACACTATGTGCTGTTTAAGTCAAGTATCACTGCAGAGATCTTCTGCTCAAAATGATTATGAAGAAAATGTGCAGGAATCAATGTTAGCCCAAAACAGGTAGTTCAATCTGTGGAGCTTTGTATGTTCAAATCTCTTCTCTAGCTGGATACCCACCATTCCGAAAAACAATGATTTTAGGTTTATCAAGATTAACTGTAAGGTTCCACAAGTCAAAATAATTTTCAAGTTTGTTAGTCATAATATGCAGTAATGTTTAATCTTGATTTAAAAATACAATGTCATCAGAAAATACTAGGCAGTTTACAACAATTTCATCAATTGTGATTCCACCTTTAGGAAGTCTGGTAGGTAATGAATGTACAAAATAAAAAGTAATGGGCTGCGTAAATTAAGCAGATTTCCCACATGCTGCTATAAAACATTAGTGATTTCATCTCATCACATATTTGGACTAAAATCCAGGAAGTACAAATTACTCTCTTAATATTTGAGTTACAAATAAATATATAGAGCAAAAATTGTAGAGCATCAATATTTCAACAAGATTGATTCTACAACATTTGTCGATCTGACTCATAATAATACAGATATTTTGAATTTTTTAATACCCCCTATTCCCGGTCCGATTTCTACCAATAAGAAATATGATCTTTAGTGTTGACTGAAACTGTTAAATATTGTGTATGGTATAGATCAAATAGACATTTTCGAAACAAGAACGTAAAACCTAAATTTATGATGTCATCACACAACAAATTTGCATGTATCTCGCATAATAAAGGACTCATGAAACCAATATTTGGTATTTAAGATTAGAATAACGAGGTTCATGTTATAATAGCCTATTGTTATGAGAACATGAGTAGGAGGTGGGTTTACTGATGGCTAAAAACTAAACAATCAAAATTTTTCGGTTAATATTCATATTAGAGAAAATATAGCCAAATAAATTTATAGAAAATTACATTTATAATAAGATTTGTTGCTCAATACATTACTTGTGTTGGATAGCTTTGCTTATTTAGCAAAAAGAAAATTCTGCTAAAATTTGGATGAAACAAACTGAAAAATAACTAGGAATTCTGTAATAATAAATAAATACATTTTTCTAATTCAAATTTAAAGTGAATCCCATCAATGGTTAACAAATGCCTCAGGTATGAAAACAAGTTTCAGAACCTCCATTTTATATGCTCTTCAAATAATGTCACTACTTTATATTTTTATCCATTTTTGAGGTGCTGGATGGTAAAGGAATTATTATCTCAGGTAAGAAAAAACGCCTCGTTCCTTCACTATTCTTTATTCGTTGTGACAGAGCGCTTTCAGAGCATACGCTCCATCATCAGTGCCCTCTTCACAATGATGTGACAGGAACCAAGGATTCTCTGTGAGGAGTCAAAGGGAATCCTTGGTTCCTGTCACATCATTGTGAAGAGGGCACTGATGATGGAGCGTATGCTCTGAAAGCGCTCTGTCACAACGAATAAAGAATAGTGAAGGAACGAGGCGTTTTTTCTTACCTGAGATTATATTTTTATGTATATAATAGTAAAGGAAATTTACCTGATTATCAATATAACTTTGGCAAGGATAGCACCAAACCGACAGATCTGAAAAGCTGAGAGTTAGAGGATGCCCAGTCATTTCGTGATGTTCAAGCATGTGGCCATTAACATGACGACCACATTCAACCTAAAAGAGTGCAAATAAAAGATAATTAAAGGTTTAGATTAAGTATTAATGCTATTTTCCAACCAATTCTAATCTTCAATAATATTCTCTTTTATTTATTATTTATTTATTGATGTCCACATTTTGCAACTAAGGCTAATTGGGAGAGGTTATCTACATGACCACCCTTTTCTAGCAAGAGTGGGACTAAAGATATTATTTAATGAATTTCGTCACTAAATAAATCCCTCTGCCCAGACGAGAATCGAACTCGCCACTCTAGGTTTACCATGTGAGATTAAGATCAACGTTTTAACTCATATGGCTAACCTGTGCCCCTCTTTTATATCATCATGAAATTATTACTAATTTTTACTTAATAAAACTGAATCTGTACCACATTTGGGTGTGGACAGGCCTGTCAAAATTGAAACAATCGTTAGCATTAGTAGCATCATCAGCCAATGATGTTCATTTTAATTACTGTCAATATTTTTAAGATTTTTTTTTTTTTTTAAATTATTGTCTATACTTTTAACATGATGTTTTATGCACTATTTTAGAAGGTACAGCAACTGTCTTAAATAAGCTTTAATACACATGACAACATAAAGAATTTAGATAAAGAACTCAACATAATTAAATGGGAATTAAAAAAAAAAATATCATCATAATAAAATATATTTTATTTATTAACGTCAACTTTTGCTACTATGGTTAATTGGAATGGGTTATCTACAGGTTAGCAACCTTTTCTAGGCAAGGTGGGACTAAGGATTTCATTTAATGAGTTCGTCACTAAATGAATTTTAAAACCAACTTAACCCACATGGCTAACCTGAGCACCTATAACATATATAGAATAAGAGTCCGTCACGCAGGGGCTGCGTAAACTAAGCAGATTTCCCACGAGAAGTTTTACAATAGAGAAATCTGCCTAATAACAACTGTAGTAGTAAGAAACCTCTAAACCTAAAACATTATTTAGGGCATAATAACCCAGTAGTTTCTAGCCCCAAAAAACAGTTAACTTAACCTCTAAACCTATTCACGAGGGACGAATAGTAATAGAAACGGCCGCCAGAGCTCTCGGCGGAAAGTCCGAACATAGCCTACCCCTTAAGGGAAATCTGCTAAAAATAAGACAGAAATGAAACATTTGGACAACACATTTTTCAGTTTTATAAACAAATAGTAAGCAAAGTATTTGTTTGATTATATTTATTATTCTTACAATTAAGAAATATTTTTGACATAATAACTTTAATATTTGGAAAATTTAAATGGTTATATAAATAGTATTATTGTTAGTTCTGATTTTTGTTTAACATATCTAGTAAAGACAAGCACATACATTTTTATGTTTTATGCTAGTTATTATAAGAATTAATTATAACTAACTAGCCTCCATCAGGCAGACTTTGTCCAGCTTTTTATTAATTTTTTATTCAATTTTACTGTGTAAAAAATAGTGGTCAAATTATCTACAATTTAATCATTCTTGTTATTTATTTGCACTTTGTGCAACTGTGGCTAAATGGGACAGGTTGTCTGCAGGTTAACATCCTTTTATAGCCAAGATGGGACTAAGAATTTTATTTAATGAGTTCGTCACTAAATCAATTCCTATTTCCCCGGCGGGAATCAAACTCGCCACTCTAGGTTTACCATATGAGATTAAAACCAACTTAACCCACATGGCTAACCTGAGTCCCAGTTCATTGAAAAATTGAGTTAAATTTAGGAAATTTGTTAAATACAGAGCTCCAATTTTACAACATAGTACAGCACAATATTTACAAAGCTTTTGCATGCACGCACACACACCCACAAGCGCGTGCGTGCACATACACACACCCACAAGCACGTCCGTGCACACACACACACCCACACCCACAAGCGTGTGCGTGCACACACACCCACAAGCGCGTGCGTGCACACAAAGTAATACAAAAAATAAATGTCGTTATTTAACAAGAGTTACAAGAAGCACATAGAATTTAAATATAGAAATGGTATAAAAACACATACGGTGTAACAAGTAAGGCAAGTCCAATTTTCAGAAGCATCACCACATGTACAACAAGGAGTTTGGGCATCAAGAACACCATTAGGCACAGGTGCAACTTCTGGCAAATGAGGACAAGTTTTTAAAGGAATCACGGCAAACATTTCTTCCCGCACTAAAGCCTGAAAGAGATAAATAAAATGAAAGTTTTATAAAATGTACAATACAATTTTCTTATAAGGAATTCTAATGTAATTAATCATAATGGATTCAAATGAAACTATTGTTATAAAGTAAAATTTGACTGAACAAGTTTTTGATCAAGGGACAATCGATGTTGTACTCAATAGTGTGGCACGATTTTCAAAAACCTTATTTTATTAATTAGTGTGTTAACAAAACAATTTTTCTTCAATCATCACCAAACTCGATCTTCAAGAATTTCTTGTAAAACAAAACTGTACATTAATACATACAATACATTAATGACTGAAATAGGACCAAGTTTATATTGTAATAAAATGAAAAAATTAAATATATGAATGATGATTACCTATAATGTATACATGGCTGTTTAATTCCCTTGATGGGTAAATTTATTTAATTATGCTCTAGAGTCGCACCACGTGAAGTTGTGAAACTTGCAGTTAAGAGTGCTTCTAACAGCACAACATAATTGTACATTGGATGTAAAATATAAGATTTAAAGAGGAAACATTTTGAAAAGACAGCAGGAATTTATTGTTCGTGTAATATAATTTTGTTAATAAATAAATACTGATTTTCCTGCAAAGAGTCTATATATATATATATATATATATATATATACAGGCAGACAGGCACACACACACACACACACACACACACACACAGACACAATCATGTATAACATTAGATATATAGCATTTTTGTATTGGACTCACAATGTATATGTAGAATTTTTATTTTATTACCTCTATTTTATGTGTGTGTGTATATATATATATATATATATATATATATATATATATATAAACATATAAAATAATAATAATAAATTATTGGAATATTGTGCAAAGTAAATGCCATGATCATTGAACGCCCAATTGATGTCACGGTTGAAGCCTTAGCTAGCATGTGAGTGTGAGGGGGGGGGGGTTATGCGTGTGTGTATTAATATGATATATACACATGCTATGTTAACCAATACTGTTCCAATTTTCATATTCTACAATTTTTTTCTTTAAACTGTTGAGTACAACTTCAATAGCTGATTACCTAAACAGAACTTCGCTAATTGTAAGTGGTAAACTGATATTACCATATTTCCTAAAAATTATTGAAATATTACATGTGTAAAAACTAGAAGAAAGCTTGCTGAGTCGACAGCATTGCTGCAAAAGGTAGTCAGCTTACAATTTTAGCTTTTCAACCCCTGTTGTAGCATTCCTTTCATAACTTCATTTCATTAATCAGCCATTTGTTATTAGGTTATGGCTATTAAGGTCATTCTTAGTGCTAAAAAAAAGTCAGTCTCGCAAGGGCTGAGTAAACTAAGCAGATTTCCCACGTGAAGGTTTACAATAGATACATATACGTAGAAGTAACACTATTGTGAATGCTCAGTAAATTTAGAAGTTAATAACCTGTATAACGGAAAGCGGCTGAATTGTAAACAAACAGGCCAGCCAGCCTCATAGCCCTGCATAGATAGACCGGAAAAACAAACAATTAATGAAATATATCTGAATATAACATATAAGACAATATAGAAAACAATTTACTAAAGCTAGTGCTTTAATTTGTAAGGAATCAGGATCAGTTTTATTGTAATCACTCAAATTTTAATAATCCAAAAACAAAAGAGGGGGGGGGTCAACATAACATATTTGCATGTATCTCGTATAATAAAGGTCTCTTGGAACCAATATTTGGTATTTAAGCTTTGAATAATGTGTTTTCTTTACATAACTGAGTATTGTTTATGTAATACAAGTAGAAGTGGGAGTTTACTGAAGGCTATAAACTGAAAAATGCAAATAACTCGATTAAAATTCAATATAGAGAGTAAACTTTTTCGATTCGACTTATAGTAATGGAGATATTTCAATTTTTAAAATTCTCCCCCTCTAACCCCCCCCCCTCCCACTGGTCTGATTTCAGCTGTTAACGAACTTGATCTTTCTTTTTACATAAAATGACTAAATATCGATTTTGGTAACAATCAAATGAAAATTGCGACCGCTAGAGCAGTAACAGACAAATGTATACAGTTTTGAATGGACCTAGTTTCGTTATCTACTAGGTAGGATCGATGGACATTTAAAGAAAAATTTTAAAAATCGCGTCATGAGTACGACCTCAATAGCTGATTTCCCTTAAGGGAAATCTGCTAACAAAATAAATAAACTAAAATATATAAATATACATGGGAAACTTACGTCAAGGTTTTCTCTTAAAAATTCTGTCAAAGTAGGTGTGTTAGAGGTGGCACTTGCACTAGATCCCGGAGTCGAATTTTGGCCATGATTACTTTGCTCACTCCCGTGGCCTCCACTACTTGCGCCTCTGTTCCCGTCTTCGTCCGCATCAGCTGCTTCTTTCTGAGGCTCCTCTCCGAGTGACAGATCTCGAACTTCGCGAGCGAGCGTATCTGCGTTTTTTGGGTTGTTTCCATTGTTGTTATAATTATTGTTATTCCCTTTTTTCTGCTTTCTTTCTAAAAGGACGTCCTCGACCTGCAACAGAGTTTTCCATTGACTTTAAATGACTAAAATATATTAGGTATGACATTAGGATGAAAACAAATATATGTTAAATGTGGAAAAGTAAACTTCATCTAAAACTTATATTTCAAAACACACTAGAATCACTTTTTTAAAAAAATAAATGAATTGAATAAATTTATTTTCTAGGATATATATATATATATATATATATATATATATATATATATATATATATATAAACGTTGACGTAAAATAAATATTATAAAAGGGAAAATTTGGAAGAATTCAAGATCATACTGAAATTAAACCAAAGTCATAAACTGAACAAAAATAAAGAACCGAAACATTTTTGATGCTCATGATGATGATTATATTGCGAGTGGTTGTGGGATTTCCAAACGGAGGGGACTTAAACGGGGGGACCAGAAAATGTCAATTTAATTAGTCATATTTCAGATATCTTGTGGCTTCTAAAGTGTGTCAATAAAGAGAATTACAATATGTAGAGAGGACAATACAAAAGCCCCCTTCCCAACTTGAGGATTAGACTCACTGCAGACATGGCAATCAATAATAATTAAGAATAATAAAACCCAAATGCATATAAATCTTAACTCTTGCCTCGTAAAAGGACTGAAGGCTGAACAGATACATAGTAAAACTATAAGTGTTCTTGTCAGAGATAACAGACTCTAAAACTAATCTGCCTCATAAATAAAACCCCCAATAGCCACAGCAGCATAAAGTAGTCGTAATAAGTAACAAATAGAAGTCCTTCCCAATTAGCCACAGCAGTATAAATGTGTATTTTTTATCTTTATTTTAGAATATCATTCCATTTATGAATTACAATATGGAGTTCATCAGCTGCAGTCTCTATGCCTCAAACTAAAGAGTTGAGTTAGACTTATTTTATTAATGTCACAATAGATAATAATCTATGGGAATCAAACCCTGAAAACCTAATAGACTATATTATGCAGGAACCAACTTTAATAAATCTATTTATTAAACAACATTAGAACCTAAGCACCCACCATAGAAATCATAAGTAATTCAACAAGTTTTCAGATATATAAAACGTTGTTTACTTTTACATCGCACTTCAGCTTTGACAAAGATTTGAAGGGATTTCTGCATAATTTTTTCATGTATGCAACCTCAATAGTTTATTTTTCTAAAGTAAATCCCATAATCAATCTTATCTTGTTAACCATTATTTGATCAAGGGGGGGGGAGGTTTAGTATATTAAATTTGCAAGATTGGTTACATAAACATTTTTCAATCTGACTCATAATAATGAAAATGATTCAAAATTTCAATTTAACCCCTTATAACTCCTACCACCTTCCTACAATAATTCTCGCTGTTAATGAACTTCTACATATTTTCTAGTTGTCAATCAAAAATGGTTGAACAAAATTAGCCAATGACCTTCATTAAAGAGCCACAAATTTCAATTCACGCTCTTGGAATAAACATTTGTTTTTAATATTTTTGCCCCCTCTTATTTCAAAGAGTAATAAAGCATTCATTTTTTTCATAACACTTAATATATTAGTCCACTCACAACAGCAGCACAACATCACAGGCATGCTTAAAAATCAATTTGTAAATTCAAAACATTAAAAAATGACTGTAAAACTATTGAATCATGGAAGAAAATATAACACATTTCCAAAAATTGATGTCTATTTGACATCTTTTTTTGGGAATTTTTTATTAGGAAAATATCTGAGCAAAGACAGACAGAGTTCAGTGATAACAATTCTACTTGTCTGAACTGACTTGCTCCTTTCAGACAGGTTCAGAGTGATATGCCAGCCAACTTCTCAGCTGTACAAATGAAAGAATTTGTTTGCAGATCGTTTTTGACCATCACTGACATCAGTATCTACAAGACGAAAGAAATGGCCAACTCGAGTTAAGTAAATACATACTAACACAGCTGGTATAAGTGACATATAAATCATAAATCTGTTTCAAAATCCTTTAACATATAGTCCCATCACTCCCTTTCTCTTAGGCTCTAAAAAATATCTTAGAATGAACTAATGACAAATTAAGACAAAACAGACAATTATCCAACTACATTACAGGAATACAGACTTTTCAACCCCAGCAGTGAGTGCAGGATGCAATCAAATGGAACTAAAACTCCTTTTTTCACAGAATAGTTGTATGTTAAATAAAAGTAAAGTGTACAAAAAAGAAAACAGTGATATCAAAGTAGTGCAAAAATAGACCATGCCAAAACAACTACACCTGATCTACAAAGATGACTAATGTTAATGGAAATATCCTAAATTACCTATTTCCCACATTCGTATTGGAACCTGTAACATAGTGAGAAAGAGTATTCTATATTTTACAAATCATGAAAATATACGTAAAGTGAGTAAGTTAAAGCTTAATTTAGAAGACTGTAATAATCAATCAAATTTATCAGATTACGGGCATGGGGCATCATCAAACTTTCATCTGAAATTTAACAACTTGGCATTCATTTGACAATGAACTATAGAAAAAAGAAAGCTATAGCACGAATAAGCAACTTTAATGTTTGAATAACATTAAGAGGTGGGGTAGGAGTATACAGGTTGTGAGCATTCGGGGACTGGATTAAGTCAAGAATATATAAGATAATAAAATATTATGATGCAATGAATCATTATTGACAAATAATCTTATTAATGAACCAACATAAGTTAACCATCAAAGGTAAGAGTAAGGGGCTCAGGTTAGCCATGTGAGATAAAGCATTGACCTTTATCTCACATGATAAAACTAGAGTGGCGAGGTCGATTCTTGCCTGGGTAAAGGAAATTATTTAGTGACGGACTTCATTAAATAACATCCCAAAATCCCACCCTGGCTAGAAAAGGGTGCTAACCTGTAGATAACCCGTCCCGATTAGCCTTAGTTGCAAAAAGTGAACGTTAATAAATAATAAATAAATAAAGATAAGGGGAGGAAACTTTGTCACTGTGCAAGCTTTCTGGCTGGAATATATTTTTCTGAGTATCCTTCAGACATACATTGGCATAAACTGTTATATTGTATTTTCTTCTCTTCCACAATATACTTGTATATTGAAGGTTTTCTTCAACATTTGTTCTCAGAAAAACTGTCAAAGCACTGTTTCTTTTTCCTTTCCTATTTCACATTGTAAATATCAGGGTATAACAGAGCAAATTAGTCCTCTCCAGTCTTCTGTACCACTGACTCAATCAAGAAGTCCGCCACCCAGGAGCTGCATAAACAAAGCAATTTCCCATGTGCTGGAAATACACACTCGTGTTCTAATATCACAACATACACCCTACTTCTCTGTAAAAAACAAATGTGTAGAAGGGAGTAGTAGGGGGGGGGATTAATGAAGACTGAAAACTAAAAAATCCAAATATCTCTCTGAATACTTGAGTTACAAAAAAAAAAAAAAAAGGACATAGAACAACAATCGCAGACCTCTAATAGTTTAACAAGATCCGACTCATAACAACGAAAATATTTTGAATTTTGGAATTCCCCCTCTAAACCTCCGCTATTCCAGGTATGACCAGTCAATAACAAATATGATCTTTAGAGTTGACTGAAACAGGTAATTATCGAGTATGGTATAGATCAAGTCAAAATTTCCGGTCTTTCGAAAAAAAAACATTTGGTATTTAAGCTTGGAATAAAGTCGTTCATGATAGAGAAAACATGTATTTAAGAGTGTTTATAGAACATCATATTAGCAATAACATTGGTTCTATACAATTTTTCAATCTGGCGTATAATAACGAAGATATTTTAACTTTTTCAAAAATCGTGATATGAATACAATCTCAATAGCTGTAAGTCTGGTAAACCCCTTTATGTCAGGCCTTGATTATGTCCGGCTTTTGCAACAATAACCACATTTAAATTAAAATAGTTAAAATCTATTTTCAGAAAAATTTAAATAATATGAAATAATTTTACTGGTTAAAATTACAACAAATTTTTCTTAGGAAATTCTACTTTTGGTACATATTACTCCATAGTCCTTAAAAGAATATAAAATAAAATAATACTTACAGGGATGGCACAATCATGAGAGAGTGTTGACCAGTAGGTTGAATGAATTCCAATAACTTCACGGATAGATTCTGAAGCAGATTGGCAGGGGACACATCCTTCTTTGAGAGGTGGGAGCGGGTCCCCAAGGAGGGCTTTAGTGCACATAGTCATCGAATAAGAGATTGAATGAATATTATAACCTCCTTCTAGAGACAAAATCACTTTTCCACCAGCAAGGGGCATCAACCAAGATGTCATATGCCCAAAGCACTCAGGGCTTACTTTACAGCCTAGAAAAATTGATTTACAACATTATGGTGCTCGGATAAAAACAGAAAATTTAATATAAATTAGAGAAAATTTTATTTAAAAAAACAGTTAATTACTGAAATTAATAAAACTGAAAAAATAATGAATTAAAATAATAATAATGAAAAATGATTTTAATTAACTGATAAATTTTAAGATGAATGCTTACAATACAGACTTCTGAAAAAATCAGTGCTTTTACAAATGGCAGACTGAGAGTTAGTCTGCTATCCAGTTTTACCACCCTATAAACAGAACTGGTTTTGCCCTCCCCTCTAAAACAGAACTTATGAACTCCTTCTTTCATATGAACTGCATCCAAACTTGTGGAACCAGAATGATATAGACATTAGGTAGTATTCAAAAAACTTGGGGTGCTTATGGTTATATAAAAAGTGTAAAATCTTTCACTCCTATCATGCTTACAGTTAGAATGATGAAGACTTAGATCCTTCAAGACATTTTTTGAAAATCGATTCTAGCGTACGACCTCAATAGCTGATTCCCTTAAAGGAAATCTGCTATAACTTCCTCCATCCGATATATTGTACAAAAGAGCATTGAATAGAAGGAAAAGAAGGCTGCACAATTTGAGAGATGATGAGTTCTGATGACCTAGGCTTGAGGCTAGAGGTCAACAATTGTAGGATTCTGTCGGCTAACAACAATGAAAGGCATTAAAGGAAAAGCCCAAGTCCTTCAAGAGCACTAGAGCTTGATACTAAGTTTGCAAATTAAGTAATTGAAGTTAATATGGAGATGAAAAAGAAATGTGCTTTTAAATAAAATGTCAAACAAGCAAGAGCTCTTGAGAATTCGATTAAAGCACTAGAATTTCTGGTTACCGAGGCTGGAGATCGCACCACCAATTTTATTTAACCCTGGAGTAGTCGCGCGGTTGACAATTGTCACCCACCTGTCAATTTTTATGAGTCATTCCCTTTCACTAACTCCCACCATTCTTTCCCTTCCAGTATCTTCCAAGAAGACCCTATTGTTCGAATCTACAGTGTTGTCGTTCAGTTTACACTTCACGAAAGAAAAGTATTCCACCTCAAACTAGTTTGGTTGACGTGTCCCCCACGCGACCGTTTAAGATATTTTACCGGTAAGTAATTTTTTCTTTAGCAATTTGTTTTATAAGATAGATATTTACCAATTTGTAATTCTTCATCTATTTCGATTGCTTTCTTTCAATAGAAGTAATGCATAAACACTATTTTTTTATTTACATAGATGTCACAACCAAAAAAAAGAAAAGTTGAGTACTCATCAGATCCCAAAATTTGGCACCAGTGGCTCCAAGAATTATCTGATGAAGAAGAAAAAAGAGATCCCGAAGAATCGGATTCAAAATTCCAATAAGCCAGCTAAATACGGCATCAAAACATTCGCTCTAGTAGATAGTAGGTAAAATGACATATACATTCAACTTGGAAACATATGTAGGTGTTCAACCGGATGGTCCATACCGGTTGAGTAATTCTACCATAGACGTTGTACTGAGATTGGTGGAACAGGTAAAAGGATCCCACAGGAATATAACTGGAGACAATTGGTTCAGTAGTATTCCGATGTCCAAAAAGTTGTTAGAAACTAAAGGGCTCACAAATGTTGGTACCCTCCGGAAAAACAAAACTGAAATCCCCAAGGAAACCAAACAAACACCGCTCTGCATTCTCGTCAATGTTTGATCTTCAAGAAGGCTGCACACTAATTTCTTACTGTACAAAAAGGAATCGGGCAGTTCTCCTAATCTCAATTTTGCATCATGACAATTATATCGATGAGGAAACAGGTGAGTTGTCTAAGCCTCAAATCGTAACGTGTTATAACCACACTAAAATTGGGGTAGTACATAAAAAATTAAAAATTGCTTTTGTTTGCTTTTACAATATATTTTTCAAGATTGTTTTTATTTATAAACCTTTTCTACCATTAAAGTAAGGCATAAAGATTAATGATTAGGTAAGTAATTAAATTATAGGATACCAAAAACAAAATCATTCTGTGGGTTACACTGGTCAACCATGCGACCATTCATGTAACTGTTAACCACGCGACTACTCTAGGGTTAAATGTACAGTTAGGAGAGATCAAAGTTGGACCTGCGTATGTCATGCTACTCACATGACCTCCTACCAAATAAGCATGACAAACCTTGGACAATTGTTTTTTTTATTTTTCATAATAACAAATACACCGATAAGTACTGAAGAATTCAAAGTCACACTCACCGCCCAATGGATCACCTGCAGCAGCATCAAAACCAGCAGAAACAAGAACAAGCTCAGGGTCGTATTGATATGCAATGGGAAGCACAACTTGGAAGAATGCTGCAACATAATCTCCATTACCCATACTACCCTGAAAAAGAACAAATATTTTCACTTTTAGTTCTAAAATTGTTTGAACGACAGCCTAGACTTTATAAGAGGTTTTAAAATTGTATAATATTCATTTTATCTATTCATACAATTATAGAACATGTAAAATATGTAAAACTGTTCCAATGTATACAATGCCCTATAAGAGTTTTCAAGTATTTTGTACAGCTGTTGTAAATGAATAAAATTGTCATTAATTTTAATTTATGTTTTACTTGTTAAACAAATTTGTACGTGTGTGTGTGATTTGTATATGAATGTATGCATATGTACACACATATATTAAGTGATATCAAGCATACAACAGTAACAATAATTAAATTGGTATAAACTTTCATTTAAGAGACTAATTCTTTATCGCTAGAAGGCAGTGATTAAGTATACATATATGATACCAGGCAATATACTCTATTTTAATATATTAGATATAAAATTTTATCAGTTTGATAAATTTATTGTATGGTTTTGATAAATGAGAAAATGCTTTAAATATTTTGTTAAATGAAAAATTGATTTAAATAATTTATTTAAAAAAAAAGAAAAAGTATAGTGAGAAATAAAAGAGTGTATTGGCAAGAATGAGAGCAGACATTGTGAATTAATATTTTAGAAACAGGCATAACTTATATTTTTTACAATGAATAAATATATATTAAAAATGTATGAACATAAATATTTTAAACTGACAATTAAAAGTGAAAGAGTTTTTGGAAGAAGAAAATAGAATGTAAGTAAGTATCCACCTCTGTGCTCTGCCTAGCACGACCCAAAGGTTTAGTGGCTTTGTTGCAACTCAGTCCATGACCAGCATGAAACATGAGCTAATTTACAACAGTATGTCAGTTGGTAGTCATCGGCCACCATTATTCCAGTGCCTAATAAAATCTAGCTACTTTTCATTGGTGCCCAGACACATGACAATTCTACAATAGCCTCGTAGGCTGAATATCTCTGTTTTTGGACAACAGACATTCCCCAGTTGAGTGACCCACATATGGTGTGGTGAGGAGTATATATATATATATATATATATATATATATATATATATATATATATATTCAATAAAATATTGAACTATTTTGAGTGTGTGCTTCGCATGAGGACCACTCCTAGTCTCCTCTCTACAAACCCCAAGGAGTAATGAACGTGATAAATAATTTGACCACATTATTTATTTCTTAGCTTTTATTACAATCTATATTTTACAGTATGTTTGTTAGACACTGATTGCACTTAACAAACAAGTGGGTACAACGTAGTATTAAGTGCTAAGTATCTACTATTATATAAGTTTTCAAGGAGGAATTTATATTTGGAGATAAGCACTGAGACTATTCCTCCCTGATTGCCTCACTTCCTAGCCCACTAAGGCAAGGTGCTGGATGGGAAACTATACGGAAAGACCACACTAAGTCAGTCAGTTTCCTTTAGATTTTGAGAGAGAACATAATCTTGTAGTACTCTGAAAAAAACGCCTCATGCAAAAAAATGATTCTCTACATTATTTTTCTAATTCTTCACTATGTAGTACTCTTATAAAAAATTAAAAATATGCAGGGAGATCATTCACCTTTTGTCATCCCAAAATATCTAAGAAGGCGTAAGTAAAAGATATAAGAAATAAGAGAAGTATTGTAGTATTGGATAATTGGAGCTACATCGCTGTCCCTTCTATTCGGGAAACTTATTTGTAAATTTTAAAATTGTACTTACCTTGTTCCAAGGAATATTGACAGTATAACCTTCTCCTTGGCCTCTGCCTACTTGAACAGCTGCACCATCTCCTGTATTAGGGAAGAAAGACCCATTGTCAAACCTATGTATAGATATATAGAGCACATTCGAATCCTCTAGGAATATTTCCTGGGTTCCATTCCCATGGTGAACATCCCAATCAACAATAAGTACCCTGAAATGAAAACAAAGAAGTTTTAATTGAATTGAAACCAAAACACTCGATAAGTAGAAACTTCTTAATAAGAATAGACGAATATGATTTGTACAAATAAATAGCAATCTAAAACACCAATTTATCAAATAAAAGAAATTATTGGATCATTTAATAATTATTTTAAATATAATTAAGTTTTCACAAGCCTTTAAATAGTCAATAATATTCTCATGTAATATAGTGGTTAATCAAAAAAACCAGCTGATATTATACCCATGACACAATTTTTCAAAATTTTCTTAAGGGCCCAATGTAGAAATAAAGAAAATAAACATTTAACAAAAAAAAGATGAAATTGTAATTGTATGTGTGCACGCACGCACGCACACACACACACATACACGCATGCGAATGAACGAATATCTTCCATAATATAATACAAATATTATAATTTGTACACATATTAGCCCAGTCAAAACGACATTCGTGATTGCCTCAGTGCTCTGGCATTACAAAATCGAAAATTCAATTAAAAAAGTATGTATATAATTAAAGAATATCTAAGTATATTTGTTAGATAATTATTTATTTACTTAGAAAATGAAGCCTGCTCAAAATTTTATTTTCATTACCATCTTTACCTAAGGATTTTTTCCTCCTGATAGGAATCTGCAAATCTGCTAAAAAGGGGAGGGGAGGTTCACAACAGTCCTAAATATAAAATTCAAACATTCCAAGGCAAGTCATTTTTGAGTTATGCAAGATATGCATACACATACAGACGCCATGCATGGAATTATTCTAGTCAAAATGAATTTAGAAAAAATAGAAACTAATAATTCCGTTCAAATCTGAAAAGAATATTTCATACAAGGAACTAAAAAACAAAAACAAAAAAAAAAAAAACATTATTTGCCTGTTTTTCATGTATGTAACTGTTTGACCAACATTGTGATTATCAGCATATTAACAAATTAAATAGATCGAACATCAATTGAAATAATTTGCAGTATTTTATATCAAAACTAAAAACAAGGTGACTACAATATATGTGACTGCCCGAGACACTATATGCATTTAATGTCATGGTAAGGAAATCAATTCAAAATCAAGATTGCAATGATACTAGATTTATAATTACCACATTATAAACATTTATTTTTATTTATTTACCAGATTATAAACATTTATTTTTAATTCATAGAAATATTTGTATCAGAAGTAAGCATATTTCCCACATACTGGGCATCTATTCCCCATTTTTCCTATCATAAAAATCCTATGTAAACAGGACTTGAAATTTAATGAGGAAATCAGATGTTTAGTGACTCAGGGGCTGAAAATGAAAAACTGTAAATATTGCGGTTAAATACGCAAAACGAAAAACGTGATTAGAACACCATTTATAGAAAATTAGATTTGCAACAAGAATGGTTTGCATACAATTTTTAGATTAGACTAATAATAACAGAGATATTCTGAATTTTCAAATTTCCCTCCACTAAACCTAAGAATTTTTTTGAAAATGGAGTCATGAGTAGAATTTCAATAGCTAATTTCTCTTATGGAAAATCTGCTAATAAAGACTGGAAATGCGTATAAATTCATGTTGTTTTTTTTTTTTTTAAATCATAAATATACTATTTTGTTTCGTTTTTATTAAAAACTTAATTTTTCTTTATATAACTAAGGCTGATTGGGACTGGCTATTTCATGTAGAAAATCCAAAAGAATTAAGACCAACTCTTAAGACAAATGGCTAATGTTGTTCAATAAAAAAAAAGAAGCCAACTCAACAAAACAAAGCTTCATAATTCATATTCTTAAAAATCATCACCTTTTTAAGTTGTAGACTTCAGTAGCATAACGTGCCGCTATTGCAACATTATTAAAAATGCAGAACCCACAAGGTTCATCAATATCTGCATGATGACCGGGAGGCCTAACAACAGCCACACCCGATCCACTTTCACCCTTCAATACTGAATCAACAACCTAGGGATAAAAATAAATAAATATTCATATGTACATTTTCAAGGAAAATGTATTTAACATCAAACAATTTGCGATTTATTTTAAAGCAATAAATAATAATATTTAGCAAAAACATAAATAAGATAAAAATTAAAACAATATTATTGATGATAATTAAATATTTTAAAACCCAAAGAAATGTTATATTCTGAAAATATAATATCAAATTACAATGAAAACTATAATATCGAAAGGTATGAAATGTATTATACCACTTTGCTTTTCTGAATAATGTGCACGTATACAAGGTCTGTGAGAAAAGTAATGGGACTGACTTTGTACAAACTAATGTTTTTATTTTTTTCAATCAACAATGTTATCAACTTCAAAGTAGTTCCCATGGACAGTTATACACTGGTGGAGTCGTTGTTCCCACTCTTTGTAGCAGTGCTGAAATTCTCCAACTGGTCGGGAAATGGAAAAAGTCAAAAGAATTCAAATCAGGTGAATAGGGGAGGGGTCGAGGAAGAACAGTAATGTGTTTTCACGTCAAAAATTCACAGATGGAAATGGTCGTGTCAGAAGGAACATTGTCATGATGAAGCATCCACTTGACTGCAATGTCTGGGCTCACCATAAAGGACACTTTTATAAAACACTTGATTGACAGTTTGTTCTGGTGGAACAAATTCTTTGTGCACGATACCCTTCCTGTCAAAAAAACAAATCAGAATGGTCTTAATCTTTGATTTGTTCATTTGACATTTCTTCGACTGAGGAGATGATGGAGTATGTCACTCTTTGCTTAGACGCTTTGTTTCAGAATCGTACTTCAGGAATCATCACCTGAATATCTAGGATTCATCACCTGTGATGACACAATTGAAGAATTCATGGTCAATGGCAATCTAAAAAGGTGTCATTTTGGAGCTCTACATTCAAAAGACTATGACCGACCAGTTAAAAGCCATACCAGTTGAAGACTTAAAAGAGCTGCTGCCAAGAGTGGGAACAATGACTACGTCAGTGTATAGCCTCCCCAGGGAACTACTTTCAAGGGGGTAACATTGATGTTGGAAAAAAATAAAAACTTAAGTTTGTACAAAATCAGTCCACTTACGTTTCTTACAGACCAAAATCAACTCGTTAGTTAGCAAGTTTTGAAGTCACTTCATGAATGGAGACAGCTGACTCTACAGAATCATTTTTATCTTCCTAACTGTTGTACCCAGAGTTTGTATTATTATAAAGGTACCTATCAATGTGATATATTTTCATTTAATTGAAATATTAAGGAGTAGATTAAATTCATAGTTTACTACTTAAGATTGGTCGATTGTCGATTGAATCAATTCCTTTTCTTCATTTTTGTATGAATTGACTGAGAAATTTATTTTCAGCTTCGACTTCTCATATTATTAATCAGAACATCACAAAATTTTAGATGAATACTAATAATTAAGAAGTCTATATTCATATATATTCTTATAACAACCGAATGAAACATAAGCGCCTTATTCCATGCCAATTAAATGATTTCTAATTAGAGGAAGAATACCTGAAGGAGAGAGCCAGCCGCAAGGGATGCTGCGCGGAAAGTATCCTGATGCAGGTACACAGAATGGTAGACCTCTTTCTTCTCGATTAATTGAGTAACACTTAGCTTTGAAAGGTCAGACATTCCAGTAACATGTGATTTACTGTGAGCATATTTGATTTCCTCGGGAGTTGCTGAGCGGCTCTAAAAACATGATTATCGAATAAGAATGGTTTTGGAAATGTATTTCTCGTAATGAATACTCATATAAAATCTGCAAGAATAATGAAGCAAGGAAAACAGCTTCAGGACACGCAGGATACATGAACCAAATAATAAAAGGTAGAATAGAGTCTATAATTATCCATATTCATGAAAAAGGTGACAAATTGAAATTGAAAAACTTCAACATTTTCCAGACTAAACTTCATTAGGGACAATTGATATATTTTTATTTCATGATGTATCGATATAAATCAGCTGCACCCGCCATACTTTGTAAGTCATAGTCTGACTGATACGGGTAATGGAAAGTCCTATACAATGATGCAGCCGTCAGATTAGTTACCTCTTTGTATTATTATCTTCTGAAAGTAGTCTTAAAAAAAAATGCCCTAGCACCATAAAAAGCCCTTTTTACAAGTGTGTTTCAACCTGTAACCGGTAATGGTTTAATTTCCTGCGGGTTCCAGCCGTACTGGGAAGTGGGGGCCAGTTCTCAAACTCACAACCTTTCACATTAAAATCCAGAGCTCTAACCACTCTGCCATGCTGACACCCTTAGATAGATTGGTTAATTGAAGTTAAATAGGTCATATTTTCACAACTAAAAATAAATTTGTCCAATCGCTAACTCATGCATCAAAAATATAACAAGAGAATGAAAGAACATTTTGGTATGTGAGGATTAGGAAAGCAATATTTAAGGCTTGAGTTAATTCAATATTTTCATTCTAGCTATGAGCAACACAACTATGCTAATGATTCAATGACCACAGTTAAAACTCCAACAGAACTCGTGAGCATTGTTGAAGAAGCTTTATATGGTACAAGTATATTGGGCTCAGAAACATAGTTATACTTAGTATGAACAGTAAAAAAGAAATTAATAAAATAAAAGTAATAATTAGTGGAATAAGAACACAGATTAAAAATTACCTTCAAAATGTGAAGCCTTGGAAGAAGACCATATTCATCATGAGATTTATAAATAGATGAAATTCTAGCTGGCTTTTCTATATGATCTCTACAACAAAAGAAATAAATCAACTCATATGATATGCAAACTAATAGATAACTGTATCAAATATTAAATAAGTCAAATGAAAAATCTATACTGACTTGTCTTCATAGTTTTTGTGGTCCATCATCTTAGTATCATAAACTAAACAGACTTTGTATTTTGGACTAAAAAGTTTAGTATCTGAAAACAATTATTAAGATGAAAATAAATAAAATACGTACTTCTCTTGCTTTTAGAAATATAAGTTTTAAATTTACTAATTTTAAAGAGGAGAGAATGTCTATTTTTAAAGCATAACTCCAACATTAGCCAGATGACCATTTTCTCAAAAATTCTGACCACTAATAAATCCCAAATTAACTATTAACCCATCGTCGGGCGCGTAATATCTCAGTTACACAGTTTCTAGAGAAATATTTGTCAGCCCTCCTAGCAGAGTGGTGGTGTAGTGCTCCGAGTTATGTGGTTTAGAGGACTCCCCTCAAGGACAGTTGTGTCACTGTGTTTGATGGAGCTGTGTGCTTTACCTGCCATTCAGTTTAATCTCCTAGATACCATGCATCCGATCTCGTAAGTTTTTTTGAAATCTGTATTTCATAAATATATACATCAATTAAGTTTCTCTTTATTAAATGGAATCATATAAACCTATTTTTCTATTAATTTGCTCGTACAAGAGCTTTCAGAAGAACTTGTACAAGAAAATATTGTATGATGCAGTGACAACAGTACACGTTTACCAACCAAACTAAGGACGAAACCTGAAGAGTACAGAGGCTCATTGTACCATACATTGAACTCAATTACAGAACATCATAAAAGATGTCCCTCCTCTACAACGAACAAAAGAAATGATTTGAACCAAGGAAAACTGAAAAGAAATGTAGGATTACTAATTACTCTTGTGAGATTTGCAAAAACAAAATTTGTTTACAACATAGTTCCATGCTTTGTCCTAATTGTAATGCAGCTCTGGAAAAGATAATAATTAAACTGCTATTTTTATAAGGATTGGTACATTAAAATTTTCATGATTTTTAATAAGTCTTATCTAAAAATGATTTCGTGCTACTTATTTTTGAATGAAGTTATATTTAGATAATTTGTTTATATTGTTCACAAACTGAAATGATTAAGACAGGTGCATTTAAACAATTTCTTTAGATATTTGTTAAAAATTATCGTCTACAGTTTTAATAATAATGAATCTATAACCAACTTCATTATTTTTCTACCAACAATTTTTTTATTATAATACTTGTCAATTTTGAAAATTAATTCTACCTCTGTTATGGTTTCTAATCACACACGGAACATTTTAGTGTAAAATATACGTGGGGTGACTTGGCTTTCACTGGTCCAGGTTCTCCTTGTTTTCTCCACTCCATACTCGTTTGTTTAGACTCTGGGGTGTAGTGGTGCACCCAATCTGGCTCGCGAAAGTGTCTTTTCCGAACTGTGCAGTCAATCTCTTCAAGATTTCGGCCGGTTTTACGCCTTCTGCGGCGAGATACTTAATTACGACACGTTGCGCAGTCGACGGGGGTACCTCTTCCTCCGACATCGTCACGGTGGACAACGAGACGATCGAGGTGGCGAGATCCCGTGCTTCCCCTACTCCTGACTAACCTACCCAACAACAAAAAAGGCGGGAACGTTCTCCCACCACTACTGTGCCCGAAAGACGAAAAGTCTCGTTTATATTTGATTCACCCTAGAATATTAAAAAACTGTATTTCCCTAAAAACGGTTGATCTCTGAGATACACGGGCCCGGAGGCGGAATATTTATGTCAAAGTTCATTATGTTAACCACCTTCATTCCCCATGTAGCTCTGTACATCCAGATTAACTCCAATAGCTGCCGTGCTATTTGTCATGTAACTCAACATACATAAGGTCATTTACAAACTTACCTCAGAGCAAGCATTGATAATTCATTAATTCCACCTAAATAATCAATGGCTCAGGTTAGCCATGCAAGTTAAAGCGTTGACCTTTATCTCATATGGTAAACCTAGAGTGGTGAGTTTGATTCTTGCCTGGGCAAAGGAAATTATTTAGTAACATCCTAAAATCCCACCCTGGCTAGAAAAGGGTGGTAACCTGTAGATAACCCATCCCGATTAGCCTAAGTTGCAAAAAGTGGACGTTAATAAATAATAATAATAATAAATAATCAAAGTCAGTTACTCTTTTTAATAACTAAAAAGTCCTAAAGCAGGGGCTGCGTAAACTAAGCAGATTTCCCACGTGAAGTTTTACAATAGAGAAGTCTTTCTAATAACAGCTGTAGTAGTAAGAAACCTCTAAACCTATTCACGAGGGACGAATAGTTACGAAAACGGCCGCCAGAACTCACGGCGGAAAGTCCGAACATAGCCACTGCTGCCGAGCACATGCAGAAGACAAATGCAAATATCTCAGTTAATATTCAAGATACAGAATAAATGTATAAAACAATATTTATAGTAAATTTAATTTGCAATAAGATTGACTCTGTAATATTTTTCGATATGACGTATAGTAACGGAGATATTTCGCATTTTCGAAAATCCTCCCCTCTAAACCCCCCTCCCACTGGTCCAATTTCAGCCATTAACGAACTTGATCTTTCTTTTTACATAAAACGACTAAATATCGAGCTTGGTAACGATTAAACAATAATTACGACCGCTAGAGCGGTAACAGACAAATATATATATATATATATATATATATATATATATATATATACAGTTTTGAACGGACCTCATTTTCGTCATCTCCTGGGTAGGATCGATGGACATTTAAAGAAAAATTTCGAAAATCGCGTCACGAGTACAATCTCAATAGCTGATTTCCCTTAAGGGAAATCTGCTAAAATCAGCCATGTAGGTGCTGCATAAACCAAGCTGATTTCCCAACCATAGCAACGTTACGTTCATGATATCATTCCACATCATATTCTCTAATTCTCTCAAAATAAGAAGCCTATGTTAAAGTGGCTTGAAATTAAAGGTAAAAATGAGGTACTTATTGCTATAGTTCGTTTAATTGAAAATTGTATGAGTAGAAGTGAAGGTCAAATGAAGCCTGAAATCTGGTGTGATTTCAGTCATTAACAAACTTGATCTTTCTTTTCACATAAAATGCTTAAATTCTTAGATTAGCAATGATCAAACAAAAAATTTGCCATCTAGAGTACTTAAATTCTTGAATGTTCAATGATGAAGCAACTTATATCACATTTTCAATCTTAACGTCCAAGTTTCCATCTTAAGCTCTGCTAGAATCCTGAATGATTCAGTAGAAGATGAAGGTCAACAGCAGCAAATCAAGCCACAGAACATTGTTCTCTGACATTCTATTTGCACACCAGTTGCACTCAATAGAGCACTCATTCCTCAAAAATCACAAAGTAAGACAAGCGACTAACTTGGAAACCTCACCTCACATCAAAAAAAGTCCGTAACGCAGGGGCTGCGTAAACTAAGCAGATTTCCCACGTGAAGTTATACAATAGAGAAATCTGCCCAATAACAACTGTAGTAGTAAGAGATCTCTAAACTTATTCACGAGGGACGAACAGTTACGGAAACGGCTGCCAGAGCTCTCGGCGGAAAATTCCGAACATAGCCGACTCCTGCCGACCACACACAGAATACAAATGAAAATATCTCGGTTAATATTCAAGATACAGAATAAATGTATAGAACACTGTTTATAGTAAATTTAATTTGCAATAAGATTGATTCTATACATTTTTTCGATCCGACACATAATAATGGAGATATTTCGAATTTTCAAAAATCCCTCCTCCCACTGGTCCAATTTCAGCCTTTAACGAACTTGATCTTCCTTTTTACTTAAAACGATTAAATTCCGAGTTAGGTAACAATCAAACAAAAATTTTGACCACTAGAGCGTTAACAGACATATATGTATATAATTTTGAAGGGACCTCATTTTCGTCATCTCCTGGGTAGGATCGATGGACATTTGAAGAAATTTTTCGAAACTCGCTTCATTAGTACGACCTCAATAGCTGATTTCCCTTAAGGGAAGTCTGATAAAAGACAAGAAGTGAATCAACGGAACAGATGCCTACTAAGTCTACTTGACAACAGATCCTAACTATCACTCTATAACAAACAATTAATTTAAACAACAGTACTCAGACCAATATGGACACACGGACTTGAACTTTGGGGTTCCATAAAACCATCAAATTCCTACAAAATCCATACCCTCCAATCCAAAATACTCCACAATATTACAGATTCCCCAATTTACGAATCGAATTTAGCCCACCATAATGACCTCAACAATGATTTTGTCCATACCCTCACAAAATCATAATATCAGAAATTCCACTCTATCTTTCCCGGTCATCCTAATCAAGTCACTAATCAGTAATCGGAGTTGAGTCACTCTCATCTATCCATATTCCTGAAAATCCAAGACGATGTCTGGGCATAAGTGCCCAAGAGATCTTGTATAGTGGAAAACCAAAATTATAACTAAACCTAATCCAATGTGGGTATTGTCAGTGGACAATTTCCCACCTCAAGTCAAT
Source organism: Riptortus pedestris (assembly GCA_019009955.1). Taxonomy (NCBI): domain Eukaryota; kingdom Metazoa; phylum Arthropoda; class Insecta; order Hemiptera; family Alydidae; genus Riptortus; species Riptortus pedestris. Next base: position 19,757,382 of record CM032231.1, read on the forward strand.
AACCAAGCCAATTGTTATTATTCTGTCATATCATTTGTTTGTAATATTTATTATTGCAAATAATGAAAGAAAGAAAAAAAGAAAAAAAAAAACACTTTTTCCTCAGGTAGTAAATATCCAATGTGTAAAGTATATGTGGTAAGGTATTTAAGCTCGTAATGAAGCGTTTCGTGATCTATCAATTTATTCTAAATGTGATTTTTATAGTGGGATTCAGAGACAAACATATATAGTCAGATTCGGAAATTCCATTACACAATTATTCTCAATTTTTTACATCTTTTAACCAAAAATATCATTTTGAAATATTTGTTGACCGAAAATCACATTAGTTACAATTTTTACAAAAATCAAATTTTATTTTTTGTGTTCTACTAAAATTCTGAACCATCAATCAACCTAAATTTGTACAGAAATTTATATATATATATATATATATATATATATATATATATATATGTGTGTGTGTGTGTGTGTGTGTGTGTATAAATATATATATATAGTAACACTTACAATTTCCAGAGCTACAGTAATCAGTAATAAGGGCATAATAATGGCAATAGTAGTAAACGTTTTGAAAAATCACAGCGAAAGAAGAATCAACGAATCACCAATATGCCTTACTCGCTAACAGCACGACATATTTATAAATTGGATGTAAAATATAAGTTTTAAAGAGAAAGAAATGTGGCAACTGCAGAAATGTATTGTTAGTGTAATTAACAAAAATGTTGTTATATATGTTTTTTCACTTCATGATTATTAATCGAGATATTTGCATTTTACAGTTTTTGACCTTCAGAAAAACCCCTACTCCATTCATGTCATATTACTAATAATAAGTTGTTATACCATGAAGGACTTTATTTGAAGCTTAAATACCAAAAGTTGTTCTCATTGAACTTTTACTTTTTGAGATAAATGTAAATACCTTTTGGAGGAAAGTCCTTTTTTCAAAAAGGTAAGGACTTTTTGGTCTTACACTGTCCATAATATAATTCAATATTATAAAATCATGAAAAAAAAAAAAAAAATGTTATCACTGAAATTAATATTAATAATCCTTGTAAACATTAATTAGTGAGTGAATACCTCTAATTAATAAATCTATCTTTTCACTCAATTGTGCTACAAGTTCTTTATCTTGTAGAGGGTAGCAGTTTCTTGTAGCATATTTGTCAGTTATCATCATTGTGTGGTTGAATGAAATTCTGGGCATGTGACGTTTCTCATCAGCATTAGCTCCTTCATAAACACTGTACGTAGGATGATCACGGAAGCATTTCCATATCTCCCTATGGCTGTATATCACATTTAAGATTGTATTTTCCATGCTGAAACAGAAAAAAATGGTATAAATACATAAAAATACTAGCTTTTCAAAAAATAATTTTGGACCAATACCATCATATCTTGGTATAACCTTGGACTAATATGCAAAAGGTTTAACCAAGCTAACTACACTTTTTCTACATTACTCAGTCATTAATAAGTACATTACAGGTTAAATATGACATAGTTTGTGATACCTTTTTTAAAATGCCTATTAATGGTATTTAAAAAGGTGACAAAAATGAGGGTCGATCAAATTTATATATGCGTGTGTGTGTGTGTGTGTGAGAGAGAGTGTGTGTATTTAATTATGTGTTAGAAGTGGTATGACTGTTGTGTCGCATTCGTGATGTAAAGGGCCAATCACTGTTTTGGCAAAATATGCAATGTGAATGGAAAATGTACAAATTATAATAAAAAATTTTTAATAAAAATGATGATATTTCCTCTTTTTTTTCTACATATATGCAAAATTGATTGATACATTGCATTAGTATGATTGACATATTCTGTGATTACAAGTGAAATTCGGGGCTCAGGTAGCCATGTGAGTTAAAACGTTGACCTTTATGGCAAATCTAGAGTGGCGAGTTCGATTCTCGCCTGGGCAAAGGAAATTATTTAGTGACGAAATTCATTAAATAACATCCTAAAATCCCACCCTGACTAGAAAAGGGTGGTAACCTGTAGATAACCAGTCCCAATTAGCCTTAGATGCAAAAAGTGGACATTAATAAATAATAATAATAAGTGAAATTCAAGAAAAAAGTCAAATTTTTATGTACCAGCCATTGGTGCAAATATCACACAATCGCATTGTAGTTCTGCTATATAAATTTGTAAGGGTACGAAGACAGTATTATGGAAGTTGCCACTGCTACCGAACACCATGGGACACATCTTGGACCAGATTAGACTACAACTGCTGATTGTATCTCAAACTTGTAGCGGGCTCTGCATACAATAGTCAGTGAATTAAATACTGCATTTTTTTTTTAATTCCTTCTCTTTGCCCGCTGTACCTTAGGGCAGTCCCATACCAGCAGTTCATACAATTTCTAATCTTTAAATTTGCAATACGATCTACCAGGTAGTCTGTGAGCCACCAACACCCACATAGTGAGTCCTTGTAAGCACCTTAGACCTCCTCGCAGCCATTTGCTGTATATTTATATCGCGGGCCGAAAGTTTCAAATGGGCGCCTGTAATTGGAGTCTCACTGCCCCATTAAGACTGCACTGAAGAAAGAACTTGCAGAGAAGCATAGAACTCCATTTCACAGGAAGAGAGCTTCTTTAAATTGTAAATATAAACATTTTTGGACATTAGTCTATGTGGATGAAAGGATCATGGTTAAAATAATTTAAACTATTTCTCTTAAACGTTACTGAAGATTGTAACCAATCAACTATAAAACATTATGCTGAAGTAATATAGCTCATTAACTCTTAGACAACAAGACAATGGGACGGGGGATTAGATTATTCACTGACTGTGTATTCTCCCTTCTCATTAAAGATAATAAGGAGCTGTTATTGTTATCACTTCAGACTGTGGTGGTCACTGTTTGAAACCCAGCAAAAACAAAAAGATATTTTCACATATTGTAATAATAATAAATAGAAGTTTGATTTCGTAAAATGATTTTGGTTTATGCAAACCGATATTCTGATCCACCCAGCAATCTGTTCCAGTGTTAGTGAATGTGCTAATTTTCAGTAGCCCTACATCTACTTTCTTTGACTGCTCACTTTGTCCTGTGACTGAAATCTAAATAGGTCAACAGTACATCAGTCTCAAGGAGGTTGCAAAAAAAAAAAAAAAATAATGAAAATTAGCATCTTCACTGACAAGGAGGTTGCTCGAGCAATTTTCATGGTGGGTCAAAAGTAAATTAAAGTAACAATTACTTTACTGGGAGACTGCATTTTCTATCCTTCCCATTAAAATAGTAAACAGATTTTATTGAGAATGAAACTTTTACTTATATTAAAGATATTGGTCTTTATCCATGGAATTTAGCCTACTTGAAAGACAAACCTGAGAGAAGGAGGACCAAGAGATCCAATGGCGGGAGTTGGATCACCAAGAAGCGCTCTTAGAGTAAGTGCAGCACCTTCTGCCAACGATTTCAGACAATATCCACCCTGAAATGTTTAAAAATATTGAAAACTATTTTAAAGGCTAGATGAATATTTACTATTGAATTACACGTTTATAATAATTAGAAACAAATAGACTTTGAAGTAGTATTATAAGCTATAGACCCTATCAAATCAGGACACTGAAGAGAGTGTAGACAGCTACATATTCAGTAATCTATATAGAACTCTACAAATACTCTACATCAGAGATGGACAAAAATGAACTTAAATAAATAATAATAATAAATATTCATTCATTAAATAAATAATTTTGATTTACATTACTGTAGCGGCGACACACGTACTCGTGAGTCGTTCGCTATCAAATATGATAACCTGGCGGTATAAAAAAATACCAGATGGTTTTTTTAAAATATGTTCAGTCAGTAAAAATAGTTAACCGGATTGTGAGCGATAAAGTTAGAAGTGCGAAAATATCTGGTGTCTCGCGTTAACTGGAACTTTATTATATTGAGTAAACTGAGACTGTGTTGTGTCCGGTGAAAATGTGTGAAGTGTAAGTACTCTAAATAGACTTGTTTTGTGTAACATATTACATCCTCATGATGAAGAGGTTACTTTGTGCTTGTTCTGAACATACAAGTTGAAAAGCGTACAGAACTATTTATTTCACCCCACTCAGTCCACTAAATTGGTGACCCAGACGTGATCTCTACGCTTCGACGTGATCTCTACGCTGCGTGAGTAGTACATTTTTTTCATCATGTCCAACTCAGATTTCTTTGACATTTTTACAGTGGACGGGGAAACTTCACACAGGTTAGACCCAGTGCAGATGCCACAGCAGGTAGAAGCTACTTCAGCTGCAACAATCAAAGCCCAGCTCCCGGCTTTTTGTAAATACGACCCGGAAATTTTTTTCCTACAATGTGAAGGTGTTTTCGCTCTGTATGATATCCGCAATTCAATTAAGCGATTCGCACAACTGGATAGGGAAGCTGTCCGAGATGTAATAGACCTGGTTAGGTCTCCTCCAACGGAAAACGCTTATGAGATTCTCAAAAACAGATTAATTGGTAGTTTCGGTGAATCTGATAACGTCGGTATCAGGAAGTTATTAGAGGACACCGTAAACCATCACATTTTTTACGTGATCTCCAACATTTAGGAGGCACCATGGTTTCTGACAACCTCCTTAAGCCTATCTGGCAGAGAGGGCTGCCCGACCAGATACAGGCCGCACTAGTGGCCAGGAGCAACAAGATCTGAAGAAACTTAGCATTATCGCCGATCGCATTTCGGAAATTTATGAACCGAGAGTCTGTGAGGTAGCAGCAGTTAATACTGATTCCAATGCCTCTGTTAACAACGAAAAGTTGCTAGACGCGATAGAAAAGCTCTCCTTTGCGAGGAAGTCCGCATGCTGCGACAAGAGCAATGACTACCAGACCTCGTTCCAGGAATAGAAGCAAAGGACGCCACTTGTGCTTTTACCATGAAAGATTCTGGGAAAAGGCAACGAAGTGTTGACAGCCTTGCGATTGGAAGCCCTCTAACTCTAAGAAACCAGAACAGGAAAACGGCAGCGGAACAGTAGCGACGGCAGTGGCGGAACCCGTTGCTACGAATTCTCACCGCCGATTGTTTGTAGTCGATCGCCAGTCCTTAACCCGATGCCTCGTTGACACCGGAGCTGCACTCTCTGTGTTACCAACGAAGAAGGGAAATAAGACTCAACCCAACGATTTCGCCTTATATGCAGCCAATGGGACCGCAATTCCAACGTATGGTGACCAGCTCGTCACTTTGGATTTGGGCCTTAGGCAGAAGTTGACATGGCGTTTCATCCTAGCAGATGTAGGACACCCTATAATTGTGGCAGACCTTCTTTATCACTACCAAATAATGGTTGACCTAGCGAGCAATCAGTTGATCGATAAAATTACTGGTTTAACGTCAAAAGGAAGACCAGCAAACGTCGCAGTGTCTGCCATTTATTCCGTTCCCAGCGGTAAATGGTACACCGAGCTGCTAAATAAATACAGCTCCATCACTCTTCCGACAAATTATATGAAGAAGCCGACTCACTCTGTCGTTCATTATATTGAAACGCGCGGCGCACCGGTTACCGCGAAAGCGCGTAGACTACCTCCTGACCAATACGCGGCCGCGAAACGGGAATTTGAGCAGATGATGGAGGAAGGTATCTGTCGACCGTCTAACAGTCCTTGGGCGAGTCCATTGCACATCGTGCCAAAAAAAGATGGAGGGATTAGGCCCTGCGGGGATTACAGGCGCTTAAATGAGAAGACAGTCCCTGACCGTTATGCCGTTCCAAATATCGCCGACTTTAATATAAATCTTCATGGAAAGAAGATATTTAGTAAGTTGGATCTGAACAAAGCTTACTATCAAATCCCAATAGCCGACGAGGACATTGAAAAGACAGCCGTTATTACTCCTTTTGGCCTGATAGAATTTCTTAGAATGTGCTTCGGATTACGTAACACGGCGCAAACATTCCAGCGCTTCCTAGACAATGTCTTAAGGGGACTCGACTTTGTCTTCCCTTTCGTGGACGATGTCTGCATCGGCTCCGAAGATGAGGAACAACACAAGGCACACCTCGAGGAAGTTTTTAAACGCCTACAGGACCATGGACTCACCGTTAATCTAGCTAAGTGCGTATTCGCCGTGGAAGAGATTGAATTCCTAGGACATCGGGTGAATCAGCATGGTGTCACTGTCTTACCTGATAAAGTCGAAGCCATCACGAATTTTCCACGCCCATCGAACGTCAGTGAACTCCGACGATTCTTAGGTATGGTCAATTTTTACCGCCGATGCATTCCCCACGCAGCAGAACTTCAAGGTCCGCTGAGCACATACATGTGTGGATCGAAGAAGAAGGACAAAACTCCGATCACTTCGAACGAGGAGAGTATCAAGGCCTTCGAGGGTTATAGAGATGCTATTCGCAACGCGGCTGTACTTGCTCATCCTAAGCCCAATGCAGAATTAGTACTGGCCTGTGATGCTTCCAGCGTCGCTATGGGAGCAGCTCTACAACAACGAGACGCAGATACATGGAAACCTCTGGGTTTCTTCTCGCGTAGTTTTACCTCAGCGCAACGAAACTATTCCACCTACGACAGGGAGTTACTAGCAATACATCAGGCCATAAAACATTTCCGCCCATACATCGAGGGTCGACATTTCACAATATGGACTACCCATAAACCTCTGCTTTATGCATTTCGACAGAAGCCAGAAACCTCCACCCCAATGCGAATTAGACTACTGAACTACATTAGCCAGTTCACCACAGAGATCCGCCACGTTAATGGTAACGAAAATGAGGTAGCTGATGCACTTTCCAGGGTGGAAGAAATACAAGGTCCGGACGAAATGGACGCAATTGCGGAAGCTCAGGTCAATGACACATCCATACCTGAGTTACTCAAGAATCCCATTCTACAGCTCAAATGGATTAATCTCCCTAATATCTCCAAGCCAGTCCTGTGCGAGATGTCTTCGTCGAAGGCGCGCCCGTACGTTCCCGAGAGCATTCAGCGTTCCATTTTCGAACGAATTCACGGACTAAGTCATCCCGGCATCCGTAGTTCGCGAAGACTTATTAAGCATAGATTTTTTTGGCCCAACCAGAACGTCGACGTCGGACAGTGGTCACGCTCCTGCCTTGCCTGCCAACGTTCTAAAGTGCAAAGGCATACAATATCACCTCCCGGAAAATTTCCATTGGCATGTCGTTTTGAACAGGTTCACATAGACATCATTGGACCCCTTCCCTCTTCGGGAGGCATGAGGTATTGTTTAACCATGGTCGACAGATTTACCAGATGGCCGGAAGCACAGCCGATTGAGGATATTCCTGCGTCTACCTGTGCTGCAGCTCTGATTGCTACGTGGATTCCGCGCTTTGGAGTTCCGGTCAGAATAACAACCGACCAAGGAAGACAATTCGAATCTGACCTCTTCTTCCAACTCTCTAAAACTCTTGGTTTCCAACGAATTAGAACCACATCATACCACCCGCAAGCCAACGGGTGTGTTGAACGCTGGCACCGCACCTTGAAGACTGCCTTGACCGCCCAGTATGACGTAAATAACTGGACTCTCAGGCTGCCATTGGTGCTGCTTGGACTTCGAGCCGCTATCCGCGAGGATAACGTCACTAGCACAGCTGAGATGACATATGGGCAACCACTTCGTCTGCCTGGTGAACTTCTGGAAAAGTCCAGGCGACCCGAGAGCAACAAGGCTTTTATCCGCCAACTTAGGGAATATATGGAGCAGCTACGCCCAGCAGCCTACAGACAGTCATCTGCGAAGACCTTCTTGCATCGCGACCTGCAGACCTGCACACATGTCTTCCTCAGAGATGACACTGTCCATCGCCCTTTGGCTCCACCTTACACCGGGCCACATGAAGTGCTCAGCCGAACCGACAAGACCTTCAACATCCAGCTGCCTGGAGGACCTCGGACGGTGACAATCGTCAGACTGAAACCGGCGTACCTGCTGCAGGATGACAAGGACTCCAGTTCCAGTCAACCAGGCACTACACCACCTACTGCACCAATTTCTAATGACTCTGTCGCGGAAGAGCACTCAGGAGCAACGAACCCGTCTGGGCCGAATAATTCGTCCTCCTGTTTGCTTCTGCGACTGAGTCATTGGGAGGAGGTGATGTAGCGGCGACGCACGTACTCGTGAGTCGTTCGCTATCATATATGATAACCTGGTGGTATAAAAAAATACCAGATGGTTTTTTAAAATATGTTCAGTCATTAAAAATAGTTAACCGGATTGTGAGCGATAAAGTTAGAAGTGCGAAAATATCTGGTGTCTCAAGTTAACTGGAACTTTATTATATGGAGTAAACTGAGACTGTGTTGTGTCCGGCAAAAATGTGTGAAGTGTAAGTACTCTAAATAGACTTGTTTTGTGTAACATATTACATCCTCATGATGAAGAGGTTACTTTGTGCTTGTTCTGAACATACAAGTTGAAAAGCGTACAGAACTATTTATTTCACCCCACTCAGTCCACTAAATTACTATTTATTTGAATAAAGAATAATTATTTTTATTTGTTAATTTTATTCATCATTCAAATTATTCATACGACAAATAATTTCTTAGGATGTAATAATTACGTATAATTATTATTTCTGAACAATTCCTAATGACTATTACAATAGAAATTGATGTTTTGGAAAACGCATTTGTTAGTTTACGATTGAATACATTTTCATTCAAATAACTTCTAAGTTTATTCTGTATAATTTCTATACAGTGATGTTATCCCAAACCCTATCCTTCTAATATTATATCAGTTGAAGCTGGAAGACGATTGCTTTATATTAACAGATTTCTAATAAATGATTAGGGTTGTACTCAAGTGATTTTAAAAATATTTATTCCAATGTCCATTGGCCCTACCAAGCATATTAAGAAAATGAGGTCTGTTCAAGTTAATAAATACATCAATTTGTCTGTTAGTGCTCTTTTGTTAAGTTTTGATTATTGCAATTTCTTATTTGGCACTGTAGTAGCGTCTAGATGTGCACCTTTGCTTTAGATGAAAATAGACTAAGAGTGAGGAAGGGGGTTTAATTAGAGAGGAAAAAATGGAAATTTCTCTGCGCATGCTAGACATACGAAAATTTTGTAAAAAACTTGTTTTGTTTATCATGAAAAGATCTATAAATTATGTTCCATGATATTTTCTGATCCAATGCATTGGAACAGAAATATTTTATATCACTTCCAAATGAAATAATTTTAAATGCGCAAGCAAAAATATTTAATTAAACTGGAGAACAAGTCATGTAGTGCCCACATAATGTTTTTTTTTTCTGCATTCAGTTAATTCCCATTCTTCCTAACTTCATAATAACCTTTTAATATGCGTGGTTTTTTATGCATACAAGTCAGTTATTTCAACCGGTTTACACTTTTCAGGCCTTGCAGTAGCATGGGAACCATAATAAAAGTGGGTTCATGTCCCCTTATCCCGCGATATAGCAAGGGCCCACTGTATCTAAATTTTATTAGAGTAACCCATTCTTAAATTGAACTTATGAGTTATTCGGGAAGACAATGCTGAGTGGTGAACAAAATCCTGTTATCTTCTAAATGGCATATTACCACAAGTTACACCTAAATTTCTACAATTTTCTAAAAAAAAAAAAAATAAATCAGCTAAACTTACTATTATATCTAAAGCAAACGAAAGGATATATATATATATATATATATATATATATATATAAACTATCTAGCAGAGATAATTTTATATTCCTGTATGGACTGCAGTATATTACATATACTTTGAGTAAGAAAAAGTGAATCTTACCTCAAGGACTACAGCAACTTTCCCACTAGCCAAGGGCATTAATAGTGATATCAAATGAGCATAAAGGGCTGGAGTCACTTCCATTTCCCCCTGAAACAAAATATTTATTGAAATGTGTATTATGTTATTTATTAAAGTCCATTTAATGCTACTATGGCTAATTGGGTAGGGTTATCTACAGGTTACCACCTTTTTCTAGCCAGGGTGCACATTTTGTAAATGAGTTAGTCGCTAAAGAAGCTATAATCACCCAAGTGTTATTTGAACCCATAATTCTAGGTTTACCAAATTAATTAAGACCAATGACTTGACTGACATAGCTAACCTGAGCCCTGAATGGGTCTCAAAATTAAAAATAAAAAAAGATATAAATAGGAAAGGAAAAACACTATTAAAGTAATTTAAGTGTGACTGCTCACCAATGGTGAGTTGGAGGCTGCAAAGCAAATCCATCAATCCTAATTATGAGTAAATAAAGTACAGGTAAGAAAATAAAAAATAGTAAAAAGTCATTTAGTAGAATATAAAGTCACATAGTAGAATTTAGGGAATATGCTTCAGTTTCATCATTCTAATCATATTAATGTCTCGGATCCAATAGCATGCCACAAAAACATCACTGTCCTGAAATTTTGGTCTCTATAAAGACAACTAGTTGAATGTTTAATAATACCAGAACCCTGTAATTATATTGGCAGCTCTATTGACATGTATACAGTGAAGCAGGTTCAACAGTGCACTATAATACCACAATTACTAATAAAAAGCCTATTAAGTACTTTTGATATAATATAACTAGAGAAACAACATATTCCTCCTTGCCTAAATTCCTACATGTTAGTGGGGCAAAGATAATGGAGAGTGTAATAAAGGTTTTACTTTTTTTTCTTTGATAAATGATTAAATCAGTTTTAAATATTGACGTACTTTATTTGGGTATTTTTTTATAATAAAACATTAATGGTAAACATATATTCTTTTTAGTAATATTGACTGCAGCCATTTATAGATTTATGGTACCATGTGGTATCTTCTTATCAGGAAGTGATAACAAATGATATGTTGTTGGGTTATTAGTTTACTATTACATAGGGCTGTGCTATAACACGTTCGGGGAGCCACTTCAAAGAAGTAGTAATTTTTGTTAATAGTTTTACAAACAGTTAAAAATTAGAATTCTATTCAAAAAGTATGGCAAATTTGTAAGGTCAGAGAGCACACATTTTGGATGAGGTTAATTAAAAATAAATAACCATGGATTTTGAAACCTCAGAAATTAAAGAATATCCTAATGTAGAAACAAGGGTAAATAAATTGTTTATCAGACACTTTATTTGAGAGGAAAACTGCACATAAAGAAGGCTAACTGAACTTTTAATGATTCCATAACTTTAATTAAGGGTCTTAAAGAATTATTCTGCTAGATTATTACACTTTTTTAAATAAACAAGTGGCATTGCTTAGAAAAATTTCATGAAATTATTTGAATATATCTCACAAAAGGAAACTTAAAACTCATTATAGGTTAGTAACTCACTATATTTAACAGTCCAGCTGTTTAAAAGCACAACAGCACATTTCAGGTGAAGCAATGAGTTAAAATAAAAATACACAAGTACCTTTTCATCACCAATTGCTGAATCAAAGCCAGCTGACACAATGACCAGTTCAGGTTCAAACTGTTATAAAACAAAGTCTTATTATTAAACCATGCAAAAAAAAAAAAGTCCTATCAAGATTCCATGTTCCAATTTGGTAGTGATATAAGAAAAATTATTCTGTTACATAATTTAATTTGAAATTAATAGAATGAGTAATTATCATGCTCTGAAGGCTGTGCCTGGTAGTTGCAACCATTGAGTTTTTTCCGAAGCTGCTAGAATGAGTAATAAATCAGATTCGTAATTGAGGACCAGGTTTCTAATTAAAAATAATAGTAAATAAAAAAGGGTTTGTGTGTGTGTCTATATATATATATATATATATATATATATATATATATATTGATGGGAATCAAATAACTTGAAATAAAACTAACACTATAGTTGAAAAAAAAAATGATTGAAGTAAATTTTCTTTATTTTTTTTTAAAATATAGAATTGCTTGATAAATTTACAAAAGCTTGGGTTACCCTAGCACCAAGAGTGACTATAATCTAATTGTTTGAACAATTCGTAACAAGTTATAAGCTGCCATTTCAAAATAAATAAATTTTATTTAATTTTAATTTAAACTTCTGAATTATTATTATTTATTAATGTTCAATTATTGCTATTATGGTTAATTGTGACGGGTTATCTGCGGGTCTGAAGGGGTCTACCACTCATTTCGAGCCAGGGTGAAACTAAGGATTTTATTTAATGAATTCGTCAAAACATCAACTAAATAAATACTTATAGCTCAGGCAGGAATCGGACTCGCCGCCATTCAAGGTTTATCATGTGATAACTTCTGAATTAAAGAAAGGACAGATGTAGAAACTAAAGATCCCTATAAGGATTGAACAATGGTATTTCCGATCAACAGCCATCAATTCTATTAATAATCATATTTAAACTTTAATGCTCTTTTTATTTCATTGTCTCTCTTTTATAATCTCCCAAAACTACTGCTTCTTTCCCAATGAGCCGGTTCTGAATTTGTCGAGGATAGGGTATAAACTACAAGGAAGTGGGAGACATCCACAGGTTTTCCAAGGTATAGTTGAGTTCATAAGGCGTGAGACAGTGGCTAGGATGCGCAGAAGCAATGAAGGCTATTGCGCATGCTCCTGTTATCAGTCTGTTAACCACTCTCGTGAGCTACGGATATGTATCGGGCGTCCTGAAAACATTAGCCCTCAGTGTGTATGTAGTGTAGCTTAAAGATACAATCTAACCCTATCTTGGTTATGTAGGGAGAAATGTCAATATAAATCCCTGCAAGGTCTTGCTCTAACCTCAAGCTAATACGTTGCAACAATTATTTTTGTTTTTAAAAAAAGAATATCGGTTTTCGATACTTGAATTTTAATATCGAAATACCGATATATCGGGGGGGGGGGGGGATATCAGGTAATAATTTAGATATTTTGTGGGGGAAATATTGATATTTTTTCACCATCCCTAGTGCACCTGTCAATAAGTCGCCATTTAAATTGACAGTGATAGTGACATACATTCAAGCGGCGATGATAATGATGAGCCCTTAAGCGGCATTGAGGAGATGGCGTTGTCATTTGACCAATTTAAAGCAATTATATAAATATATATAAAAAAAAGTTAACTTGTTATATTTTATTTAACTTCTATTAATTTAGGTGGTAAATAAATTATTTTGATATTTTTTGAAATGTAATTTTGGTAAGAAAATTATCTGTAGGTTTTTAAAAAGTTATTTGTAAGTTTTAAGTATAACAAATCATTGTGTAATTTATAAAAAAAATTATCTTTACATTTTTAAAAATATATCTTTAAGTATTAAAAATAATTATCTGTAAGTTTATAAATTATCTTTAAGTTTCTAAACAAATATCCATAAGTTTTAAGTATAAATAATTATTTGCAAGTTTAAAAAAAATTTAAATAATAATGTCAAAATATTATATATGTAAACTATGCAAGTATATGCAATTCCACTAACTTTCTATTAGCACTAATCAATAATAAATTACGTTTTTTGTGCATTAAATAAATTATTATTTTATTTTTTTATTCATGTTTGATTTTTAATAATGTTTAATCAATGCTGCTTCTCATTTTTTGCACTATATTTTTATATAAATTAGGAAAAGTAGAACATATACTAGAGAAAGGTTAGACTGCAGGTGCTCAGTATCGATACTTAAAGGGCTGGAGCAAGTGTACAGCATGCTGGCAAATATGTTCAGCTTGGGTAGTACACATCCTCTCATCCCCACCAAGCCTACCACCCATCCCCATCCCCATGCACGGACTGTCTCACGTCTCATGAACTCAAGTATACCATTCTCATTCAAGCTCCTCATCACTGTATTCATTATGTGTAATACTATTTATATCACTGTTATAGAAAAGTTAGTCTGTTTCAAAATATATCTTTTGAGCCAATCTCATTACAGCTGACAGTGCATTATCTATGCCATTCTAAGAAATAATGAATATTTCATGGATGTCACAGAACCAAGCTAACTTCAACTTAAGGTAAATCAAAAACTAATACTTAATCCTCCGTCGGACTGAGAGGTCAGCAAAACACACTTCTTGAAGTGCCACCTCTTCCTGTCTCTCCAGTGAGGTGCTGTTCCCAATAGCTTCCTGATTCTTGTTCCCCCTACAATAGTAGGGGGTAGAATCCCCTACTATAGTCTGTCGTCTGGACTCTAGGTGGCTTGTGAGGCCAACTGTGCCCGATTACATCTTAATTTCAAAGGTGAGTTTTTTCAAGATATACCTATTGCAATCATTCATTACTGTCATATTCCAAACATGCTGCAAGAATTTTGAGTGGTAACCCCCCCCCCACAATACCTACATGCTAGTCTTATGGTAACGGTTATTTTTCTTATCGGCATTATTCTTCGAAGTTTGATTGTTTTCTTTAAAAAATATCAACAGAATAAAAACAAACAATGCAAATATTACAAAATAAACAATGAGCCAAGCTTAAACTTAACAACAATGGGCGCCTGTCTGAAAAATGGGTGCCTGAACCTTCATAAAGATAGAAAGTATATACGAGATAGGAGAGCCTAGGCTGTGTTTGCATTGAGTTGCAGATATGGGACAGATTGCACGAATACCTCCTTTTCTCTTTTTCTGGTATGTCATAAACTTCATACTCCCGTAAATTAACTTCAAGTCTATTTTTTGCCACTCTTTGACAAATTCTTTTAACATATTTTTCAGATTATCTGAGTTTTCAGCTAGAATGACCAAATCAACAGTAAGAACAACATAATAAAGGAAGAGACAGATGCTTGAGATGAAAAACATCTGAGACCCTAGGAACGCATGAGAGATTTAGATTAACTAAAAAGATGGAGAAACATTTCAGAATAATAATACATATACCATAAATAGTCTGCCTTCCCTTGTGTTTATATGATAGAAAGTGCATGGGTATACTCTTGGCTATGAGGTGTTCTTCATGATTGTGTTTCTTGGCGAGTATTATTTTGTCAAAGTCAAAATCTAGTATGAAATATTGGAACATGAATTCTCTTAGGACAGAATTGATGTATATATACCTCAGGACATCCAATAGAAGCATCATAACCAGCAGAAACAATGATCAATTCTGGCTGAAACTAATAAATAACTAGCTTAATATCTGAATAGAAAAAGACAAAAAAAATTGAAGCATCAGTTAAAAGTAAATTTCTCTTGCAGTGAAAATACTTTTTAAGATTTAAAACAGTTATTCATTTCAATAGTAAAGCTTTGATTTCTATAATTGACCATGAGTGAAAAGTGAGATTAAATATTAATTTAAATAAATGTATATAACTATAATAGAAAGTTTATTTAGTATTTTCATTTTATTATTTATTTAGTGATGAATAACTGAAATTATATTGTTACAATTATTAGCTACTAGACTTTTTAATTAATTGTCCAATTTCATTGCCTGTTGCTTTTGGGCAAATTTAAATTGCAGAAAACATCTGAGCATGTTCACACGCAATGACACACACACTCATACAAATAATTCCTCACACAAATACGTGCACACTAACTCTTACTCATTCTCCTGCTCACTCACACGAAAATGTACTCACTCACTTGCCGATTCATTCTCACTCTCTAACACAAACACTTACACACTCACCTTATCACACGAGCACTTACACACTCACTTGCCGATTCATTCTCACTCTCTAACACAAACACTTACACACTCACCTTATCACACGAGCACTTACACACTCACTTGCCGATTCATTCTCACTCTCTAACACAAACACTTACACACTCATTGCTGATTCAGTCTCACTCACTTACACACCCATCTCACTTACTCATCCCCATACTTATACACTCGCTTAGTTATTCTCACACTTAACTCACTTAAAGACATTCACTAGCTCATAAGAACACTTACTCATTTTCTCACATACTCACACAAACACTTACACACTCACTCGCTGATTCAGTCTCTCACTCACTTAGACACCCATCTCACTTACCCATTCTGACACTTATACACTCGCTTAATCATTCTCACGAATTAAAAACTCACTTAAACACACTCACTAGCTCACAAGAACACTTACTCACTCACTTGCTTACTCATTCTCTCGCACACTCACACAAATACTTACACACTCACTCGCTGATTCAGTCTCTCACTCACTTACTCGAACACTTACACACCAATCTCACTTATTTATCCTCACACTTATTCATTCTCACACATAAACACTGACTTGCTTACTCATTCTCTCGAACACACTTACACAAACCACTCCATTCACTCTGCCATTTTGTCGCACACTCAATTTCTATACAAAACAATTACAATTTTTAGAGTCACTCAAGAAAGTTTTAATAGGAAAAAACGGAAGGAAAGATATAATAATAGTTTATATTCTCTACTATAAGATTTATGTAATTAACTTACTTCATAAGCAACTCTCAGTAGGATTTGGTGGAAAACAGCCATGTAATCCGCATTGCCCATTCCAGTTGTATTAAGTGGTACATTGAAATTAAAGCCCCTTCCTGGTCCTTCTCCAATGAAATCAAAATCTGATTCCCGTAAGTTTGGCCAAAATGTTCCATTTTCGTAGCGATGAATGGAAAAATAAAGGACCCTTGAACATGAAATTGGTTTATAAAATGATTATATAACATAAGAAGGAATTTATTTAAGGTAAAGTGATATTACCAGCAAAATTATATGAATAAGTATAAACTAGATTTTGATAGAAAATATCCATTACAAGCATCACAGAATACGCGGGAGGAAAAAAATTCGGTGGTTTCTTTATAATATGATTTTGCTCCTACTGAGCTGCTTATACCTACTATAGCTCTGAGGATGCCAGTTTAAAATCAATCCAAGCGTTAGCCAAAATAAAATTATAAAGTGAGGAACTGCAGAATTTTTATTTAATTGAATAATTCATCCTCACCACCATCATGTGGGAGTGATATCACAGAATGTCTTTATTCTGCTGTTATTTGCTACTGAACAATATTTATATACACAATTAATAGTTTTCGAAATTGAATTTTTATTGTTGAGGATAATTATACTAGTATAAAACTAAAAGGATTTTAACTAAATTACTGAATATCTATTTATTTATCTGACAACTACTTAAAAAAATATAATAGTTAAGCAGAATAGAATCAAATCACACTTCCTAAAAAGTACTGTAGTCAGCTGAACTCGAAAGTTAATAAATGAAACTGGAGAGTGTGTTTTAAAAGATTTGACTTGCAGTTCACATGTCCAAGATAAAACCAGATTTTATTGATCTACCTAAAAAGAATAAATGTTGGAGAATGTTCAAACAGCCTTTGGGTCATGAATAAAAGATGGTGGGTAATAGCAATCAGTTATCAATATTAAATATAATTTTAAGAACACATCATTCTTGCAAGATTAGTTCTGCATTTTAAAGGTAATACATATCTTTTTTTATGAAAAATGCACAACATTACATAAATTAAGGTAATTAAGTTGATTTTTAAGCCATTGTAATTAAGTAGTGATTCTTAATAAAAAAAAAAAAATTTCTAATTACCAGAAGAAATTAATACAAAAACATATTGTTCTTCTTGGTATGGCCTCTCCATGGCAGGACTGGATATTCAATTCTTCTTCTCACAATGATATAATACGCTTGCAGAATTATAAAAAAAAATTCTTAAATATTCCTCCATAATTCTTAACAACTTGTTGCCACATTGTTTATTCGGCAATCCTCTACTTCCTTCTTCATTTCTCATGTAACCTTATTCGTTTAGTGAATAGTAATGAGGTAAACATCACTGCAATTGCATGAAGTCTTGAGAAGATAATCGTAAGTACCTATGTTAATTTTGAAATTTAAAAATGGAAAGACATAAATATGTCCATGACACCTCCCATTGTCTTCTTAAAGTCATAAATTTAAAGAGAACTAATATGACTGAATAGGCTGGTGCCAACTTGAGAGTTATTCTCCACTTTATTTGAAGGGAAATGTGTTCTTTTGTACAACAAATAATGATTTCATTACCTATTTTAATTTAACATGGATAAAGCACAGTTTGTCACCAACTAATCAAATTATTATTAGATGTAAAAAAGATGGTGCCGGTAAAAACATGGTTGGAAACACAAGTGAGAAGTTTTACCCCACCCGCTGTATTCACCAGACTTAGCCCCTTCTGAGTATCACCTGTTCCGGTTGATGACACATGTTCTATCTGATCACCGCTTCACATCATATATATAAAGATACCAAAAATTGAGTAGATATGAGGATTGCGTCAAACGATGAAGAGATCTCCCGATGTAGTAGCTGCCAGAAAGATGGGAGCAAATGATGGAAACCGCAGAAACTTTTATTATTATCATTGCTATCTTTCTTCAGAGCTACCACAATGTACAAATTCATTTCCTATGCTTCAAAGCATTTTTCTTGACTATCCAATGCTAATGTCATCAAGAAGAGTGTAGAAAATTTGATTAGAGAGCAGAATTCTCAAGACCAACCCCCCCCCCTCCCCCATAGTCTGCAAGCATGCTAAGCTGACTAATGGTAGGCATTAGCCTGTATGAATATGTAGACTACAACTTTGATTTACTTCCAACTTGGTGCCAGTCAAGATTAAAATCAAAAATTTTAAAAGGTAGTAAGGTAATAGCAGAATACCTAGGATCATTGTAGAACATCTGTTGTGTCGCTTGCCCATGATGTACATCCCAGTCAACAATAAGAATTTTTTTGAGGCCAAGGTTCAAAGCATGTTTAGCTCCAAGAGCAACATTATTAAAGAAACAATAACCACAGTACTCATTTTTCATTGCATGATGTCCAGGAGGCCTAAAACATTAAACAAAAAGAATTACATACAAGGTTTATATCTGTTCAAACCATGAATTTTAGTTCATAATAAATATGAATTTATGGTGAAAAGTTTATGGAAGCAATAATCACTGCAGGTAGTCCTAAACTCACGCACACACAAACATATTCATCCACGCACAGACCCACATGTACACACAAATCTATTGATAAATTTTATTTTTTAAAAAACAAATTTTATAGTCTCAGCCATTTAAAAAAAAACACAAAAAAACAATAGAAATAATCTCAATTTTAAAATATTTTTTTTTACCTGACAATAGCCATGCCATTCTGGATTTTTTTGTTACATATCTCATCAATCAGAGTTACAGTACAGCCGGCAGCAAGTAAACTACAGTCATAGGTACTCTAAAATAAATGAAGAATCAGATACAATTCTATAACTACGGAAAACATGTAATGAATACATAAACAAGGGAATAAATATGACAATCCAGAAAAAAAAAATAGATTTATTTCAGAGGAGAAGAGTGTACAAGTATAAGGGGCAGAAACAACTGAACATATACATACAGGGTGGACGTAAACAGCATCATATTTTGATGATATGCTTTCTAGATGAGTTTCATCAGTACAGCTCTGTGTAGATTTAAGAAGATTGATGGTTTCATGACTATGTACAGATAACAACTCTTCCTCTGTGATTCGTTTTGATTCAAGTATTTGGCAACGGTTCATTAGGCCAAGTTCCTCGCATCTAAAAAAAATTAATACAATTAAAACTTCTGACGAATCTGGTGAGATGAAATAACTACTAGAGTTATAAGCATGCATGGACAAGCACTGGATTACAAAAGTCAACCATGGAGGGGCTGTGAAAACTTAGATGTCCCACGTATTAAAATGACACGCAGGTGACATCAACTCACAATCTACTCTCTATTTCTCGTGTAGTAATAAGCCTTTGTAAACAAGAATTAAAATGTGAGTTGTATGTGAGTACATGAAAGTCACAGAACATGACTCAGTAACTCAAAGTGAAAATTAGAAAAAAAAAAAGTTATATATATTTTTTTGTGTACATTCAGTTACTGGCTATAAATGTTAAGTTTCATGACACTGGGGCGCTCCGGACCTTCCCGTGAAAATTAGAAGTATAAAATTATGTATTAATTGAAGGCTGAAAATGAAAAAAATACAAATAACTCTCATTATTAGAGTAACAAAACATGTATAAAATGACAATTATAGAGCATTAAATATTTAACAAGTGATTCTATAGTATTTTTTGATCCAACTCACAACAACAGATATTTTGAATTTTCAATTTCCCCTCCCCCTAATCAAATTTCAGCCATTAATGATTCATTTTAACCACTTTTGTGGTTCTCCAATGACCCAACAACACTAATCTAATATCTCTTGTAGGCACCAGGTCAGAATTGATTGGAATAGGATTCTCCTTTATTCATTTTGTTAAAAATCTACATGTTTTGTATTTTTTACTTCAATGCTTCATCAGAGTATAATCTTTACACCTGAAACCAGACAGCTCATCGCCTAGAGAGACATCCTGTCTCTAGAGCAGCATCGTTTATACAGATAGAAAGACATATGGTACCAAAATCGTTGGTGCAGGGTTAAAATCAATATTCCTCAAATCTATGTTAGTATTATACCAAATTCCCGATGAAGTAGTGTCAATATTTCAAACTAACAACTATATACTAAAATGATAAAAACGTTAAAACATTTTATTTGAGAAGATTATTGTTGTGTATATTTCTGGAAAATAGACATGGCACATGTATCCGCAGGCCAATTTGTTCTGAAATGTGTTGTTAGTGTACTGGCTATTCCTTTTTATCTTTTGTAGAAGTTATTCATGTGAGAAAATGAGTGAAAAAAGAAATTGAGTTGTAGTGACATTACAAGATAAATAGCAAAAGTTGCTTTTTCCAGATAAAAAATATGAGCCTGGAGCTATATAGGGGAAATAGGGGAGCAAAATCAGGACAGGAATTCAGTTAGCTGACTGAAATATGTATAAACTAGCAAAGAGAAGTTAAAGAAAGTTGGAATGTAGGGTGGGGGAGAGTGAGAGCGATTGTTTCCACCTTAAAATTAAATTTTATCCATTGAATTATTTATTAATGTCCACTTTTTGCAACTAAGGATAATTGGGACGGGTTATCTATAGGTTACCACCCTTTACTAGCCAGAGTGGAACTAAGCATTTTATTTAATGAATCCCGTCACTAAATAAATTAAATGTAAAAAAAAAATAAAACAATTTTTATTTAATCCTTTCATCGCTCAAAGCCACTATAGTGGCTTTGCGCGATGAATCTATATATATATAAAATTGTAACCTCTGTCTGTACATTGATTTTTTTCGCGAAATTTCACGATAACTTTTCGTTTCACATGTCATAGACACCATAACTGCATTTTGTTTCTTTGGTGTCTGTTTGTTTGTTTGTTTGTTTATTTGTTTGTTTGGTTATTTGTTTGTTTGTTTGTTTGTTACCTTTTCACGCATAAACGGCTGAATGTATTTTATGAAACTTGGTATGTATATTACTACTAGCCCAACTTAGACAGCTTTAGGCTATATTAACATTCTCTAAGACGAACAGGAGTGGGGGTTATAAGGGAGGCCTGAAATTAAAATTAGCGATATTTCGTTTCCTATTGGTTTTTCGGCAAATATGCACATAACAAAAGTTGTTTATTTTGTAATTTAAAGTAACTTTTGTTATATACACTTTTGTCGTATACCGAAGTTTAAATGCGTTATACGCTAGACAATTATGAGCGGGAGCGGCAGAACTGATAGGACAAAGAAGTAGCTCGACACTTACATAGCCTCAGTGCTGCCAACCTGCAATGCATTTTAGATAGCTATCCTCTAATACATTCAAATATATTAAAAAATCATATTACATTATCTTCAATACACTTAGAGAAGGGTGGGGGCAGTATACCTTATTTGGTGCAAACTGTTACTGGCGTTAAAAAATAACATAGTTTTGAATTTTTAAGGATAAAATTCTAACATGGATTTGAATTAACTTATCCAGGTGCGATACCTGGGTAGTTCATATTGGAATGTATTGTTGAGCATATCAATATTTCTAAGCAAATTACTTGCTTCATACCTTATTTTACAAAATAAATAATTATAAAACAAAATTTACACTAATTAAAAAAGTAACAACTTATGTTATGTGTACAATTGCCAAAAACCAAAAAGACGATGAAATATCGCGAATTTTTATTTCAGGCCTCCCGCATAACCCCCATTCCCCTTGGAACCTAAAATTTTTAGTATAGCTTATAATCATGGAAGAATTAATGCTAATTTACATACCGAGTGTTGTTAAGTTCTGTTCTACCGCTAGCCCCAATAAAATAGTTGCCCCCGCTTTAGTTTTTAGCGTATATCTCGTTTATACTTTGTTATAAAAGAAAAGTGTATATAAAAACGTTACTCCAAATAACAAAATAAACAACTTTTGTTATGTTCATATTTGAGTAATTTTGGCATATAACCCACTTTTGCCCGTCCCTAGGTATGGCTTGTTATAAATGAAATACGTTAAACTAATTCACATAGCGAGTATGGTTTAGTTCGGCACTGAGTCTTTTGTGCCGAAATAACAAAGACTCGCTATGTCAATTAGCATATAATTCTTTATACTTCTGTATAAAGTTATATAACAAAAGCTACTCTAAATTACAAAATAAACAACTTTTGTTATGTGCATATGGGGGTGAAAAAGCAATAGGAAACGAAATAAAAATTCAGCCTTATAAGAGACGTCGAGAAATTAATAAAACTATCGAAGACAGTGAAGCCTATACATACCAAGTTTCATAAAATTCGGTTCAGCCGTTTAGCGTGAAAAGGTAACAAACAAACAAATAAACAAACAAACAGACACTGGGACGCAGTTATGGTGTCTATGACATGTGCAAAGTTATCGTGACCTTTCGCCAAAAAAATACCATGTACAGACCGTTACAATTTTATATATATATATATATATATATATATGTATATATCTGAGCTAGTGGATTAATATATTCATTTCTTCCCAGGGGCTCCGGTTAGCCATGTGAGTTAAAGCGTTGGCCTTAATCTCACATGGTAAAACCTTGAGTGGAGAGTTCGATTCTTCCCTGGGCAATAGGAATTTATTTAGTGGCGGAATTCATTAAATAAAATCTTTAGTCCCACCCTGGCTAGAAAAGGGTGGTAACCTGTAGATAACCCGTGCCAATTAGCATTAGTTGCAAAAAGTGGATGTTAATAAATAATCAATCATTTCTTTCCATATGATTAAATAAATATTCATATTTAATCATTTTGGGTTCCAAAGTGATAAAAAAAACATCCGGATACTTATTAATAATGTTGAAAATAGTATTTCCTGTTAGGAGGGGGGGGGGAAACAAGAAAGGAAGATAAAACTCCATTTTCGTTTTAAGTCCATCAATGACAAGTATCAAAGCACAAATTTTTAAAAATCTATAGTTTTAATAGTTTATAGTGAATAGTTTTATTTTTAGTTATTTATTTATTAACGTCTACTTTATGCTTCTATGGCTAAATGGGATGGGTTATCTACAGGTTATTTTCAATTAAATAAAACTATCAAAGCTTGAAAAGCAAATATCTAACCTGTGGAGAATAGAGGTAAGCCTTTCAGGGCATTCTGGGTAATTTGAATCCCAAAGACATTTGTGCTCTGTCATCTTACTGTCAAAAACAACTCCTGTTGACTGCTTAATCATGTCCCTAGCTTCCCGGGCCTGAAAATAAATAATAAGCATTAATAAAGTCAAATGAAGACACAATATCATTTAAACATTTTTGAATACAATCTGACAAACAACTTTATTCAAACTTTTTTGGTTGTCATGAATGCTTTTCCACTAACTCATTTATGTAACCAAGTTGCATTGAATTTAATTAAGAACCAGCTATGTTATCACCATTGATGAGTTGAAGTAAACTAGTTTTGCAATTTTTATTTCACTTAAATATAAAAACTGGAACACGTTAAGCATTTTTATTGTGTAACTAAATAATAATAAGCTCTGTTAAGGCATTTTATTGTAGTACCCATTGCAGTATGAGTTAGTGAACAGAAGTCAGAAGTAATAACTTTGAATTTCATATAATAAAATTACATTCTAATGGTGAAAAACAAATTTCTAAATTTATGTTTACTCTTTAATTATGAAACCAGTAACAAATACATTCAAAGAGATTAACGCTGGGACCTCAATCCATATAAATAATGTTCATTCTATACCATACATGTTTTGTGAAATTCATAACACATCTTCAGTCGCCATTTTTTTTACTGTGAATCACAATTAAACAGTATTTTTATACTAATCACACACAGGCAGACTGACACACATATGTGTACATAAGTACACTCACACAAATACAAAATACAATTATCTCTATTCCAATCTTGAGAGTTGAGGGAAGCTAAGTTGATGAGCTAGAAGGCACCCATATACTTTGAAAGCATAATGGACTTCTTATATTTTGTAATAAAAGTCTGTCTCGCAGGGGCTGTGTAAACTAAGCAAATTTCCCACATGCTGGTATGGCTCAATAGTGATTACATCTCAATACATATTCGGGCTGAAAAACAGTAGTACAAGTTACTTATTTAAGTTGATTTTGAGTTCCAAAAAATGCATAGAGAAATAATTGTAGAGCATCAATATTTTAACAAGATTGGTTCTATAACATTTTTCGACCTGACTCATTATAACTCAGAAATTTTGAACTATCGAATTCCTCCCTCTATTACCACCCCCCCTCCTGGTTCAATTTCTGCCAATAACAAATATGACCTTTAGTGTTGACTGAAATGGTTTAATATCGAGGAGAGCATAGATCAAATGAACATTTTCGACAAGAATGTAAAAATTTGACGTCATCGCACAATGAATCCGCGTGTATCTCGCATAGTCAAGGTCCCCTGAAAACAATACTTGGTATTTAAGCTTAGAACAAAGAGGTTCACGTTATAACAGCTTATTGTTAATATGGCATGAGTAGGAGTAGGGATTTATTGGAGGCTGAAAACTAAAAATTCCAAATATCTTGGTAAATATTCATATTATAGAAAATATGTATATAACAACTTTGATAGACAATTAAATATACAGTAATATTGGTTCTATATTTTTTTTTTATCCATGTATAATAACGGAGATATTTAGATTTTCCGAAATTCTCTCCCTCTAACTCCCCTCCCCTTGTCCAATTTGAGCCATTAAAACTAAAACAAAAATTACGACCGCTAGAGTGGTAACAGACAAATGTATATAATTCTGAACAGACCTCATTTTTGTTATCTACTAGGTAAGATGTATGGACATTTGAGGAAATTTTTCGAAAATTGAATTATGAGGATGACCTCAATAGCTAAATGCTAAAATCATCACTTAATTCATTAGAGGATCTCACCTGGTCTACGATGTAAGAGGTCAAGGTCCTAAAAGGACTGTAGTGTATTGTAGAGAGTTTACCTATCTAATGTGCAAGAAAGAAAAGTAATGCTGGTCCAAGTCATAACTATTTTCTAACACATTCACATAATAACTTATACACCATCAAGGTCTAGGTGAAGGTCAAGGTTACAATGAAATCTTGGTGAGACTGACTTCAAAATTGGAGGACTGGTAGTCCCATATAAAAAATTAGAACACTCTTATAAATAACCGATAAAGATTTAATTTAAATGATCTATGGTGTACAAAAGATGTTATCTTACAAAGCCTTTATGACTAAACCATTTAGCACAATACGAGACAAAGTAAATAATTGAGAGGAGTTAATTTAGGCTACAGATCTTATTAAAACAAAGAATGATTATCTTTTATCAAATTTGCAAAAAGGTAAATAAAAATGTTTTCCTCTTCTAAACCTAATAAGATTATTTAACAACATTCTCAAAATAACATTTAATTATATATCACAACTAGATTGGTAACATTATTCCTGTCCTCAGAATCGAATATAATTATTGCTGCAAATAGTTTTTTGAATGAATATAACTATGTTTTGCTATATCAAAGTAAAATTTTAGCAATATATAAATCACTTTTACAATTTCTATTTGAAACTTAAATTAACTCATCAATTTCTTTAATACCTTAGCTAACTTTAATTTCTTTCTTTCCTGAAGAATCCTTCCCATGGCAACCCTTTTCTTAGATTTCTTCTCCATCATAGAACACAATTTAATGAAACACAATAGTAAACTGGTGCATATTGATGTGGAGAGGGTAATGCAAACAAACACTGGCCATACTATGAAATCATGCTCTTATCTCTCCCCCACTTTTCCAAACACTTTAAATATCCGAGTAAAGTGAACAAGAAGTAACATCTTATTTACTAATTCCTTATTAAGTTATTGGAAGTTTTCTTAAATTCCATAAAAAACATACTTCAGTGACAGAAAGTATGATTCATCAAAAGTAAGTAAGATTTTGCATAACCAACAAAACATTCTTAATTATATATTTTCTTTTTTTATGATGAATCAATAAAAAGATAACTTCATTTGATCCTTCAGTATTATTTTGTTTGTTTTTATCGATACATTGTATTTGGCAATAGGGTTGCATCTTAAATTTAAAAATGCTTACATGAGCCATATTGAAGTTTAGTAGCAAAGTAGCTTCAAACATAACAAGAAATAAAATTTAAAAAAAATGTCAGATGTTGCTTTCTATTTTAAATAAACGAAAAAAGGATACAAACCAGAACTTTACGATTAAACTTTCATTCCTATATCAAAGATGGATTATTCTTTACATGAATAAATATAATTTGATGAAATGTGGGGAAAAAAAATAAATAAAATAAACCTCCAACTGTATACTCAGGAAAATATTAATATAGAAATAGTCATAGATAAAAATAAGTGAACAATGAAATACACCAAAGAAACAGCCCAACCTCTAGATATAAATTAACCATGATACCCATTTTGTTTTATTTATTGTCAGTATCAGCTTTATTCTAGATAATTTTATTAATAGAGATGCACATAATTTGCATTCTTTTTAATTAAAATATCATTAAAACTGTACAAGAACCATTATAAATGCCACCCATACTTATGACATTTAATTAATGTGAGAATTTGATGAGTAAAATCTACCACAAATTTCTAACATAATATTCCTCTAATAATTTATAATCAAAACAACTAGTTGAACTTTGAAACAAATAGTTTGTCAAAATAAATCAAACTCAACTTGTCAAAGCAATGACATACATAATCCTTGCTGCAAATTACACATTGTGATAAAAAGAATCCTCAAATGAAGAAAAAAGTAAAACATCAAACGACATTTATTATACCAAATTCTAAATAAATGTTTTGCTTTATCTAGAAAGATTTTATTTTTTACTTTCAATTTTATACTATTATTTAATTTAAAAGTATTTAATAGTTTTAGAATTAATTTGCCAGAACCAAATTCAACAGTTCTATAAACCCAGGCAAGGTTGGTACCAAATTATGTAAAGTCTGAATAATATTTATATCAGCAAGACCAAATTAATAAAAAAGTAAAAAAAAAAAAAACACCCTGGTTCAATTATTTGCATTACTTTCAACGTTGATTAGCGCAAACTAAAAATTCAATGAGCAAGAGAAATTAGGAAACTGATAATTGTAATATTGTGTAAAAACATCATTCACAAGTAAACATAGACTTTTTTTTAAAAAAAAAAAAAAAAAAAAAAAAAAAAAACTCCATACATTGTTATATTAACTCTATAAATATAAATGATTTGTTTTCAAAACTGTTTGTTCAACATAACTGATTAATTCAAATAGAAGTGGGAAATTATTACCACTTGGAACAAAGGATACAAGCATGGGCAAGTCATACAAACAAATATGAGAATGCTGAAACATTTCCAATGAATGATTCCATTTCTGAACACCAAAAAGGTTTAACTGGCAATCTGATATTCATGTATAAAGGTCAGCATAGTTTATATTTCATTTAAAAATAAAATATTAAAAGGCAGGAATACAGATTGATTTTTATCAGTAATTTCAAAAACTAGTTCGTTATTTTTTGTGTGGGAGGTTGGGTGAGGGGGGTGGGGGGATTGGTATGATAGAACCCATGAAATGAGGGAGGGAAGAAACTGTTGGGTATTCGCTAGAGTCAAATTAGTCGAGTATCAACAGATGCAGAGATTTTAACACATGACATCATGATATACTTTTACCAAAAAATGCTTAATGATAATTTTACTTTAAATTAATTAAAATGTATTATTAACGGTAGTGTGTTTTTATTAACGTAATTCAACGTGTAACTACAGAGCAATAAGAATAAATCTAGCCTAGCTTACAAATAAAGGTGAGTAACAAATCAATCAAGAATTCAAACAAACTCATACAATTTAAAAATGGGTTTCATTGAAGATACTTAACTTAAATTTCTTTCTTTCGTAAGCAAGGCGCCCTAATGCAACTCTTTTCTTTGATTTTCGGATCATTTCAGAATGTTAAGCAAGGAGAGACTGAAGAATCCTTCCTCCCGAAGAAGAGGGGGAACACTTCATACAACCACCCACCAACCAATGAATGAATATCTTCCCTCACTACTTCTCAACTGACCAATCACACTTTCATGGAGAAATGAACAAATTAACATTTCACAACTAAATATTGTTCTTAAAATTACAAGCTCCATAAAAATAAATAAATTGAATTTCAATTATTGGTTAAGCAGGTGGTATTTAACATTTCAAAAACTTCTTTATAGAAACACATTTAATTTTTCACATAATTAATAACTCATTTGGTAAATATATAGCCATGTTTTAAAAGTAAATTTATATGAAAAGGAAATAATAAATATTTGTAAGATATATAATAAACACACTATATTTTTATTGATATTTGAAGGTTGAATACACTGTCAATAATTGATAAATAATTTAATTATTTTAGCAGATTTCCCTTAAATTAATTATTGAAGTTGTACTCATGACATGGTTTTTGAAAAATATATTCAAATTCCCTCTGATCCCATGTAGATGACAAAATCAGACCTGTTTAATAAAACACACACGCACATGGTATTAGCAGATTCCATTAAGGGAAATGAGCTATCGAGGTTGTACTCATGACACAATTTTCAAAAAATATCCTCAAATGTATATTGAACCTACCCAGGAGATAATGAAAAATGAGGTCCATTTAAAATTATATATATGCACGCACGCACTCCCACGCATGCACACACACACACACACACGCCTGTTAACCCTCTAGAAGTCACAATTTTTTTAAAAATCGTTTTATTCAAAAAGAAAGATCAAGTTTGGTAATGACAGAAATTGGACTGTAGGGAGAGGGGGGGGGGGTTAGAGAGGGGTATTTTAAAAATTTGAAATATCTCTGTTAATATACGTCGGATCAAAAAATTGTATAGAACCAATATTATTCCAAATTTAATGTTCTATAAATGTTCTTATATACATGGTTTCTCTTTCTTCAATATTAACCAAAATACAGTTGTCCCTCGATAATCCGACAGTTAAGGGACCGAGAGAGTGTCGGATTACCGAAAATGTCGGATTACCAAAAATGTCATATTATCAAAGATGTTTTATTCTTAATGCGTTTGAACACAATGAAGTTAAAAAAAAGGAATTTTTTACACTGTCACTACACGCAATCACACTGTCAAAACGTAACACAAAGCAATAGTAAATACTTTCCGTCCGAAACTATACAACACATGTCACTGCAGGTTTGTTTTGCTTCCTGCCGGAGCGGTGGGAGGGAGATGCATGTTGCTGCCTGTAGCGCGTCGGACTACCGAGTACGTCGGATTAAAAAGTGTCGGATTATCGAGGGACAACTGTATTAACATTTCTTAGATTAATATATTATACTCAGATATATTTCTTTAATTCTTTTTCTTTCTGGCCAAAAATGATTCAATCAATCTTAATATTCACAGTCATGTTCAGTGTTACCAGTATGTAGATTTATCTATTGTAAAACTTCAATCTGCTCAGTTTACGCAGCCCCTGTGTGACGGACGTTTTTTGCTGTTATAGCCTTCAGTAACCCCGCCCCCACTCCTATTCATTTGATTTCCACTTTAAGCAACTAATTCACTAGACTTGCCATGTCCTGCTTACGTCCCAAGTCTTGTTAATATAGGGGGTACTTCGAAAACTAGAAACAGGGATTATAATAAAGAGATAATGTCATCCGTGCTGATATGACATACTTTAACGCATTTGTATAATTGAAAATTTACACTGCCCATCCGTGAGATACATTTTTCCCCAATTGTTTTTTTTAAGACTTTAGTTCAAAATGAAAAAATAAATACTTACAAATGGGAAGGAAAATCTCTGAATGATGATATGATTGTGGGAGCCACCAGCAAGAACATTTTTAAAAAAAGAAAAAAGTTACAAATAACAGAGAGGACTTACCACTTGATAGAGATCTTGAACAAATGAGAATACTACAGGCTTTTTATTTCCCATCTTCAGCTGAGCGTTCTTTTTAGCTGCTACAAGACCTGGGTTTGGCTTTGCCTAAAAATATTAAGAATAATTACAAATGAGCCTTAAAAAAAAAAAAATCTGTATATGTATCAGTGTTGGCCAGAGGAGCTTCCCCTTCCAGCTATCTATGGTTATTATCATGTACCGTTCTCATTTGTCTTCTTTGTTTGGAGTTTTCCTTCTAAGTAGAATAACACGGTTACAAATTTGCTCAATCAATAGTCATCCTCTATTTATATTTTTTGCAGATTTCACTATCTCTATAGTTTGTTCTACGATTTTTCCGACCGATGTATCCCAAGCATCAGGAACAAGAGATATACTGTACCCGTATACTCCATGGCACTTTGGTATGGAGCTGACCCTTCATACTTGGAATTGCATGTCCAATTTTGCTGTCGGTGCCTAATGCTGTATCTATTCCATGCTTCTTGAGTATTTTTGCAAATTTTTCTGTTGTACGTTTTAACAAAATGTATTACTGCCATTTGTTGGAGCTCTTTTCCGCTTAAAATATTCTTTTATTTTTAGTGAATCATTTTTTTTTTTTATTTCTTCCTTCTCATAGCACTTTTTCTGTAAATATTTCTGAAAGTACAACAGCAATAACTGCAAAATACTCAAAAAGCATGGTATAGATACAGCATTTGTCACAGATAGAAAAATCAGACATACCAAGTGTGATCAACGTGATACCAAATATGAGAGATCAGCTCCTTACCAAAATGCCTCAAGTATACCTATCTGTACAATAGATATAGTATACCTTGTTCCTGTGGCTCAGAATACATTGGTCAGACAGGCAGGTTAATCAGCACCAGGATCAGAAAACACATCAAGAGCGTCACAGAAGACTAAGCAGTAACAAAACATTTTTAGCAAACCAAACATTACATCAAATGTGATGGAGTCAAGATGCTGACCATAAGACCATAAGCTGATCAATACCAGGAAAGGGAAGAAACCAATAATCAATACCAGAAGAAATAGAGATAGTGAAATGTCTAATAATATGAATAGAGAAAATGGCTATAGATTGAGCAAGCTTTGGAAGCCCATTATTCCACATAAAAAGAAGACTATAAAAAAAAGAAAACAAAATCACAAAGAAAAAAGTAGCTGAAGGTGAGGTAGATGGAAGGGGAGACTCCGCCTACTACAATGGACAAGACAGATACATATACCTAAATAGGAACACAGCTCTTCATTCTGAGAAAAAACCCTGAGGAAGCTAGAAATATGTCTAGTGAAACATAGAAAAGAAACATGAACATACTCTCAATATCCCAACACCTCAATTGTAGTATACCCATATATGCAGGGTGTCCAAAATTCTCGTACCACCCCTCTTAAAATCACCAATTGTGTTAATAAATGGCTGTGACATTGTGTGGCAGAATTGTGACCCCTGAAGAATCTTTTCAGTCAGTATTTAACCTCATAACCTTCTCCAGCGACCCTAACTTTGGAATTTACAATGGAATGTCATACTTTTTATGACAGATTCTTATAGAAAATCAAATTCTAAAACAAGTTTATATCAGAGAATTTTTTGATTTGAAGCATCCTTGAGTCGTAAAATTCTCAAATTTTTATTTCAGAAACAGCACGTTTTATTGAAAAATGCTGTGACATAAAAGTTGTACCAAAAGAAAATTATCATTGAAACAAGTCTATGGGAAAAGGAATGAATTTTGAAATAAGAATAAATAAATAAATAATACAAAATAACGTATAAGTATTCTTGATGATTCTTCCCTTCAAAATACTACGTAATTATATTAAAATGGGGCTCAGGTTAGCCATGTGAGTTAAAGCGTTGACCTTAATCTCACATGGTAAACCTAGAGTGGAGAGTTCGATTCTCGCCTGGGCAAAGGAAATTATTTAGTGACAAAATTCATTAAATAACATCCTAAGTCCCACCCTGGCTAGAAAAGGGTGGTAACCTGTAGATAACCCGTCCCTATTAGCCTTAATTGCAAGAAGTGGACGTTTATAAATAAATAATAATAATAATAATAATAATAATCAATACATTTAAAATGAATTAACTCTAAGAAAGTTTTTTTGTTATGTTGGTTTTTTTAAGTAAACATTTTTTTTTTTTTAGATTCATTCAAGAATACTTTTGCATTATTTCATTTTAAATACTTTTTTATTTCAGAATCCACACTATACCCATAGGCTTGAGTTAAAGCGTTGACCTTAATCTCACATAGTAAACCTAGAGTGGCGAGTTCGATTCCCGCCTGGGCAATAATAATTTATTTAGTGACAGAATTCATTAGGTAAAATCCTTAGTCCCACCCTGGCTAGAAAAGGTTACCGTTACAGAACCCCTCCCAATTAGCCTTAGTTGTAGAAAGTGGACATTAATAAATAATTTAAATTTTAAATATTCTCTGTAAAACTAAAATTCAAGTTCATTAATAGCCAAAATAGGACCAGTAGAAGGGGCAGGGTTTAAATATAGGGACAAAATGTAAAATTGCTTATTTCTCTATTAGTTCGCATCGATTGAAAAATATTATATAACCATTTTTTTTTTTTTTTTTTTTTTTTTTACAAAGCAATGTTGTTTTATGCATTTTTCTCTCATTTGAATATTAAAAAAGTTATTTTTATATTTGCAACTCAACTTGCCACCGGATTTTTAAAAGTTGCACTCACTCCGATATGTCAGTATTTAAACAATATATTTGATACACATTACATGAGGATTCACTATCTCTCAATGTGTCCTTACTATCAGGGCAACTCTTCACCTTCCAGTTCAATTTCAACACAGGAGCTAATTAAAAGAAGGGATGAAGCACACACTACCTGACTATGAATCCTCGATGATCTTCTCAAAGGACCTTCCGAAGTAGGCTTCTTAAGGTGTTTCTTTGGTGGTTCTTCCAATTCCTTTTGACCCATTTTAAGTACTGAGAATGGGAGACTCTGCAAAAGAAAATGAAGCTATTTAACCAAGCCACAATTAATAAAAAAAAGTCCGTCACGCAGGGGCTGCATTAACTAAGCAGATATCCCACGTGCATCATCTTTTTGCATTTATCTTAAAAATTAAAAGTTTCCTGAGAACAATATTTAGTATTTAAGCTTTAAATAAAGTGTTTCATAACATAATAGAATATTGTTAATATAAGATGAGTAGGAGTGGGGGTTTACTGAAGACCGAAAACTAAAAAATGCAAAAATCTCAGTTAGCAATCATGATAGTGAAAAAATGTACATAACAACATTTATAGTACATTAAATTTGCAATAAGAATGGTTCTATACAATTTTTCGATCAGGCGCATAATAACGGAGATATAAAGAATTTTCGAAATTCTCCCCCTCAAAACCCCCCCTCCCCTCCCCCTTGTCCGACTTCAGCCGTTAACGAACTTGATCTTTCTTTTTGTATAAAACGATTATATATCAAGTTTGGCAACGATAAGACAAATATTGACCGCTAGAACGGTAACAGACTATAAATATATATATATATATATATATATATATATATATATATATATATATACACACACACACACACACAGTTTTGAAAAGACCTCATTTACGTCATCTCCTGGATAGGCCAAATGGACTTTTGAAGAAATTTGTTGAAAATCGTGTCATGAGTACGACCTCAATAGCTGATTTCCCTTTAGGGAAATCTGCTAAAACTGCCATAAAGCCTCAAAGGTTGACAGTAGCTGAGTAAAGAATTACTCATTTCAAAACTCTAATTTCTTAGAATTCATTAATTATTGCTATCTACATTGAGTTTGCTGCTAGCACCATATAGTACAGGGTATTTTTACAGGTATATCATATGAAGCCATCATCATGCAGCTAGTTTTCATTGCTTCATTTTAAATATAAGAGCAATGGTATAAGCATTATTATTATTAGGTAAGGGACTAATCATGTTCTGAGAGTTATTTAATTCGAAACAAGGGGGAGGGTAGTGGATATGGAGGGTCTCAAGGCTGGATTTTGCAACTCAATTTTACTTAATTCTGTAGTCATTAGGCATCTTAGACTTCTATCACAGGTACCCAAATGCGAACAACTTTGCAATAAACAATTTTCCTTGAATAAAGAACTACTGATCTTTGGTATGTAATGAAACCAAAAAATACTAGTTCGGTACAAACACACACATATTATGCATGAATGTGTGTAAATATATTTATCTTTTAAGGCAACTATTTTTACTTCTTTGTTCAAAGTAAAGGAAATATTTTAATCACAAAAAATTTGTATTATGATATTCAATGAATTTTTCAAATTGACCCTTTCTGAATACAGTTAGATTAGTATTGGAGGAGGCCTTGTATAAATAAAAAATGACTAGCCTTAGAAGGTGGAAATTTTATATTTAGGACTGCTGTAACATCTAGTTCTATATCAAAATCAACTACGGAGCGGGGAAGGTAAAAATAGAAAATGTTTCCTAGCTATTGGAGATAAAGATGATTTGTATACAATTTTTATACTTTATCATAAAGAGACCAATAAATCATGGCCTGTAACATTTTTGTCAGATTCCACTTAAGGATAGTCAGCTATTGAAGCAGTACTCTACACAATTTTCAAAAAATGTATTAAATTTGTGTGCATGAGTGTGCGCTTGCGTGCATGCACAAGCATAGCGACTAAACCAGATAATCAGTAGTGGTGATGTGTAGTCTGAGAAAGGTAGCCGAAGAGCTACTGAAAATTTGCACCTTTAAGCATGGCGGGGAGGTTGTAGGAGTGAATAGCTATTGTGGAGGGGAAGAACATCCTGCCCAGTGAGGAAGTCTAGAAGTCTATGGAACCATATATATATATATATAGCTTTTCCAAGTCTGATTCACAACTTTCCAAACCATTTTCAGACTTTTCCAAACCATTTTCAGGCTTTTCCAAACCATTTTCAGACTCTTCCAAACCATTTTCAGACTTTTCCAAACCATTTTCAGACTTTTCCATACCATTTTCAGAATTTTCCATTTTAAATTCAGAATTGGATGAATAATAAAACATTATCATAATAAATTCAGAATTTTAATTTCGATATTTACAGATATATTTTTGTTATATTAAAAAATGTTAAAAAAAAGGTAATTAATATTATTTAAAAAAAATTAAGAAAGAGGGCGACCTGCTGCTGCATGGGAAGCTGCTGGTACATATCCATGACCCAGTTGGCACAGTCAGTCGGCTCAATTGTAGGTATTGCCTCTTCTATAATAGTCGGGAGGACGTGTTGGTCGTGGCTCATTTTGCACAGTCGGTTCCTTGTAAATAATTTAATTTTTGAAAAAGCCTTCTCTGCAGGGTTTAACTGTGGAGAGTAAGGAGGAAGGTATTGGACGTTGAGTCCAAGGCCTTCGAACTTCTCCCTTACTACAGTAGCTCTGCCAGCACTGCATTACTATTATTTTCAAGTTTTTTGTTAAGTTCGTCCAAAAACTCGCAAAAACGAGTTGCGTTGCAGTTCCCTGCTCTAATTATTTTGAAATGGACCACTTTCTGGTTATTTATAGCAATAACCAGAGTTTGGTTTCTGCCTCGAACTGTTGGTACCGTTAATACTGCACGAGAGCCACTCCGGGAACGAGCTTGTGTTCTTCGAAGGTGAAGATTGAAACCGGATTCATTGATGAAAATTATTTTTTCTCTTTCAGTGGGAGCCCAATCGTTAAAATTCAGGGCACATTCCTTTCTTTTTTGAAGACTACCTGCGGAATTCATTCTATCAATTTCGATGGCACTTTTTTTAAAGTAATTTTTAATTTTTTTAGACCATTATCAATGGTAGACTTGCTCAAGCCAATACCATGTCGGGATGACAAAATATCCTTTATTTGCTTTAGAGTCCTTCCAGGGTTTTCTTCCGAAATTTCTTCAATGAAACGAAGAATCTCTGGATTAAGCTTCTTCCATCTTTGGCCACCCCTAGATCGCTCTAAAATGCTGCCATCATTGAGATATTTTTTGTAAATGCAGTACGCAGTTTGCAGCTTAATCCCTGAAATTTGTGCGGCTTCCTTGAGTTGATGACCATCCTCGTATAACCTAATAAACATTGCTTTTTTTTCCTTAGAATATTGATTATAGTTTCCTCTACTGGAAGAATGACGACGAGACGTTGCCGAAGGCTGAGAATCCGACTGGGAGCTTGTGTCACTCACTATAACATTTCTTCAAGGTCTTCTGCGACAAAAATGTAGACTTTCAATAGGTGATGGATCATCTACATGATCACTTTCAGTATCGGAGTTCATTTTTGTTGCAATCACTTTGCCAACTGAATATTCGGAACTGAATTAAAAGTTCTCATTGATAAGTCAAGAGGACTAGAAAGAGGATTAATATCCTCCTCCTTCTGTTTACATTAATTATGAATGTTTATTTCAATGTTTTTCCCTGCCTATTTCTGAGTTCTGAATTTGAAATGGAAAATTCTGAAAATGGTATGGATAATTCTGAAAATGGTTTGGAAATGTCTGAAAATGGTTTGGAAAAGTCTGAAAACGGTTTGGAAAATTCAGAAATTGGTTTGGAAAATTGTGAATCAGACTTGGAAAAACTATATATCCAATGTGGTTTGGACTACAGTTTCTTAGCAGTCACTCAGTTTAATTTATCCCAGCAGAAAAAATAATCGTCATTCTGAATCACAGCGGGTGGTGAAGTAAGATTCTGTCACTTTTTTTAAGTTAAACAATATTTTAGAGGCAACAACAACAGCAATATTTCAGATTATTTATGAATTAAACCATATTATAGAGGTAGTTTTTCTATCAACTAATCCATATATTACAACTAGTTCTTTGTGGATAACGTCTATTCTACTATAGTGCCAGCTACTCTCTTCTAAATAGTATTAATATTTTAATAAATTTTGAAATGTTTAAATTTTGTGGAGCAGAACAAAAATTTATCAGATTAACTGTTCATTTGTATCCATATGAAGTGATGAAGTGGAAGAAAACCTGCTAAAGTGAAACACTATCAACTATCACACAACTGATACAATAAAGTTGAACACAGATCAACAAAGTAATTATTAAAAGCTCTTATCTAGGATGACCTCATTGATACAATATATTTTTTAGAGGTATTACTCATAATGATCGCAGTAATTAAGCTTAGAACCTAATTTGTAACATTTAGTATTTCATAGTTTACAATCTTTACACATCCAATAAATAAATAAATGTAATTACTGGACAGTTAAAGTCTTAGAAAAACTAAACAATATGCTTTAAGGTTTTATATCCTAAACCGATTTGGCCCATCAATGCCCTTTTCCTACCCTAAAGGACATCATATGACATTCTAGCCATAATAAATTGTGAGATAAAAAATAAAATTAAAAAAACAACTGTAATTTCTATTTATAGCTTTAGAGAATACGGCACACTTTTGAAAACGGCGACCGCTGCCATGTTTTTTTTAACTTATCTTTTTTTAACACAATTAATTTGGTAGATCCTTAGACTGTGGAGGATAGAATTTAGTGACCGCATTCAAAAATTTCCAAAATACGTCATCGGTCATTTCCACCAAGGGTGGGGTTAAACTGCATTTCACCCGCATTATTTAAAAAATGAGTTTTAAAATCTATTTCACAAGGCTTTACTACGCACAATATTTTTACATATCCCTTCTGTGTTTGGGGTTTATTCCTAAATATCTAGTAACTATCGCAAGCTTAAAGAATTTTTTAGTCTTGAATATTTAAAAAAAAAAATGATTTCCTTATCAAAATTCACTGTTCAAATATGGTCGACAATATTAATCACAATCAGGGAAGGCATTCATTCAACATTAAGTTCCATTACTGAGATAGCTTTGCTCGAAAAATATTTCAACTGAATATTGCAAGTGAATGTTAAACATTGCATGGCTATAATAAGCCCTATCTATTTACATTTCCTGTCTTTGTATTTACTTTTATTATGATACAATTTTAATGCTTTCTGGGAACGTGGACAATCTATGTTCTAATGCTGAGTCTGCCAGACTAAACATTAAGTGGTTACAAGTCCATCCCAATTTGTTGTTCAAAATATTATAAGTCATAAATATCATAATAGTGGATAGCATTTTTTGGTACTTATCGGTTATCGGGAGGCCACCCATTAGAAGACGATTATTAAATCATAATTAAAAGAAAATTACTTTATTATTTAAAATAACACTTCTAGAATTTATAAATAACAAAATAGTTAACGAGAGGCACTCATTATTTACAGATAAAATATTTATTGGTTCAAAACCGCTTATCGCTATTACATGGTGATGTTGTATATGTAGTGGTTCATACTTGACCAGGTTAAATTAGTCATTCTGTTTCTTCAGTTATCAAAAAATGAGTGATCTTTTATTAACACCATTTGGTAATCGTTTATTATTACTCCACTTGGATAGCTACTTTGCAGAGTTCATGTGGCAGATGAAGATGGCGAGGGACGACCATTTTTTGCAGCTACTCCACGACATCGTCCAGTTTCGGGCTAACTCTAATTTATAATTACATTTTGTCATTCAAATAAATCCTAAAAGTGTTATTTTAAATAATGTGTTTTTCTTTTTTAATATGATTTAATAATTGTATTTAAATAGATGACCTTCTGATAAGTACTCTTTTTTATGTATAAACTATGTAATATTAATATTTTCTATTGTATACATTTATTAACCACTAGCTCAGATACCCGGCTTCTCTCGGGAATTCACTTGAGGCTGAATGGTGATGGTATTTTTTTGGCAAGGCTTTACTTTGCACAATATTTTGACATTTACCCTTCCCAGTGTCTAGGGTTAATACCCGTCGTTTCTGTGGATTTGTTAATAATAAAATTAATTTTTTATGTAAGACTTCACTGTCCTCCATATTGTCATATTTCCCATTTCCTGTGCATTGGGCATAGATTTAAATTATTAAGGACAACATACATCTGAATTAATTTTTCCAGGTGAGGTACCTGGTAGTTCATATTGAAAAGAATCGTTGAGCAAATTTCTCTAAATAACAACATAAACAACTTTTGTTTTGTGCATATTTCCCGAAACCGGAATAGGAAACGAAATATCACTATTTTTAATTTCAGGCCTCCCTTATAACCACCACTCCTGCCCGTCCCTAGAAATGTTAGTATGGCTTATTATAAGGAAGGCGTTAGTGCTAATTCACATACGTAGTTTAGTTGAGTTTTTGTGCCAAATAAAATTGTTGACTTCCGCAGTAGTTTTTAACGTATAACTCATTTATACTTAGTTATACGACAAAAGTGCATACAACAAAAGTTACTCCAAATAACAAAATAAACAACTTTTGTTATGTGCATAATTGCCGAAAATGCAATAGGAAACGAAATATCGCTATTTTTAATTTCAGGCCTCGATTATAACCCCCACTCCTGCCCGTCCCTAGAAATGTTGGAATGGCTTAGTATAATGAAGGCGTTAGTGTTAATACACATACCGAGTTTTATTTAGTTCGGTTGAGTCTTTTGTGCCAAATAAAATTGTTCACTTCCGCTACAGGTTTTAGCATATATCTCGTTTATAATTCGGTATACGAAAAAAGTGTATATAACAAATGTTACTCTAAATAACAAAATAAACAACTTTTATGTTCATATTCGCTGAAAAACCAATAGGAAATGAAATATCGCTATTTTTCCTAAAGTCTAAGTTGAGTTAGTAGTAATATACATACCGAGTTTCATAAAATTCGGTTCACCCGTTTATGCGTGAAAAGGTAACAAACAAACAAACAAACACACACGAAAGAAACAAAATGCAGTTATGGTGTCTATGACATGTGAAACGAAAAGTTATCGTGAAAATTCGCGAAAAAAATCAATGTACAAACAGAGGTTACAATTTTATATATATATAGATTATTAAACAATTTCTATAGTATGCTTAAAGAAGAAACTTGACATTCATAATTTTTCATAGAATGTTCAGTTATCTGTTATTTATGAACAGAGCAATGTTAATAAATAGCAGACATATCTTTGTTCACTTCCCTAACACTTTCAATCCCTTTAAAATTGTTTTTAATAAATGATTTATGATTTTTAAACAAATTTAACACTTCTGAGGATAATACAACATCATTAAAAGAGCAAACATTAAATGTCAATGTAAGTCATTATCATGTAAAGTTTAATGAAAACTTTGTTACTTTCTATTTGATTTAGCATTACACAGCATTTAATGTTTAGTTTAGTTTAAAGCTCATATCATCATTACATTTGTTACGTGATAAAAGTGTATATGAGAAAAATTACTCTAATCTGAATGTTTATGTGTGTTGCATTCTAAGCTTTCTGGTAACTATGACAAGCTTTATACTTTTCTAAAATAAATAATTAATCGAAAGGAAACCACAGCTCTCATAAATCTCGTTTATGCTTCATTATATGACAAAAGTTACTTTAAATACCAAAATAACCAACTTTTGTTATGAGCATGTTTGCAAAAAAACCAATAGGAAATAAAAACAATGATTTTTTTAATTTCAGGATTACCTTATAACCCCCACTTCTGGTCGTCTGAGAATTTAGTATAGTCTAAAGTCTATGTTGTATTACTAGTAATACATGTGTTTCATGAAATTCAAACAACCAACAAACAGACACCAATGCCAAAAATTGTCAATATCGTTTCAATTATCATTTTGTTTCGATAAATAAAAATCAATGTACAAACAGAGGTAATAATTTTATATATATTTATATATATTATTTATTATATAGAGCTCCACATTTATGGCGACTTGGCTCTTCTTAAAGATGGGGGGGGGACCAAAACAAAAACACACACAAAAGTACTAATTAGCCTTAGTATATCATCCTGTTCTGAAAATTAAGATTGTAATATATATATATACCCTCTTCATTTTTAAGTCATATTTTCAAATAGGCTTAGCGTATTAAGACTAGGTAGTTCTCTTCGTTCCTAGTTCAATAATACCTAATATAAATGAGATAAATGGAAACTAATGATCCTCAAATTCATTTTCAACACCTGGACACAGTGATCCTTACTTCATAACAAGAAATTGTAATAGACAGAATTCATTCAAGCTGAATAGTCGATATCAAGAAAAAATACGACAAACATCCGAGTTCTTTGATCGACTTCTTTAGCATTTTTCCAAGAGGGGAATTCGCTAATGTCAATTTGAAGTCCATCTCCAACAGTTTCAATATAGAGGTACTTTTTATTTATTTATTTTATTAAGATAATAGAAAATAATGATAAGAATAAAACGCTGAAGTAGAACATGAGATAGAAATGAAATGTATAAATATGTGTAACAATTAAAATTCAATTTAAAAACAAAGTCAAAATTATTGGCATTAAAATTAACTTATCAAATTGTTTAAAATAATTTACTTTTCTTGTTTTCACATTAAAACAAACGAATTTTACCTGTTAATATCTACAAATTGGGTTCTTATTTCTGAAAAAAATCATCATGAACAAACCTACTCAAATTAATATATTATAATTAATTTATTTGGGAAGGTTTGTTAGTGTTATGATAAATATCAATAAGAATAAACAGTGAACTTGAAAATCATAATTTAACATAGATATTATAAAATTGTAACATGTCACATTCACTACCTAAGTTTCAAATATAACTGATTGTGTTAAATTCAGTAGAATGAGCAAATAAGCTCATGTTTATGGTAGTATGAGTGATAATGATGATAAGCTGTATTATGATAATAAACCCCTACCCCATGAACACAACTAAGAAAATGTATAATGATTTGTTATTAATAGTAGCTGTCAACATGACTACCTGTAGGAATGTAATTATCAAATGAATAATTAATCATCTTATGGTTTGATGAAATCAGAACTACAACCAAATTATTGTATTCACAAACTTCAGGAATAACAATAATAAAAGTCATTAGACTAGATAAACCTTTAAAAAATGACCTTAACTATTATAAGACTAAAGAACTTAATGGTTGTCGACTATGTTATTACGTCAACGACTTACAAATTTAAGTAATTGAATCATGATACGTACCTTGGAGTAGATAATCCTACACTAATATTACACCCACATTATTCCTGACTCAGTGCTAAATCAAATCCGATCAACCATTCCCTGTGATAAATAAGCGGAAGAAATGAAGTTGTATAGGGAGAGGCGCCAACTTCCTTCCCGCTTCCCGACATGAAAAGGTTCGGAGGGAAAATTCTCCAATAAGCAAACCTGCCTCCTAAACTGACAAGGGTCACTTAAAAACATATGTTTACCAATTGTACCTTTGACCGATCTGCCAGAGAGCTAACTAGTCATCTAGTGGGCTGTGAGCGCTTTTCCTATTGGACACTCGCCCCAAGGATTTTTCCAACTCCAATGACTGATTGGTTCCCTCCAACTCAAAGTTTTCCTTAAAGGACCAGGCTTTGCTTATCTCTGGCCAATAAGAAGTTGAGAAAACATTGCTGTTTTCTTAGCCTTCACTTATGACATTTTGACCTTATACAAATGAGCTCCATTATTAAGAATTAAACATTTGTAGCAGACCATTATTAAAGGATTTAAACATATTTTTAGTGTTCAGTTTTTGATTCATTTTTCTATTTGTCTGTATGGAGACAAGGACTATTAATTTCACTAGCCGAGGGTGACGTCATTATTATACAGAAATCCCCATTAACTTCTTGTTTAAGGAAAACGCATATCTACAGAATTGTAGCCACATGGGAAAATATACAGATGAATTGAATTACCAGGGTTCATTCAATGAAGAGGAAAATGCCACTTTTAAGGGCTGCAATTTTCACCGTCCTAGATCTGTGTACATTTAATACTTTTACAGCACAATTGCAAACGTCATTCGAAATAAAATTATGAATCGACCTATGTCTGTTATAGGATAAATTAAGGATTTTAACTATCACTCAATAAATATTATTATTCTTCCCCTTTCATGAATTTAATTTAATAAATATGTTAATGAAGATGTTGAACAGACATGAGAATTATTCTATTTCACTTCTTAAGAAAGAATGTCCTGAAAGGCAGCTGTAGAAATATCAATATATGAAAGCACCTCAATTAAAATGCTCAACCATAAATATTAGAATATTTTAAATGTGTTTATATAAGAGCCTAACGTTTATGTAAATAAACATTTAAAATTGTTATTAATACTGCCTTTGAATTTGTCCATCAAAAATAAATATTTCATGAGACTATATTATCATAAATACTTTAGTTTGTCAAATGGTTGGTGATAAGTTCCAGCCTGGACTGTTATGCTGTTCTAATAAAATTGCAGTGTCCTATAAACAGTTCGAATATATACTGATACACAATAATTAGTTTAGAGATAACTACCATATCGTCGAAATTTAAACATCGAATCTCAGATTTCCAGGGGTTTTTTCATAAGGAAAAAACCCCATTATTTTAGACATATTTGGTGGAAGTCAGTCGATTTTAAGTAAATATAATACTACGCAAAATCTATTAATTACAAGAGATATGATAAAATATTAATGTTTTTTTCAGAGTTTGTAAAACTTTTCAAATTTAGAGATTTGAGGTTTTCATTCTAAGCCGACCATATGTCTTTATGTGGTGTAAACATTAATAACGTGATCCTCTAATCGCTCTCTCTCTCTCTCTCTATATATATATATATATATATATATATATATATATATATATATATATATATACTAGCTCAGATACCCGGCTTCGCCCGGGAATTCATTTGAGGCTGAATGGTGATGGTATTTTTTAGCAGGCTTTACATTGCACAATATTTTGACATTTACCCGTCCCAGTGTTTAGGATTGATACCCGTCGTTGCCGTGGATTTGCTAATAATAGAATATTTGTTCGATAAGGCTTCACTGTCTTCGACATTTTTATATTCTCCGTCTCTTATACATGTAAATATGGTGAATTTTTATTTCAGGCCTCCCTTATAACCCCCCTCCCGTTCGAACCTAAAAATTTTAATATAACTAATAATCATGGAAGAATTAATGCTTATTGACATACCGAGTTTTGTTAAGTTCGGTTCAGCCGTTAGTGCCCAATAAAATTGTTGGCTCCCACTAAAGTTTTAACGTATAACTCATTTATACTTAGGTATACGACAAAAGTGTATATAACAAAAGTTACTCCAAATAACAAAATAAACAACTTTTGTTATGTTTATATTTGCGGATAAACCAATAGGAAACGAAATATCGCTATTTTTAATTTCAGGCTTCCCTTATAACCCCCACTCCTGCCCGTCCATAGAAATGTTGGTATGGCTTATTATAATGAAGGCCTCACTGCTAATACACATACCGAGTTTTATTT
The DNA here is from genome assembly GCA_019009955.1 of Riptortus pedestris. Classification (NCBI taxonomy): domain Eukaryota; kingdom Metazoa; phylum Arthropoda; class Insecta; order Hemiptera; family Alydidae; genus Riptortus; species Riptortus pedestris. The sequence continues at coordinate 19,802,150 of CM032231.1, forward strand.
AGTTCGGTTGAGTCTTTTTTGGCAAATAATATTGTTGACTCCCGCTATAATTTTTAGCGTATAACGCATTTAAACTTTGGTATATGACAAAAGTGTATATAACAAAAGTTATTCTAAATAACAAAATAAACAACTTTTGTTATGTGCATATGTGCCGAAAAACCAATATGAAACGAAATATCGCTATTTTTAATTTCGGGCTTCCCTTATAACCCCCACTCCTGTTCGTCTCAGAGAAAATTAATATAGCCTAAAGTCTAAGTTGGGTTAGTAGTAATATACATACCAAGTTTCATGAAATTCGGTTCAGCCGTTTATGCGTGAAAAGGTAACAAACAAACAAACAAACAAACAAACAAACAAACAAACATACACGAAAGAAACAAAATGCAGATATGGTATCTATGACATGCGAAACGAAAAGTTATCGTGAAATTTCGCGAAAAAAATCAATGTACAGACAGAGGTTACAATTTTATATATATATAGATAAAATAACTATGCAGAAATGATTACAAATACTAATAAACATGAAACACTTTCCTGGAGTAATTTCGCAATGATCTACCAATAGTTCTTTTGAGTGGTATAACACGAGCGCTGGATTCGATGATATTCACTCATCTCCAAAGCTATGTTTGATGTAAGAAGATGCTGGAAAACGTCCCAAATGCTTGAAGTTGTCGTTTACTGATAAGATCAATAAGATTACATAAGGAGGGCAATGTTTAAAATAGCATTTGAAGCATTCAATAATACCACATTTTCGCATAACTCTCTTCATTATTCTGCTATTACGATATATAATTATAAGAAATCACTTATTCCTGCTTCATGACAAGGGCTATGGTATTTCACTGCGAAAGCGGCTAAATGGCCCTGGAGAGCACAGATATTCATTAGGAAAACATTATTAACCACTAACTATTTGTTAACTGAATTCATTTTTTTACTAGTACTACTTTTAATATTATTTACCAATAGGAATTTATTTAGGAAGGAACTCATTAAATAAAATCCATAGTCCCGCCCTGGCTAAAAAGAATGATAACCTGTAGATAACCCGTCTCAATTAGCAATAGTAGCAAAAAGTGGTTACTAATAATATATTAATTGCCATACTTGGTAGGTACCTAAATTTGGAGATTCGAATCTCAAATGGGTAATAGTGGGAATTTATTTCGTGAAATGGTGACAAACTCAAATAAAATCAGTAGTCCCACCCTGGCTAGAAAAAGGTGGAAACAAGTAGATGATGTAGTATAAAGAGAAAGATAATATTTAAAATAAATTATTTACTTATGTACATACTTTAGATTTTTTAATTTACATTTGTTGAGTAAATTATTATTTATTCGTTTTTGCTTTGTATATTTTTTACAGTGGTGATCCTTTTCCGTATTAGAGGACATTACAAATTGGAAAGCATTGAAGAGGAACATATCAAAACTATGGGAAATAAAGAAAGAAGCCCATACCCAAAAATGTCTTGAACATTTTTCTAAAGATATCGTCGTTATTATACGACGGATCGAAAAGTTATATAGAACTAATCATATAGGATATTTAATTCCGTAAACGTTATGCTCGTATTTTCTCTATAAGGAATATTAACCAAAATATTAGCATTTTCTAGTATTCTACTCATGGTATATTGAGAATAAGTTGTTATATTTAGAACTACATTATTGGAAGCTTAAATACTAAATATTGTTTTCATTGAACTTTTACTATGTGAGGAACATGGAAATGTGTAGCGTGATGACGTCCTCATTTAAGATTTTACGTCCTTGAGATTTTACGTACTCGAAAAAGCTTATTTGATCTATACCATAGTCGTTATTTAGCTCTTTTATCCTACTCTACATATATTAGTGACTGGATGTAACAGGACTAGAAATGGCTCAGGTTAGGCATGTAAGTTAAAGCGTTGCCTTTAATCTCGCATGGTAAATCTAGAGTGGCGAGTTCGATTCCCGCCTGGGCAATTGGAATTGATTTAGTGAAGAACTCATTAAATAAAATCCTTAGTCCCACCCAGGCTAGAAACGAGTGGTAACCTGTCTCAATTAACTACAGTAGCAAAGAGTGGACATTAATAAATAACATATGTTATTTAGGTTTTAGTATACCCCTACTTCTACTCATCGGATTTTAATTAGAATTAGAGAAAAAGTCCGTCACGCAGGGGATGTGTAAACTAAGCAGATTTCCCTCGTGAAGTTTAGTAATTGATAAATCTACATTCTGCTAACACAACACCGCCGGGAATATTAAGTGAATAAATACAAACGGAAATAAGAAATGTTTCAGTCAATTTCAATAACTTGCCGACAGGAAGCGTTTGAAATGTAAACAAACAGATCTGCCTGCTTCACACTGGAAAGAAAAATAACTATTGTAGTCCAAGAAATAAAGAAGGGGGGGGGCATCAACAAAACGTATTTGCATATACAGTAGACTCCCGATTATCCGAAACCCGATTAACCGATTCTCTCGCTTAACCGAAACATTTTGAGTTGCTAGGGAAGGGGGGGGGGGAAATTACTTCGTCCTAGCTTCGCGGAAAGAGGCGTGAGAAGAGGGTGTGGGTGCGCGATTCTAGGTCGATTCTGATGATAGATTTAGCATTACATTAACTGACGATGACATCGCAGACATTGTCTCCAAAGAAGAAGAAGATTATGGAAGAAGATCCCGTCGAAATTGGAACAGAAGCTCGCATTACACACACCCAAGCGACAGATGCTCTGGAGACGGTGCTTCGATACATCGAGCAACAACCTACCTTCTGCCGTTCTGATATACTTACCCTTCAGAAATGGCGTGACTACGCATCGACAAAAAAAAATTTCAGAAGCTCGGCAAAGAAAAATCACCGACTTTTTTAAACGATGAAGTTTTTTTTTTCTTTCATTTTTCTTTTTAAGTCTAAAGTTTTATAAATACATGTGTACGTAGTTATTTTAATTGTTAAATAAAATAAGCTTTTTTTCAAGTACATAAACGTATTTTTTATTCTAATTGATCCATTTTCACGCAGAAATTTCGGACTCCCGTTTAACCGAAATTTTCGCTTATCCGAAACCCCTCGGTCCCGAATGTTTCGGTTAATCGGGAGTCTACTGTATCTCACAAAGTAATAGGTTAGAAGACAAGAAAGGTTAGGTTACACTAGCGCCCACCCAGGGGGGTGCCATTCGGCAGGTGCGCAGATCAAAAAGTTTTGCGACTTTGGCGCATGACGTCACTGGGCTGAACAGAGCTTTGTTTACATTGTGAGCATCGTTGTGTTTTTAGTTAATTGTTTTATTTTCCATTGTTATAAGTGATTTTTTTTTTTCAAAATGAGTGAGTGTGCTATGGCAACATGTTCCAACAACTCTAGGAGAACAGGCAAGTCTGTATCTTATCACCGGTTCCCGAAAAACGAAGAAATTAAGAAACAGTGGATAGTTCTGTGTAGACGAGGAGATTTGAAATTTAATCCTACTTTTGCTCGGGTTTGTTCAGAACATTTCAGTGATAGTGATTACCAAAGGAATTTACAAGCAGAATTGTTAGGCTATGTTCCTAATAGATTGATATTAAAAGAAGAAGCTGTGCCGCATCTTAATTTACCAGTATCGTCCGTAAGTAAACAAACACCTACTAGCTCTACTTCTGACTCAAAATATGAAACATCTAGAGACTGTAGGAGTAAAAAACGTGAAATAACTCAACGTGCCCTGCGTCACATTAATGAGATTTCTCCCAAAAAGCTGAAAAGTGATTTTTCATGTAATACAGAAGAAGTTGATTGTGATGGATGTATTCTCTTAAAGGAAAAAATTGCTGAATATGAATCCCAATTAAAGTCCTTGCTGATCCAAGTAAAAAATTTAGAAAGTAATAACTTTAATTTAAAAAAGAGAGTTACTAAATTGCTAACAGTTAATTACCAGATAAAAATGCAAAAAGAAGAAAAAATGCAGTGGAAAAAGAAATGGAAAGGATTTGTTATCCAATATTATCCAAAGCTCAAATTCAGAACATACACTCAAAAAATATCAGCAGCAACTGTTTTGGGCAAGACAGACTTCATGCGAATGGGAGCTTTTAAAAAGGTAAGATTTAAAATATTAGAAACAGAATAATTTTCTTGTATTCTTTCCTATAGAGCACTATAGGAGTTTATTTCCCATGCTCCATCATTAATGATATTACATGTTTCCTTCGCAGTTATTTATTCTATGGGACAGTGCGGATTCAATGCATACACTCAAAAAATATCAGCAGCAACTGTTTTGGACAAGACAGACTTCATGCGAATGGGAGCTTTTAAAAAGGTAAGATTTAAAATATTAGAAACAGAATAATTTTCTTGTATTGTTTCCTATAGAGCACTATAGGAGATTGTTTCCCATGCTCCATCATTAATGATATTACATGTTTCCTTCGCAGTTAGTTATTCTATGGGACAGTGCGGTTTCAATGCATATGCTCCAACATCAGTGCCATTCTCTTCACAAGGATGCTACTGGAACCAAGGATTCCAGTGACTAAATATAAGCATCTCTTTATTACAAGGAGGACTACATGCCAATGATAACCTTTAAAAATCTTGTACCTATATTGACTAGCTGATGTTTAAAATAATTTAGTCATTTCTATTCATTTTTAACTGGGTATCATTGTTTATTGCTTGGTTAATCTCAATTTAATTAACTTTTATTTGTTTGTATAATAGAAGTCATTACTGTTATGTTTTGAAGATTTCATCTTATTATAGTAAAGTTTTACTTTTTGTTGTGCTAATTAACTAGAAAAATTACGATTTTTAAATGTAACCCAACATATATAAATTTTAAGGAACTATTATGTATTTATTTTTAATGGAATCTAATTTGTACATGGTTTATTTGAAATAAAATATATTCAACTAAAGTAATTTGTATCATTTACAGACATATACCATTTTAACAATTTTTTATTCGCCAAATTAATCAGAAAACTGCTTATATTGATCGTATTTCGGCTTGTCCGCCAGGAATCTTTCAGCCCAGTGACGTAGAGGCTTGCTGCATTCTGATTGGCTACTCGCGAATGGCGCTACCTTATCTTATACGTACCTTGCGCCCACCTACGGAACAGCCGAACTAATCCGAAAAATTCCAAAAAGCAAACTTAATAAAAATCCAAATATCTCGGTTAATATTCAAGATAGAGAATAAACGTATATAACAATATTTATAGTAAATTTAATTTTCAATAAGATTGATCCTATACAATTTTTCGATCCGACGTATAGTAACGGAAATATATCGAATTTTAGAAAATCCTCCCCTCTAAACCCCCCCTCCCACCGGTCAGATTTCAGCCGTTAACGAACTTGATCTTTCTTTTTGCATAAAACTACTAAATATCGAGTTTGGTAACGATCAAACAAAATTTTCGACCGCGGTAACAGTCAAATATATATATATATATATATATATATATATATATATATATATATATATACAGTTTTCAACGGACCTCATTTTCGTCATCTACTAGGTAGGATCGATGGACATTTGAAGAAAAATCTCGAAAATTCCGTCATGAGTACAACCTCAATAGCTGATTTTCCTTATGGGAAATCTGCTAATATGTGGTGAGATGAAATCACTTCTGCCATCCAGCGTGGGGGAAATCTTCTTAAATACGTGGCTCCAGAGTGGCGAACGTTTTATAGTGCAAGTGTCACTAATTGAAAGAGATTACTGTTCTTTATTGTCATAATTTTAAGGACCTCTTTGCTTAACAAGCATAACCTTACTTTTCAGAAGTCTCAATTTGCAAACACTCACTCTTTCAGTTATATTTTTGTGTAAATTTCATGTAAATGAGAATGTTTTTTTTTTTTTTTTTATTAGCTCTAGTGGTTTACATACTTTTAAGTATATTAATATTCACGTCATTTCTTCAATTGGGATTTTATCTTTAACAGAATAAAAACCACAAAACTTAATTTATAACCCTTCATTATTTTTATTATTGACCCATTGTCTTTAGATTGCTCTTTCCTGTGACATACAACACACGATTTGTAATGTGTTTTATTTTTCAAATTCCAATTTTTTTTAATTTGGGAAAAATTAATTTCTCCCATGTTATTTTGAAGGGGCTCAGGTTAGTCATGTGAGTTATAAGTATTGGCCTTAATCTTAAATGGCAAACCTAGAGTGAGGAATTCTGTTACCATCTGTGCAATAGGAATTTATTTAGTGATGGACCCATTAAATAAAATCCTTAGTCCACCCATTGCTAGAAAGGGATGGTAACCTGCAGATAACCCTTCCCAATTAGCCACAGTAGCAAAAAGAGGGCAATAATAAGTAACAACAACAATATTATTTCGAAAGACATATATAAGTTATATTATTAAATGAAATTTCAAGTATAAAATTTGAAAATGAGGGAGTTATAGACCCATTAACATAAACCTATATATTTTACATGACTGTACAAGTTATATTCTACTTGTTGTCTTAGACATCCACAGTCTATGTCATGGTTAGTGAGGTCTTCTGGTTTTGTCCGTGCCATGGGAACTTAATAATCATATGTATTAACCGTGTCATGGTCCATAATAATCATATGCATTGTACCATTTTCAATAATCATATATTCTACAATTCATGTCTGCACAAGAGAGTTGAGACAGGTATTAAGTCTATATTAGTCTCTCTTATGTATTTTATGTATTTATATTTTATATAAGTCTTAGTATTTTGGATTACTTCAAACTGCATAATCTCATGATTAGACAAAAATTGCGACCACTAGAGCGGTAAGATACACACAGACCCACACACACACACACACACACACACATATATACAATTTTAAACAGACCTCATTTTTGTCATCCCCTAGATAGAACTTGAACCAGGAATAGGGGAAGGGTTTAAAGGGGGTTGAATGGGAAACTTCAAAGTATTTCTGTTATGTTGAGTCTGACCAAAGCATGTTACAAAACCAATCTTGTTAAACTATTGACGCTCTTCAACTGTTGTTCCATAGATTTTTATTGTAACTCAAATATTAATATTATTCGTATTTCCTTGTTTTCAGCCTTCAGTAAAGCCCCGCTTCTACTCATTGGATTTTATAGAGATTATATGGTGAGAAGATCAACAGTTTCTAATACCATCAAGTGGGGAATCTTCTTAGTTTATGCAGTCCCTGTGTGACAGACTTTCATTGTTTTAGACAAAATATTTTGCCCTTCTGGCATTTACAATGCTAAAAATACGGGGATATTTTAATGAGTAATTAAAATAATTACTGATTACTTTATTTATTTGGGGTATAAACCAAGTAAATAAAATAATCAGTAATTATCAACAATCTGGTAATTTGTCAACAATGGGTTATCTACAATAAAACGAGGAAGGTTGTAAGCTGTTATTGGACTGTATTCACATAAATAAATAATAAATATCCTAGATTTTAGTTTAAAGAATAAGATTAATCCATAACTTATTAAAAGTTTCACAGCCAAAAATTATAATTAGCTACAGTAATAAATGTATTTATCAACTCATTTAAACCTAGTATATTAAATTTGTTCCTACCTTCCAGAATTTTCCTCTTAACAGACTTGGGTTCCTTCGGTAAAAACTTTAAAGTATAAAAACCAAAATTGTGCCCTGCGACACTACAATGTTATATAACAAACACTTATGTTTATTTTTTGCCATGTTCTAACATCATTCTGGTATTAATGAATTCTTTTTTCTGAATCAGTTTTGTTTCCCCAATGTACTTTTTAACAAAAAATTACATAGACCACGTAGTCAAAAAATCAGATTTACCCGTTATCAATTATTAAAAATTTCACAGCCAAAAATTAAAATCAGCTACTATAGTAAAAATATATATCAACTTACTTAAACCTTGCATATAAAAATAATTTTCTGTTAAAAACCCTAAAATACATTTACCTTTATTTTACAGATTTGCTGAAAATTGTGTAAAGCCTCAGCTTAATAGGTATTCAAATTTTTCAAATTAACTGCACTCTCTTGGTGGATATGTACATAGTTTCCAGAATTTTGCTCTACAAACTACAAGGTTGTACCAAAGCAGTTTTATATATTTTTTGCAGTATAAATTCTACTTGTCAACGTTCAAAATTCTTTCGAGGCAAAGGAAAAAATTGAAACAATGTCTAATTACACCTTCTTCTTTTGAAGGTATAAAATTATTGATAGCAAATGTGAAAATATTGAGTCTCACACTAAAATGTTAAAAATAGATATTTATTTATAGAAGAGATCTATTTTTGCAGTTTTGTTTAAAGTGGTAAACCTCTTTTGGATTGTTTTAGCAGATTTCCCTTGAGGGTTATACTCATGTCACGATTTTCAAAAAATGTCTTCAAATGTTCATTGATCCTACCTAATAGATGACAAAAATCAGGTCCGTTCAAAATAATATATATATATATATATATATATATATATATATATAAATATATATATAAAATTGTAACCTCTGTCTGTCATAGACACCATAACTGCATTTTGTTTCTTTGGTGTCTGTTTGTTTGTTGCCTTTTCACACATAAACGGCTGAAACGAATTTTATGAAACTTGGTATGTATATTACTACACCCAACTTAGACTTTAGGCTATATTAATATCCTCTGAGACGAACAGGGGTAGTGGTTATAAGGGAAGTCAGAAATTAAAAATAGCGATATTTCGTTTCCTATTGGTTTTTCGGCAAAAATGAACATAATAAAAGTTGTCTATTTTGTTATTTAGAGTAACTTTTGTTATATGTACTTGGGCCCAACCGAAATAAATAAAACTCGGTGTATGTATTAGCACTAACGCTTTCATTATAAAAAGCCATACTAACATTTCTAGGGACAGGCAGGAGTGGGGGTTATAAGGGAACCCAGAAAATTAAAAATAGCGATATTTCGTTTCCTATTGGGGTTTTGGCAAACATGCACATAAAAAAGTTGTTTATTTTGTTGTTTAGACAACAAGTATAAAGGCGTTATACGCTAAAAATTATAGCGGGAGTCAACAATTTAATTTGGCACAAAAGACCCAACCGAACTAAATAAAACACTCGGAATGTGTATTAGCACCAACGCCTTCCTTATAATAAGTCATACCAACATTTCTAGGGACGGGCAGAAGTGGGGGTTATAAGGGAGGCCTGAAATAAAAATTCGCGATATTTCATTGTCTATTTGTTTTTCGACAAACATGCACATAACAAAAGTTATTTACTTTGTTATTTAGATTAACTTTTGTTTTATACATTTCTCCAGGAACAATGTGTGGAGCAAGTTATTTGCGTAGAAATATTGATATGGTCAACTATTCATTCCAATTTGAGCTATGAGGTACCTCTCGTGGAAAAATTAATTCAAATCTATGTTAATATTTTGTCCTTAATAACTGAAATCTATATGGTATCTAATATTATTAATTAGCAGATGCCAGATTAAAGAAAAATACCACATTAACTACAGAAATTTATAGTTCACGGAATGAACACACATACATATATCTAGGAAATACAAAATTCTACAAAATATGTATATATCGCATGTAATAAATAATTAGGATCGATGGACATTAGAGAAAACTTTTCGAAAATTAAGTCGTGAGCACAATTACTTTAATGGTTGTAAAAGGGCTTTATCGCGAAGTGATTAGTTATTTACGTTAGTAAGTAATGAATATGTCGAAACTGATATATTTTGAGGTACGTTGATATTTCAATTATCTACTGTAAATTAATTCAAAGCATATTTTTAGCAGATTTCCCTTGAGGGAAATCAGATATTGAGGTCGTACTCATGTCGCGATTTTCGAAATTTGTCTTCAAATGTCCATCGATCCTACCTAGGAGATGACGAAAATGAGGTCCGTTCAAAACTGTATGTGTATATATATGTATAGTTTGTTACCGCTCTAGGTTCGAAATTATTGTTTAATCGCTACCAAACTCGATATTTAGTCGTTTTATGTAAAAAGAAAGATCAAGTTCGTTAACGGCTGAAATCGGACCAGGGGGTGGGGGGGGGTTAGAGGGGAGGATTTTCGAAATATCTCCGTTACTATACGTTGGATCGAAACATTTTATAGAACCAATCTTATTGCAAATTAAATGTACTATAATTATTGTTATATGCATTTATTCTCTATCTTGCATTTTTCAGCGTTCAGCATCCCCCACTTTTACTCATGTTACATATACAATACTCATTTATACAATAAACCACATTATTCCAAGCTTAAATACCAAATATGTTATTTATGAGACCTTTATTATACGAGATACATGCAAATATGTCCTGGTGTCGCCCCCCCCCCCTCCCCCTCTCCCGTCTTAAGGGCTTGGGTTACTAAAATTTGATTGATTGAGATAACAATTATTCTGACTCATTATTAATTACAGTACTAGATATAGTAAATAGTTTTCAATAAAATTAATATGTTATATTCTCATATATTTCAGTAATTGTTTTCATTTCCGGTGTAAGGCTGGCCGATCTGTTTGTTTACATTTCAAACGCTTACTGTCGGTATATTATTGAAATTGACTGAAACATTTCTTAGTTCCGTTTGTATTTATTCACGGTGGTGTTGTGTCAGCAGGTGTAAATTTATCGATTACTAAACTTCACAAGGGAAATCTGCTTAGTTTACGCAGCCTCTGCTTGACGGACTTTTTAGAGGGGTATCCGACGTGAACTTGAAATCGAGGGGGGAAAAATCAATAACTCGCTGGGCTTTCCAACAACAATTTATTGACAGCTGTAGGGAGGAACTTGACCAATTAAGAGCTGACTCCCCGACATTGGATCAATGACCAAAGTCATTGGTCATTTATTACCAATGACTCCCCGGAACGTCTGGTCATTATTATCCGCCAGGGTTACGACCTTCCGTTTTTTTTAATAGAACCGAGCAGGCAGATGCTCTTTACTAATACAAGTGTCAGCCCGGAATCACCGTTTCCTGGGCTTTATCTAATCATTTATCATCATTTTTACAAAGGCTAATGACTGAAGAAGATGGAATTACATTGATCTCTCTCCTTCCTGTAACCCTTCGTGACGTTTTTAATTAAAGGTATTATATATGTGTACATTCAGTATATGGGGCTTTTATTGTTGGATGGCCCAATGCAGAAGACAATGGGAAGACACAGCACGCCCTTTGTGATTAGGGTTTATCTGTTCGAGGGGTCAATTATCAGCTATAGCCTGTAGATGCAAAAGGAATTCACCTGTCAACACCATAGCCTTCGGAGTTTTTGGTATATCATTACCAAACTCTATATTAGCAGATTTCTCTTAAGGCAAATCAGCTATTGAGGTTGTACTTACGACGTGATTTTCGAAATATTTCCTCAAATGTCCATCGACCTTACCTAGTAGATGACGGTAATGATTGTTGTTTTTTTTTATTAATGTTCACTTATAGCAGATTTTCTCTAAGGGAAATCACGTATTGAGATCGTAACATTTCCTCAAATGCCCACAGATCCTACCAAGGAGATCCTGGACTTAATAACGGGGATATTAGGAATTTTCGAAATTCCCCCCTCTAACTCATCCCCATATATAGATAGATAGAGGGGGGAATTTCGAAAATTCTTAATATCTCCGTTATTATTCTTTGGGCTAAAGAATTGTATAGGACTAATTTTATTGCAAATGTAATGTTCTATAAATGTTGTTATGTACGGTTTTACAATATCTTGATTATTAACCAAGATATTTGCAGTTTTTAGTTTTCGGTCTGCTTAGATAACGCTGTACATGCGTGATGGACATTCATATTTTCAGTCGCTAAAAGGTTAAGTTGTGCCTATAAGTACCGACATTTAGAGAACTCGCAAGCCATTTAATTTGAAGTGGCATATATCCATGCATTATCGCTATTTAGATTGGCCCACTCCTATTGCTGCGTTAAGCAGATTTCCCACGTGCGTCATGTATTTGCATTTATCTCAAAACGTAAAAAATCAGTGAAAACAATATTTGGTATTTAGGCTTCAAATAAAGTGCTTCATGATATAACAGCTTATTGTTATTATGAAATGAATAGATATAGGGGTTTACTGAAGACCGAAAACTAAAAACTGCAAATATCTTGGTTAATAATCAAGATATTGTAAAACCGTATATAACAACATTTATAGAACACTAGCGGACCCGACAGACGTTGTCCTGCATGATATTTCAAGGGATTAGGATATTAAATTTAATAAGATTTAGTTTAAAACAAAAGCTACTTTTAATAGCACAAAAAAACTTTTGTTATGTTCACGTTTGCCTAAAAATAAATAGAAAATGAAATATCGCGAATTTTTTATTCAGGCCTCCCTTATAGCCCCCACTCCCGTTCGAACCTAAAACTTTTAATATTGCTTATAATCATGGAAGAATTAATGCTAATTTACATAAAGAGTTTTGTTAAGTTCGTTTCAATCGGTAGTGCCCAATAAAATTGTTGGCTCCCACTTTAATTGTTTAGTGTATATCTCGTTTACACTTTGTAATACGGCAAAAGTGAATATAAGAAAAGTTACTCTAAATAACTAAATAAACAACTTATACCCTGTGCATATTTGCCGAAAAACCAATAGGAAACGAAATATAGCTATTTTTAATTTTAGGCCTCACTTACAACCCCCCAGTCCTGCTCCATCTGCATGGCTGATTTGTGAATCTAAACCATCCAGGGTGTCACCCAAATGCATACAAAAAAATTCATTCAAATCGGTCCAGCCGTTTAGGAGGAGTTCAGTGACATACACACGTTCAGTAGAATTATATATAGAAAGATTATATGCTCAATAACATTGACTCTATACAATGTTTCGTCGTCCCGACTCATAACAACGGAGATATTTAAAATTTTCGAAATTCTCTCCCTCTAAACCCCCCTCCCTCTCTCACTGTTCCGAAGTTCAGCCGTTAACGAACTTGATCTCCCTTAGTTTAAATATTGAGTTTGGTAACGATCAGACAAAAGAGCCCTCTTTGGGGAGTACATTGCCCGGAGAGTGAAGAGTTTTGAGGAGGAGGACCCCACTATTGTGCAGATTAGCATTTCCAAAGATATGCCGAGACGACCATTTCATTCCCACTTGTGGCAAGATCAAAGTTGAGGCCATCGAATAAATGATGACAGGTAAATGATGTTCTTTAATAATGTTAAGAGCCATAGAGACGAGAAATGCACGAGAGAAAGAGTTGTACATACAGCTAGTCCAACCATGTATGAACCGCATAATTCTATGTCGGTATCTATCATAACTCGAACCCGGCTTGCTTTAGAATGTTCAAATATCATATTTGGGATTGTCGTATCGCCTAGTTGCGCGCTTCCCCTTTTTGATCAAAACCGACTATGGGGGGGGGGGGTTCAGGTGGGAGAAAATGGAAAAAAAGTCCGTCACGCAGGGGCTGCGTTAACTAAGCAGATTTCCCACGTGCGCCACGTATTTGTATTTATCTCAAAACTTAAAAGTTCAATGAGAACAATATTTGGCATTTAAGCTCCAAATAAAGTGCTTCGTAACATAATAGAATATTGTTAATATGAGATGAGTAGGAGTAGGGCTTTACTGAAGACCGAAAACTAAAAAAAAATGCAAATATCTCAGTTAATAATCAAGATAGTGAAAAAATGTACATAACAACATTTATAGAACATTACAATAATATACAATTTTTCGATCCGGCGCATAATAACGGAGATATTAATCATTTTCGAAATTCTCCCCCTCGAAACCCCCCCCCCTCCCCTGGTCCGATTTCAGCCCTTAACGAACTTTTTTTTTTTTTTTTTGTATAAAACGATTATATATCAAGTTTGGTAACGATAAGACGAAAATTGCGACCGCTAGAGCGATAACAGACAGATATATATACAGTTTTGAACGGACCTCATTTTCGTCATCTCTTGGGTATGATCAAAGGACATTTGAAAAAAATTTCGAAAATCGCGTAGTGAGTACAACCTCAATAGATGATTTCCCTTGAGGGAAATCTGCTAAAATGAAAAAAAAATCTTCCTAGGAAACGACGAAAATGAGATCTGTTCAAAATTATATGTGTGTGTGTGTGTGTGTGTGTGTGTGTGTGAGTGTGCGTGTATATATACTTTCAAAATCGATAATCGTTTTATGTGAAAATAAAGATCAAGTTGGTTAACGGCTGAAATGGGATCTGAAAGAGGGGGTTTAAAGGTGAGGAATTTCGAAAATCCCAAGTATTTTTGTTATTATACGTCGGATCGAAAAAGTGTATAGAACCAATCTTATTGAAAACGTAATTCCCTATAAATGTTATTATATATCTATTTCCTCTATCATGAATATTGACCGAGATATTTGCACTTTTTAGTTTTCAGCTACAAATGTCATATTAACAATGAGCTGTTATATTATGAACCACTTTATTGGATGGCCAAATACCAAAAATTGTTTTCATTAAACTTTTATTGTGGCGGGAACATGTAAATACGATGTATGTTGACTTCATAATTTAAGATTGTACGTTCTGAGAAGTTTATTTGACCTATACCAGACTTGATTTTTTTGATTGGCGGGAAATCTGCTTAGTTTGCGCAGCCCATGCTTGACGGGCTTTGATTGTTTATCATAAAATAGCTGATTTCCCTTAAGGGAAATCTGCTAAAAATGTATGCGGGGATGTATTATAATATTCAAATTAAATTACTTTAAACGAAATGCAACCGAACATTTATTTTATTCAATTAATGTGAGTACAAGTGGTGCCCAGATCTGAAGTTTTAGAAGATTTCTTAAGGGAAATCAGCTATTGAGGCTGTACTCGTGACGCGATTTTCGAAAAACTTTTTCAAATGTCCATCGATCCTACCCAGCCGATGAGGAAAATGAGGTCCGTTTAAATTTTTATATCTATATATATATATATATATATATATATATATATATATATATATATAAAATATTTATGTAAAAAGAAAGAACAAGTTCGCTAATTCCTGAAATCGAACCAGAGGGAGGGGGGGGGGGGTTAGAATGGGAATTTTCGAACATTCGAAATATCTCCGTTACTATACGTCGGATCATAAAATTGTATAGAACCAATCTTATTGCAAATTAAATGTACTATAAATATTGGTAATACGTTTATTTTTCTATCTTGAATATTAACCGAGATATTTGCATTTTCCAGTTTTTAGCCCTCATCAAGCCACTCTTACTCATGTAGCAATACGCAATACTGAGTTATATATTAAACCACTTTATTCGAGGCTTAAATATTTTTTTTTAAAGATAGCTTTATTATACTACATACTTACAAATATGTTCTGCTGATCCTCCCCCCCCCCCCCCGTTATAAGTTTTTGGATCACTAAAATTTGAGCGATTGAGATAAAAATTATTCTGATTCATTATAAATTACTGTAATAGATATGGTAAATAGTTTTTATTAAAATTAATATATTATATTGAGATATATTCCAGTAGTTGTTTTTCTTTCGGTGAAGAATATTACTATCTCGGTTTACCTCTGAGAGGTTGGTTGACCTGTTTGTTCACTGTTCAAACGTTTCCCGTTGGGAGGTTGTTAAAATTGACAGACACATTTCTCATTACCGTTTGTATTTATTCACTTAATATTCACAGATGGTGTTAAGTGTTAGCAGTATGAAGATTTATCTATTGGAAAACTTTACACGGGTTTTATTATCACCTGCATTATGGGCTTTACATTGGAAACGGGTGCGATTGGCGACTTGTCTGGATATATTGGTGTAATCTGATAAATATTCAATTCTGGAAGAGATGGTGGTATATTTACGCTAGTAAGAATTAGAGGAAATAAATAAATAAAATTCAAATTAAAAAAAAAAAAGGCATATTACTTACGATAAGAGTAATCGATTGACGGTAGTTGTCTGTGTCCTGGAGTCCAGTCTAATGGGATCCATAAAGCTCACTCCAGCCCGCTCATGTTTTATTTAACTCTTCCAGCAACTCCTTCTCTATTATTTTATGGGCTTCTCCCTTACTTTTTTTTCCTCCCCGCTCTCTCTTTATTCGCTAGCATCTGCGTTCTTAGCAGATATCCCCCTGGTCAGATTTCAGCCGTTAACGAAATTGATCTTTCATTTTGTATAAAACTATTATATATCAAGTTTGGTAACGATAAGTCAAAAATTGCGACCCCTAGAGCGTTAACAGACAAATATATATATAAAGATATATATATATATACAGTTTTGAACGGACCTCATTTTCGTCATCTACTGGTAGGATCGATGGACATTTAAAGAAAAATATCGAAAATCGCATCATGAGTACAACCTCAATAGCTGATTTCCCTCCAGGGAAATCGGCTGAAAATGCAAAGAAAACTATTGAAGGTCATTACTTTTTCCCAATGATTGCTTTGGAACACAAATCGATCAGGCTCATAATAACAAAGAAATTTGCAAATAGGTAGATATTTTTCAAGTTCTCTATACCCCTCCACTCGTTGTCTGATTTCGGTCATTAAGGAGCTTGATCTTTAGTTTTTCATGAAATTTTTAAACCTTGAATTTGTTAACGATTAATCACAATTTGCGACCACTACACTCACAAATGTGTGTGTATATATATATATATATATATATATATATATATATATATATTTATTTATTTTAGAGGCTGCATCGCTGGGAAGTATCGTCATAAATAACATAAAAACTCAACAACATATGATTAATTTAAGTAGCCATTCAAATCAAATTTATGCCTGACGAAGATGGACGCAGTTCTATCGAAAATTTGCAGAACAAAAATTCCAACCCCTGGAGCAGATAGCCGAAATCCTCAAAATGACAATATATATATATATATATACATATATATACAGTTTTGAACGCACCTCATTTTCGTACTCTCCTGGGTAGGATCGATGTATATTTGAAGAAAAATTTCGAAAATCTCGTCATGAGTACCTTAAGGGAAATCTGCTAATAATCGATTGTGGTTGTTCTCAGGAAAGGGTTTAAAAACCGCTTGTATAATACTTCTGTGTAAAAAGTGAAGGATATATTAGGCAACACCTGGAAACATTTAACCGCTGCTTGACGGACTTTTAGCAGATTTCCTTTAAGGGAAATCAGCTATTGTGGTCGTACTCATGACGCCCGTTCAAAACTATATATATATCTATACTAGCTCAGATACCCGGCTTCGCCCGGGAATTTATTTGAGGCTGAATGAAGATGGTATGTTTTTGGCAAGGCTTGACTTTGCACAATATTTTGACATTTACCCGTCCCAGTGTTATACGGGTTAATACCCATCGTTTCTGTGGATTTGTTAATAATAAAATTAATTTTTTGTGTAAGACTTCACTGTCCTCCATATTGTCATATTTCCCGTTTCCTGTGCATTGTGCATAGATTTGAATTATTAAGGACAAAATACTAACATACATTAAAATTAATTTTTCCAGGTGCTGTACCTGGTAGTTCATATTGAAAAGAATTGTTGAGCAAATTTCTCTAAATAACAAAATAAACAACTTTTGTTGTGTGCATATATGGTGAAACTCCAATAAGAAACGAAATATCACTATTATTAATTTCAGGCCTCCCTTATAACCCCCACTCCTGCCCGTCCCTAGAAATGTTAGTATGGCTTATTATAAGGAAGGCATTAGTGCTAATTGACATACCGAGTTTGGTTTAGTTCGTTTGAGTTTTTTGTGCCAAATAAAATTGTTGACTTCCGCAGTAGTTTTTAACGTATATCTCGTTTCTAATTCGGTATACGACAAAAGTTAATAATAAAAGTTACTCAAAATAACAAAATAAACAACTTTTGTCATGTGTATAGTTGCCTAAAATTCTATAGGAAATGAAATATTGCTATTTTTAATTTCAGGCTTCCCCTACAACCCCCACTCCTGCTCGTCTCTAGAAATAATGGTACAGCTTATTATCATGAAGGAGTTATTGTTAATTCACATACGGAATTTTATTTAATTCGGTTGGGTCGTTTGTCCCAAATAAAATTGTTCACTTCCGCTATAGGTTTTAGCGTATATCTCGTTTAAAATTCGGTATACGAAAAAATAGTATATAACAAAAGTTACTCTAAATAACAAAATAAACAACTTTTGTTATGTGCATAATTGCCAAAACCCTAATAGAAAACGAAATATCGCTATATTTAATTTCAGGCCTCCCTTATAACCCCCACTCCTGTTCGTCTCAGAGGATATTAATATAGCCTAAAGTCTAAGTTGGGTTAGTAGTAATATACATACCAAGTTTCATAAAATTCGGTTCAGCCGTTTATGCGTGAAAAGGTAACAAACATACAAACAAACAAATAAACAAACAAACAAACAGACAGACACCAAAGAAACAAAATGCAGTTATGGTGTCTAGGACATGTGAAACGAAAGGTTATCGTGAAATTTCGCGAAAAAAATCAATGTACACACAGAGGTTACAATTTTATATATATACTAGCTCAGATACCCGGCTTCGCTCGGGAATTGATTTGAGGATGAATGGTGATGGTATTTTTTTGGAAAGGCTTTACTTTGCACATTTTGACATTTACCCGTCCCAGTGTTTAGTTTAAATACCCGTCGTTTCGGTGGATTTGTTAATAATAAAATTATTTTTTTATGTAAGACTTCACTGTTCTCCATATTGTCATATTTCCCGTTTCCTGTGCATTATGCATAGATTTGAATTATTAAGCACAAAATATTAACATACAGTTGAATTAGTTTTTCTCGGTGAGGTACCTTGTAGTTCCAAAGAATTGTTGAGCAAATTTCACTAAATAATAAAATAAACAACTTTGTTATGTGCATATTTGCCGAAACCCCAATAGGAGACGAAATATCACTATTTTTAATTTCTGGCCTCCCTTATAACCCCCACTCCTGCCCGTCCCTAGAAATGTTAGTATGGCTTATTATAAGGAAGACGTTAGTGCTAATTCACATACCGAGTTTGGTTTAGTTAGGTAGAGTCTTTTGTGCCAAATAAAATTGTTGACTTCTGCTATCACTTTTTGGCGTATAACGCCTTTATAATCAGGTATACGACAAAAGTGTATATGACAACATTTTCTCTAAATAACAAAATAAACAACTTTTGTTATGTGCATATTTGCCAAAACCCCAATAGGAAACGAAATATCACTATTTTTAATTTCAGGCCTTCCTTATAACCCCCACTCCTGCCCGTCCCAAGAAATGTTAGAATAGCTAATTATAAGGAAGGCATTAGTGCTAATTCACATACCGAGTTTGGTTTAGTTCGGTTGAGTCTTTTGTGCAAAATAAAATTGTTGACTTCCGCTATCATTTTTAGCGTATAACGCCTTTATACTTAGGTATACGACAAACGTGTATATAACAAAAGTTACTCTAAATAACAAATTAAACAACTTTTGATATGTGCATAATTGCCGAAAATGCAATAGGAAACGAAATATCACTATTTTTAATTTCAGGCCTCCCTTATAACCCCCACTCCTGTTCGGCTCAGAGAATATTAACATTGCCTAAAGTCTAAGTTGGGTTAATAGTAATACACATACCAAGTTTCATAAAATTCGGTTCAGCCGTTTATGCGTGAAAAGGTAACAAACAAACAAACAGACACGAAAGAAACAAAATGCAGTTATGGTGTCTATGACATGTGAAACGAAAAGTTATCGTGAAATTTCGTGAAAAAAATCAATGTACAGACAGAGGTTACAATTTTATATATATACTAGCTCAGATACCCGGCTTCGCCCGGGAATTCATTTGAGGCTGAATGGTGATGGTATTTTTTAGCAGGCTTTACATTGCACAATATTTTGACATTTACCCGTCCCAGTGTTTAGGATTGATACCCATCTTTGCCGTGAATTTACTAATAATAGAATTATTTGTTCGATAAGGCTTCACAGTCTTCGATATTTTTATATTTCCCGTCTCTTATACATGTAAATATGGTGAATTTTTATTTCAGGCCTCCCTTTTAACCCCCCTCCCGTTCGAAACTAAAAATTTTAATATAACTTATAATCATAGAAGAATTAATGCTAATTGACATACCCAGTTTTGTTAAGTTCGGTTCAGCCGTTAGTGCCCGCTAAAGTTTTAACGTATAACTCATTTATACTTAGGTATACGATAAAAGTGTATATTACAAAAGTTACTCCAAATAACGAAATAAACAACTTTTGTTATGTGCATATTTGCCGAAACCCCTATAGGAAACGAAATATCACTATTTTTAATTTCAGCCCTCCTTATAACCCTTTAACCCCCACTCCTGCCCGTTCCTAAAAATGTCGGTATGCCTTATTATAATTAAGGCGTTATTGCTAATACACATACCGAGTTTTATTTAGTTCGGTTGAGACTTTTTTTGCAAATAATATTGTTGACTCCCGCTATAATTTTTAGCGTATAACGCATTTAAAATTCGGTATACGACAAAAGCGTATATAACAAAAGTTACTCTAAATAACAAAATAAACAACTTTTGTTATGTGCATATTTACCGAAAAACCAATAGAAAACGAAATATCGCTATTTTTAATTTCAGGCCTCCTTATAACCCCCACTCCTGTTCGTCTCAGAGAATATTAATATAGCCTAAAGTCTAAGTTGGGTTAGTAGTAATACACATACCAAGTTTCATAAAATTCGGTTCAGCCGTTTATGCGTGAAAAGGTAACAAACAAACAAACAAATAAACAAACAAACAAACAAACAAACAAACAAACAAACAGACACCAAAGAAACAAAATGCAGTTATGGTGTCTATGGCATGTGAAACGAAAAGTTATCGTGAAATTTCGCGAAAAAAATCAATGTACAGACAGAGGTTACAATTTTATATATATATATATATATATATATATATATATATCTATATATACTAGCTAAGATACCCGGCTTCGCTCATTTATTTGAGGCTGAATGGTGATGGTATATTTTTGGCAAGGCTTTACTTTGCACAATATTTTGACATTTACCCGTTCCAGTGTTTAGGGTTAACACCCGTCATTTCTGTGGATTTGTTAATAATAAAATTAATTTTTTATGCAAGACTTCAGTGTCCTACATATTGTCATATTTCCCGTTTCCTGTGCATTATGAATAGATTTGAATTATTAAGGAGAAAGTATTGACATACTTTGAATTATTTTTTTCAGGTGAGGTACCTGGTAGTTCATATTGAAATGAAGTGATGAGCAAATTTCTCTAAATAACAAAATATACAACTTTTGTTATGTGCACATTTGCCGAAACCCCAATAGGAAATCACTATTTTTAATTGCTGGCCTCCCTTATAGCCTCCACTCCTGCCCGTCCCTAGAAATAATATGGCTTATTAGAAGAAAGGCGTAAGTACTAATTCACATACCGAGTTTGGTATAGTTCGGCTGAGTCTTTTGTGCCAAATAAAATTGTTGACTCCCGCTATAATTTTTAGCGTATAACGCCTTTATACTTCCGTATACGGCAAAAGTGCATATAACAAAAGTTACTCTAAATTATAAAATAAACAACTTTTGTTATGTGCATATTTGCTGAAAATGCAATAGGAAACGAAATATCGCTATTTTTAATTTCAGGCCTCCCTTATAACCCCCACTCCTGCCCGTCCCTAGAAACGTTAGTATGGCTTATTAGAAGAAAGGCGTAAGTACTAATTCACATACCGAGTTTGGTTTAGTTCGGCTGAGTCTTTTGTGCCAAATAAAATTGTTGACTCCCGCTATAATTTTTAGCGTATAACGCCTTTATACTTCCGTATACGACAAAACTGCATATAACAAAAGTTACTCTAAATTATAAAATAAACAACTTTTGTTATATGCATATTTGCTGAAAATGCAATAGGAAACGAAATATCGCTATTTTTAATTTCAGGCCTCCCTTATAACCCCCACTCCTGCCCGTCCCTAGAAATGTTAGTATGGCTTATTAGAAGAAAGGCGCAAGTACTAATTCACATACCGAGTTTGGTTTAGTTCGGCTGAGTCTTTTGTGCCAAATAAAATTGTGGACTCCCGCTATAGTTTTTAGCGTATAACGCATTTATACTTCCGTATACGGCAAAAGTGCATATAACAATAGTTACTCTAAATTACTAAATAAACAACTTTTGTTATGTGCATATTTGCTGAAAAAGCAATAGAAAACGAAATATCGATATTTTTAATTTCAGGCCTCCCTTATAACCCCCACTCCTGTTTGTCTTAGAGAATATTAATATAGCCTAAAGTCTAAGTTGGGCTAGTAGTAATATACATACCAAGTTTCATAAAATTCGGTTCAACCGTTTATGCGTGAAAAGGTAACAAACAAACAAACAAATAAACAAACAAACAAACAAACAAACAGACACCCTAGAAATGTTAGTATGGCTTATTATAGTATAAGGAAGGCGTTCGTGCTAATACACATACTGAGTGTTTTATTTAGTTCGGTTGAGTCTTTTGTGCCAAATAAAATTGTTGACTCCCGCTATAATTTGTAGCGTATAACGCCTTTATACTTCCGTATACGGCAAATATATATAGATACTAGCTCAGATACCCGGCTACGCTCGGGAATTCATTTGAGGCTGAATGGTGATGGTATATTTTTGGCAAGGCTTTGCTTTGCACAATATTTTGGCATTTACCCGTTCCAGTGTTTAGGGTTAACACCCGTCATTTCTGTGGATTTGTTAATAATAAAATTAATTTTTTATGCAAGACTTCACTGTCCTACATATTGTCATATTTCCCGTCTCCTGTGCATTATGCATAGATTTGAATTATTAAGGAGAATATATTGACATACTTTGAATTATTTTTTTTCAGGTGAGGTACCTGGTAGTTCATATTGAAATGAAGTGTTGAGCAAATTTCTCTAAATAACAAAATATACAACTTTTGTTATGTGCACATTTGCCGAAACCCCAATAGGAAATCACTATTTTTAATTGCAGGCCTCCCTTATAGTCCCCACTCCTGCCCGTCCCTAGAAATAATATGGCTTATTATAAGGAAGGCGTTAGTGCTAATTCACACTACTGAGTGTTTTATTTATTTCGGTTGAGTCTTTTGTGCCAAATAAAATTGTTGACTCCCGCTATAATGTTTAGCGTATAACGCCTTTATACTTCCGTATACGGCAAAAGTGCATATAACAAAAGTTACTCTAAATTATAAAATAAACAATTTTTGTTATGTGCATATTTGCTGAAAATGCAATAGGAAACGAAATATCGCTATTTTTAATTTCAGGCCTCCCTTATAACCCCCACTCCTGTTTGTCTTAGAGAATATTAATATAGCCTAAAGTCTAAGTTGGGCTAGTAGTAATATACATACCAAGTTTCATAAAATTCGGTTCAGCCGTTTATGCGTGAAAAGGTAACAAACAAATAAACAAACAAACAAACAAACAAACAAACAAACAAACAGACACCAAAGAAACAAAATGCAGTTATGGTGTCTATGACATGTGAAACGAAAAGTTATCGTGAAATTTCGCGAAAAAAATCAATGTACAGACAGAGGTTACAATTTTATATATATATAGATATATATATAAAATTGTAACCTCTGTCTGTACATTGATTTTTTTTAACGAAATTTCACGATAACTTTTCGTTTCACATGTCATAGACACCATAACTGCATTTTGTTTCTTTCGTGTCTGTTTGTTTATTTGTTTGTTTGTTTGTTACCTTTTCACGCATAAACGGCTGAACCGAATTTTATGAAACTTGGTATGTATATTACTACTAACCCAACTTAGACTTTAGGCTATATTAATATCCTCTGAAACAAACAGGAGTGGGGGTTATAAGGGAAGCCAGAAATTAAAAATAGCGATATTTCGATTCCTATTGGTTTTTCGGCACATATGCACATAACAAAAGTTGTTTATTTTGTTATTTAGAGTAACTTTTGTTATATACACTTTCGTCGTATACCGAATTATAAACGAGATATACGCTAAAACCTATAGCGGAAGTGAAAAATTTTATATGGCACAAAAGACTCAACCGAACTAAATAAAACTCGGTATGTGTATTAGCACTAACGCCTTCCTTATAATAACCCATACTACCATTTCTAGGGACGGGCAGAAGTGGGGGTTATAATGGAGGAGTGAAATTATAAATAGTGATATTTCGTTTCCTATTGGGGTTTCGGCAAATGTGTACATAAGAAAAGTTGTTTATTTTGTTATTTAGAGAAACTTTTGCTATATACACTATCGTCGTATACTGAAATATAAAGGCGTTATACGCTAAAAATTATAGCGGGAGTCAACAATTTTATTTGGCACAAAAGACTCAACCGAACTAAATAAAACACTCGGTATGTGTATTAGCACTAACGCCTTCCTTATAATAAGCCATACTAACATTTCTAGGGACGGGCAGGAGTGGGGGTTATAAGGGAGGCCTGAAATTAATAATAGAAATTTCCTATTGGGGTTTCGGCAAATATGCACATAACAAAAGTGGTTTATTTTGTTATTTAGAGAAATTTGCTCAACAATTCTTTTCAATATGAGCTACCAGGTACCTCACCGGGAAAAATTAATTCAAATGTATGTTAATATTTTGTCCTTAATAATTCAAATCTATGCATAATGCACAGGAAACGGGAAATATGACAATATGGAGGACAGTGAAGTCTGAAATAATAAAATAATTTTATTATTAACAAATCCACAGAAACGACGGGTATTAACCCTAAATACTGGGACGGGTAAAGTCAAAATATTGTGCAAAGTAAAGCCTTGCCAAAAAAATACCATCACTATTCAGCCTCAAATGAATTCCCGAGGGAAGCCGGGTATCTGAGCTAGTATATATATATATATATATATATATATATATATATATATATATATTTATATATATTTGCCTGTTAACACTCTAGCGGACGCAATTTTTGTTTAACCGTCACCCAAACTCGGTATTTAATCGTTTTATGTAAAAAAGATGATCAAGTTCGTTAACGGCTGAAATCAGACCATTGGGAGGGAGGGTTTAGGGGGGAAATATCTCCATTACTATACGTCGGATCGAAAAATTGTATAGAACCAAACTTATTGAAAATTAAATTTACTATAATTATTGTTATATACATGTTTTCTCTATCTTGATCTATATTAACGAG
Source organism: Riptortus pedestris (assembly GCA_019009955.1). NCBI lineage: Eukaryota > Metazoa > Arthropoda > Insecta > Hemiptera > Alydidae > Riptortus > Riptortus pedestris. Next base: position 19,827,368 of record CM032231.1, read on the forward strand.
ATATTTGCATTTTTATTAAGTGTAACGGACGAGCTATGGTTCCCGCCGAAAGCGAGTTCGGCTGTTTCCGTAACTGATCGGTACTCGTATGGAAATTTCTCTATTGTATAACTTTACGTGGAAAATCTGCTTAGTTTACGCAGCCCCTGCGTGGCGGAGTTTTTGTTTCTGTAGGCAGAAGGCCATATAGACATTTAACAGTAAGTGGATTATAATGAGTGGAGAGGAATCCATTCCAGGACTCATTGTCTTGCAATCCAGCCGTTGAATCAGCTGATTGATGACAAGCATTGTACAAGCTAAGTATCAATATACAAATTACAACTTCAATGTTTCTCTAGACGAATATAAAGAAAACCTAAATCCATTTTCAAAGATTCCTCAAATAATTTAGAGCACTGTCGGTTACCGGAACTATAATATATTAACACTGTATTTGTTCCTTGAAGATGAATATCGAATTTCAAGTTATCATTATTCCGGTCAGTATCTAATTTCACAAAGTCCTTTCACTCTAACTCTTGCACAAAATGGTTATTAGGGTGTAAACTTTATTTATGTTTACTTAACCTGTTATCTTAAATGACAGATACCATAACAATATATAGAGATGAGATATCGACCGTCTTCCATCAAATTTCTCCTCGACACAATTATGATGAATTCCGATAAAGCTTTACAAAGCATATTCTTCTTGCCTAGAATAGTTGGAATGTTCCCTTATGGTCACGATTATCGCATCTCACTTAAAAGTCTTTGTCTAACCTTATTTGCAATCCTCCTTTCGTCCATATTGTCCAATTTCGGTAGCCTTTATTCTGGTTACTCGAATGGAGCACATTTAATAAAGCTTAGGAGGTTGATTAAGCTCAATTCTATGAATCTATCAAATGTTGTGGCCGCTGTCTACTTCACCATTAACAGCGATCGGATTGCTATGTTGAGGAATCAACTTGGAGACATTGAAGAAGAACTCCTCAAACGAGGAATAATTTGGCATTGGAAAATGTCACTTATAGACACATATTTGTATCCAGGAATGATTTGGGTATTTGTAGCTTCACGAGCATTCATTCTTCTCTACGAAACTAGCTTCGTTGCTGCCATTTCGCTCTTCGCTATTTTCTATACATTGCTTTTGTTGGTCACCGGAATCGTTGTATATATAGGACTGATGGATATGGTATATTCTCTCCAGAAGGAAATTTCAAAATATATAACTGAGGATATAAAGACAGCGGTGCTGTGTCACGAAAAAATCCTCTTATTGTGTGACACCTGCGTAGCCATTTGCAAATATCAGATTTTCTTTTTTATGTTGACAGTCTTTATTTTCTCTATTTCTTCTCTTTATTTCTCATTAATACACAATTTTGGTTATGAAATATACTTAGAAATGGCTTGGCTGTTAATGTTTGCGTTCCCATTCTTTCACCTTCTTTCGGCTTCTCGAAAAAACAGCATACAGGTAAGGGACCTACGCTATTTTAATTATAAACAAGTAGCGTATCTATGCCCGCTCTGCCATGTTATGAAGCGTTTTTTCCAGGTGAAAATTGAAGTAGCTATAAAATGTTTAGTTAAAGAATTAAAGTATTTATTTAGTTTTTACTGTTCTAAACCTCAATTTTTTGGTTTTCAAGTTTTCGCTCATTCGAGTGTGTATTAGGGAGGTATTGAGTTTTATGTAAATAGTCACCTGTAACAACTTATATTTTATCTAAACCTTAATAATTTTCATTTATAACCTTGTTCATTTATTTTGTTCTTTGTTGTGTTCTATTTTTATGTTTTGATTTGCATTCTTGTTTTTTGAGTTCTATTTAGTTTTTTGAGTTTCATTTCCGTTTTTGAGTTCCAGTTCCATTTTTGTGCTTCGTTCAGTTTTTTATTTTTTTTTTAACTTCGCCTTTTATGATCTATTTCCTTTTTTTTTTTGCTTTCCAGTTCTGTTTTGTGTTGCGTTTCTATTTCTTTCCCATCTCTGTTTTTCTTTTTTTTCTCTGTTTTGTGAACGTTTTATGTTTTGTGTTCCTTTTGTGTTCTATGTTCCTTTTCTGGTTTGTGTTCCTTTTACGTTTTGTGTTCCTCATCCGTTTCTTTTTTACCTATTATGTTTTGTTTAATTTTGTTATTTTTTTTTGTATTGTATTGTTTTCATTTGAGTTTTGTTTTGTTTAGTTTTTTAAGTTACGAAGCTTTTGTTTAGAGCAACATCGCCAAAGCTGCGAAGCTCCAATAAATAAATAAATCAATCAAGTTATTCACAAATTTTGGCTTGCCATGGTCAAAATTAGTTGGAGTATGCACAGATGGTGGACCTTCTATGGTCCGCTTACGGAAAAGCAATTGAATTAAATGTGCAAAAAGATTATTTGATTGCCTTTCATTGCATTATCCACCGCATTGTGTTCTAAATCCATTCGACTCCAGAATGTTAAGGATGTGGTAGTAAAAACCATCAATTTTATTCCATCTCGAGGGCTTAACCATCGTCAGTTGAAGGCGTTTTAGGATGAAATTTCAGTCGAATATGACGACGTAGCATATTATTGTAAAGTGAGATGGCTAAGCAAAGGGAAAATGCTGAAATGGTTTTACCCGCTTAGAAATGAGGTAGTAGATTTTATGCTAATAAAAGATAAACTACTGTCAGAATCGAGTGACCCAAAATGGATATGTGACAGCATTTATAGTCGACCTTACTGGCTATTTGAATGATTTAAATTTGAAACTTCAAAAACAAGGACAGTTAGTTAATAATTTTTACAACCATTTGAAACATTTTCAGAACAAAATCGGCTTGTGGTATGCACACATGCTGTCTGGTAACAGTTACCATTTCGCCACGCTTTCTGCCTATCAAAATATTGCTTATGCTCAATATGCCGAAGAACTCTAGTTACTGTCGGAGCAATTCTCGAACAGATTTAGCGATTTCATAAACACGGAAGACAGTTTCATTTGTTTGCTGCTCCAACAAAAAGTAATATACCAAATGCTCCAACACACTTGGCAAATGGAGTTGTTCGAGATTCAAGAAAACTCACTCCTGAAATTTAAATTTTAAAAAGTGGAGTTGTGCGATTTCTACAAAAAAATTCCTGGAAGAAGACAATTTTCCGAAACTTAGAAAATTCGCAAGAAGATTGATTTGTGCGTTTGGCAGTACTTATAAATGCGAACATTTCCTTTCAATGATGAAAGTTAATAAATCAAAACCTCGTGCAAGGCTGACTGACGATAACTTGAAAAATTCTTTACATCTTTTATCAGTGGAATTAATCCAAACATAGATGGATCAGTTTCCCAAATTACCAACTCCTTTCACTCTAAATCTTGCACAAAATGGTTATTAGGGTGTAAACTTTATGTTTACTTAACCTGTTATCTTAAATGACAGATACCATAACAATATATAGAGATGAGATATCGACCGTCTTCCATCAAATTTCTCCTCGACACAATTATGATGAATTCCGATAAAGCTTTACAAAGCATATTCTTCTTGCCTAGAATAGTTGGAATGTTCCCTTATGGTCACGATTATCGCATCTCACTTAAAAGTCTTTGTCTAACCTTATTTGCAATCCTCCTTTCGTCCATATTGTCCAATTTCGGTAGCCTTTATTCTGGTTACTCGAATGGAGCACATTTAATAAAGCTTAGGAGGTTGATTAAGCTCAATTCTATGAATCTATCAAATGTTGTGGCCACTGTCTACTTCACCATTAACAGAGATCGGATTGCTATGTTGAGGAATCAACTTGGAGACATTGAAGAAGAACTCCTCAAACGAAGAATAATTTGGCATTGGAAAATGTCACTTATAGACACATATTTGTATCCAGGAATGATTTGGGTATTTGTAGCTTCACGAGCATTCATTCTTCTCTACGAAACTAGCTTCGTTGCTGCCATTTCGCTCTTCGCTATTTTCTATACATTGCTTTTGTTGGTCACCGGAATCGTTGTATATATAGGACTGATGGATATGGTATATTCTCTCCAGAAGGAAATTTCAAAATATATAACTGAGGATATAAAGACAGCGGTGCTGTGTCACGAAAAAATCCTCTTATTGTGTGACACCTGCGTAGCCATTTGCAAATATCAGATTTTCTTTTTTATGTTGACAGTCTTTATTTCCTCAATTTGTTCTCTTTATTTTTCATTTTTACATAATTTTGGTTTTGAAATATACTTAGAAATAGTTTGGCTGTTAATATTTTCACTCCCATTCGTTCACCTTCTTTCGGCTTCTCGAAAAAACAGCATACAGGTAAGGGACCTACGCTATTTTAATTATAAACAAGTAGCTTATCTATGCCCGCTCTGCCATGTTATGAAGCGTTTTTTCCAGGTGAAAATTGAAGTAGCTATAAAATGTTTAGTTAAAGAATTAAAGTATTTATTTAATTTTTACTGTTTTCGGTACCAACAGGTAAAGGTTTTTTATTAAACCAACAAAAAGCCTTTTTGCCCTAAATATACACAGGATTTCCCAAGAGCTGGAAACGGACACTCAGATACCGACATTTTAGCAGATTTCCCTTAAGGGAAATCAGCTATTGAGGTCGTACTCATGACGCGATTTTCGAAAAATTTCTTCAAATGTCCGTCGATCCTACCCAGGAGATGACGAAAATGAGGTCCGTTCAAAATTACATATATATATATCTTTATATATATATTTGTCTGTTAACGCTCTAGGGGTCGCAATTTTTGTTTGGTCGTTACGAAACTCGATATTTAACCGTTTTATGTAAAAAGACAGATCAAGTTCGTTAATGGCTGAAATCGGACCAGAGGGAGGGGGGGTTTAAAGGGGGGATTTTCGAAAATTCCAAATATCTCCGCTATTATGCATCGGATCGAAAAATTGTATATAACCAATATTATTGCAAATTAAATTTTCTATAAATATTGTTATATACGTTTATTCTCTATCTTGAATATTAACGGAGTCACTGAATAATATCCTTAGCCCCACCCTGGGTAGAAAATGGTGGTAACCTGTTTATAACCCACCCTAATTAGACACGTTAGCAAAACGTCAGTCATGCAGGGGCTGTGTAATCTAAGCGGATTTCACACGTGCTGGCATAAAATACTTTTGAATTACATCTCATCTCACAACATTTTCTCTATTTCAATGTAGAAAGAAACTTTCATGGAGTTAAAAGAATTATTTAGTGCTCCTGTTAATCCAATCTTTATACTTCGAAGGGAAACCATTTTTATTTCATTGACCAGTAACGGGTATTCCTAACATATATCCGTTAGCGTTCCTTCAAACACCACTTTTCCTTCAAGGGTATAATAAATGAATGGCTCGGTACATGCATATGTGTTAGGTGATGAAAATGACGGGATTAGTTAGTGCAAATATTTGCCCATTTATTTTATACGGATTTTATATATATATAATATCATCTAACCCGCCAACGACGGGTAAAACAGCTAGTGAACAAAACATAGACAAACTCGTATAAAAACACAAACACACAGTTCTATTATACAAAATTTTCAACATTTTTATAAAACTGAGTTATAGAATTTGTAACGAGTTTGTTATTCTCAAATAGCATTTTATATCGAGGTTTGCTGTGTTTAAAACTTGTTATTTATGTTTCCATTCAAAGTCTAAAAATTGATAGTTACAAAAGTAATAGGATGATTACAAGATACCAGGAAGTTACATATACGAATTTTATTTGGAAAGGATAGGAAAATATTGAGGATTTGAATTTCAAACCCAGCAGAAGTCCCTTCAATATATGTTGCTGCTTAGGGTTAGTTTAATAATCAACGTATAGCATTTATCTTCCCTAAGATATCCTAGAAGCAATAAATATTTTAAAATGTATCTCGTAGACTGTATTGGCTTTTAGGTATATATTTACAATATACAGAAATAGACATGGCGTATATTTTTGTTGGCACTTTAATTTGATTAAGTGATCGATTCATGATGAGCCTTCTAGTCTATTCGCACCTTCTTATGGAGAATACTTATGAGATGGAGATGTCCCTGGCTAGGGTTTTCTGGCTACCTCGCTGGCTTGGCACCTTCCCTTTCGACAGCCATTTCTCCCTCACCAAACGTACAGTTGCCTGGACCATCGTCTTCCTTTCCACTTCTGCCGTCCTTTCTTCATTCACTCAGCTTTATTTTCAAATACATGAAACTAGGAGAGATGTGAAAGTCGTAGCTTCTGTTCTGACCAACTTTTTGTCAACACTCATTATGCTTAAAGAAAGGGACAACGTGACAAAGATGAAGAATGCCCTTGACTGCGCCGCCGCCGAGTTGGCAGCTGGTGGAGTCAAGTGGACGTGGGGCAGGACAACTTGGTACATGTACCAAAGCTACATTATTTGCTGTTTGATGCTGACGCTTACTGCAATAGTTAGATTCATGAATCAGACTACATTACACGTTATCTCTTGTTTGCTTTCTTATATTGGCACATTTCCGATCCTGCTCTCAATTATCGGCCAATTCATTGCTATTCAAGATATCGTCTATTCACTATTCGATTCCATGTTCTATCTAAAAGACTCGAAAACTATAATAGTGGTGAGTGACTACCTACGGCTGGTCCAGGATGCCTGTCAAAAGGTTTATGGTGTACAATTATTCCTTTACGTTGCCTGCTCCTTTACATTTTTGGTCTACAACATTTTCCTTGAATTAAGAATGCACTATAAATATGAAATGACTCTTGTTCATGTGTTATGGTTAATAATGATGGTTGCTGCTATATATGAAATTATAAGATCTTGCACGAAAACAACTGAAAAGGTAATTTAATACACCTTATGATACCAATAAAAAAATCAGGTAATCTAGGATATTGTTTTACAAAAGAAATTTGAAGTTGGGCCAATTTCTTTTTCAGCTTCTACTAACGAACGATAGACTACCTCCTCTTTCTTACAGTTACGTCATTAAGGGCCTTCGCGTACTTACTATTTGTTTTGCATGATTCTCGTATTACGTTTTCTAAAGCACGTGATAGTATGTTTAGTATTATTGACGTCCACTTTATGCTACTATGGCTAATCTGGACGGGCACATCTGGACGGGCATATCTACAGGTTACTACCCTTTTCTAGCCAGGGTGGGCCTAAGGAGTTTATTTAATGAGTCCATCACCAAATAAATAAATTTCTACTGCCCTGGGCGGGAATCGAACCCGCCACTCTGGGTCTACCACGCGAGATTAAGACCAACGCCTTAACTCGCACGGCCAACCTGAGCCCCTAGCATGTGATAGATACCATAAATTAAAATACAATAATCTGCATAAAACAATTTCCAATAAAATATACAAGCGTTTGCAAATTTCAGTGAGCTTCAACATATTAGTAAGTTTTAAAATATTCGAAAAGGTATAATATATTGCAAGGTACTATATAGCAAATATAAACAACCAAACCTCTTTGGGCTGCTCGGGCCCAATTTTTGGGCCTTACATGTCTCAGTGTTTTGATAAGGCAAATGTATTTATAATGAAAATACTTAAGGATTCTCTGGATATACCCAGTCCTTAATTTGGAAGATCCAAAAAAAAAATGTTTTAATCATTGATCAAGTTTATCTTTACAAAGTATATTTTTGGGTAGTGTCAATGGAACTTATTTCCTTTCTTTCTGGACACAGCCATTTTCATGTCTTTAGAATTTGATTGAATTATTAATGTTTTGCAGGCGAGGAAGGTACGCGAAATGCTCTATGAGAAGGCCGTTGAGGATCAAACCGATTCACTCATTAATAACGTAAGTCCACTAATTTAATCATTAAAAAAAACATCATCACTCAGGTGCTTTATAAACTAAGCATATTTTCAATGTGCTGTAATATTATATACTGATGATATTGTAGCGGAAATTCTCCTACTTCTAAGTCAACAGTATCGATAATCAATATTTATCGATAATCGATAAGTACAGATGGGCTGCTTCCAAGGTACGTATAAGATGCTCCCAGTGTATGGTGTTCCACCGACTGAAACGGGGACCTGCTGTACAGTTTAGAGTTTTATAGTTAATGTATTGTTTGGTTTTGTGCCTCTCCATCGTCCTACATCCTCCGTCGTCGTGACATTTTTATTATTTTATTTGTTTTGCTAAAACACGCCTATTTTGTTGGGTCCTTCGTCCTCTCTATCACACCCAACAATTTCAACATCTATTTCTATGATCTATTTCTCCCAATTTAAGAAATCTCTGTAAGCAGGAATAAAAATATTAGTTAGAGATGAAATGTTTAGAGACTGAAGAACTTGAAAATCGGATGAGTAGATGTAGAGGCATAATCTTAAATGATGAGGTCGCATAGAAAACGGTTATGATATAACAGCAGATTGCTAATTCAGAAATGAGTAAGAGTAGCGGTTTACTAAAGGCTGAAAACTAAAAATCCAAATATATCGGTTACCAATGAAGAAAGAAGTCACACAGGGACTGTGTTAATTAAGCAGATTTACCACGTGATGATACGACAGGTTTTCTAGTTCTATGTAAAACCCCAATGATTAGAAGTGAGGGTTTAATGAAGACCTAAATCAAGAAAGTGCGAATAACTCGCTTAATATTTCTGTTCAGAAAAAGTTAGTTGAATAGCAACTGCAGACCATCAATAGTTTAACAAGATTGGTTCTATAACATTTTACGACCCAACTCGTAGTAACGGATATATTTTTAATTTTCGAATTCCCCTCCTCTAAAACCCCTATTCCAGGTCAGATTTCAGTAAATAACAAATATGATCTTCAGCGTTGATTGAAACAGCTAAATATCGAGAATGGTATTGATCATATAAACATTATCGAAACAAAAAGTATAATATGAATGGATGGGGTAATAAAACGTGATAACGAACTTGATCTTTAGTTTTCCATGAGATGAATATATATCGAGTTTGGTAGTGATTAAACAAAAATACAAACAAAGTTAAATAAAGCTTATGGCAACGGTCAACGAATATGAAGAGAAAATGGTGGAAAGATTAATAACTCGAAGATACAGTTAGATGATGAACTAGGAGATCGAGGATCGGATGTTTGGAGCCTAGTCAAAGGTCAAAAAGGATTACCCTATCTCCATTCCTTACTCGGGCCCTGTTTCAGAGAGGATTGAAAAGAAATTAAAGGAAATGAGAGTTGAGCCAGCCTATAAGAGCAGTTGCACCTTGGAGGCTCTTTTGCCACGCGTTAAATATCAAGTTGAGCCTCTGGACAGGCCCGGCGTTTACAGCATATCTGCAATAGTTGTAATGCCTCATACGTTGGACAAACTGGGAGAAAAATAAGTCTGAAAGAGCATATACACGGGTTTTCCGGGCATACGCGGGCTTCCGAGTCGTTACTGGTATATTAAGGAGTCTGTCCACAACAACTCCAGACATTTTGTACTGGGGATGGTGCAACAAATCCACGGAGATTAGTAAATCCTAAAAATTCCAAATTTATGTCCACTCCCATCCCTCTCTATCTCAAGATCAAAATAGCAAAGTTTCTCTCTTCATCAGTTTTAAGGTAAATTTAATTCTCTAATGACAGCTATTCAGGTAAGAGTGCAGATCCAGATTTCCCTGTGAGCCACTAAAAATAATAAACCTGTGATAAGGGAGGACATTATAAGTTTTGTTTATGTCAACTGGTACTGAAGATGGGGCTGTTGGTCTGAAAGTATAAACGGATTACAGAAGAAAACAGGCCTACTGTGTTCACCCAAATTGCTCTACCACCTAGCTTCCCTAGAAGAAATAATTCCTATGCTTTCAACCTTTCTACCCATTGTGGCGTCATTATCCCATTGCTACAAGTTAGCTACTATTGACTACAATAACCAATTTCTCATAGCATGCCAATCTTTATATCAATGACCTGTATTGCCTTTATATCGATTCGAGACCTCCCGAACTTGGCACTGTTCAGGAGTAAACCTTCTCCAGTTTGTGACTATTAGCTCTGGAAATCCTCATTTCAGACCAGCTCATTTATTTCCTTTATTACACGATTCCAATAATTGTGCAAGTAGTTATTTGTCACCACTTATCAATACTTTATGAGCAATGATATCTCTCTAATCTCTTTTAACGTGTATTTTTTTCATTTCAGGACCTTCTTGATTTCTACTTAGGATTTAGTAGGGAACTGGTTTTCACTGCTTGCGGCTTCTTTACGTTAGACAATTCTCTCATATATTCTGTGAGTATTTTATAAATTTATTTTGAAAAATGATTGGTAGTACCTGAGAAGTAGGAAATTAAAAATAGAATAAAAACGTAAGTCTCTCATTTTGAATTACGGCTGTTGAAAGAATAATGGAGTTGGAAGGAGTTTAGGTATTTTGAGAAACTTATTAGAGTATGTTCTTAAAAAATGGGCTGCTAGTGAAAATGAGGCAGATGCCTGAAGTTCCGTTTGGCCAAGGTCTGCAGGGTATGGACTTAAAAAGGCTGCAGTGGTGAACAAGAAGAGCGCCAAGAAGGGACTGTTAGAACTATAAAGATTTCCCATGTGAGGAAATGGCACTCGTATCATCAGCACAGTTGATGATATCTGGACATTGTAATCTTCATGTTTCAAGTGTCCTTTGTAAACAATGCTTGAAACCTAAGTTGGGAAAGAGATGCTGTCAGAAGTACAATAGGATTAATTTAAAATGGCAAGGAGTGAGGGTTGAATGCCAAAAAGGTGAAAATACGTATATTATAATCCCGCTGTTCCATCTTCAATGAAACAGACGAAAGAAACTATACGTTCTCTACCTTTTAAGAGGCCCCCGTATGGTGCTGCCATCTTGTGTCAGTCCTGGGAACTACCCAGCTCCAGCTGTTAACAGAGAACAAAAGATGTAGAAGAAAAAAAAGAGAGAGAAGTCAGTCTACTTTTCTTGAGAGAGCACACTTGTCAATGAAAGCAGTATTTTATTTATTGTTAATGAGGCCCAACAACATGGCTAATTAACTAGCTTTCAAACCAAGGCGAGTGGCAGGGGACAAGATATGGCTGGAGAGAGAAATGGAAGAAATAAGGAGAAAAAGGGAATGAATAACCAGCAGAAACTCAACATATATCTTCAGCATCATCACTATTCAATATTGTAACCTCTAATCTATATATTTATTGTATACTATATATTATCATGCAACATTTTTCAATAGACTCATTTGTTCTATCACGTATAACCACATTTATACAGTCCACCCTCATGAAAACCCCCAGTGAGAGGGAAATATTCATTTCCAAATGAATTACCCCATCACACTATACACCCGTTAATATTGGAATAAGAGAAAAATTTATTGAACAGTAATTGTAGCACATTGCATTATCAACGAAATCGATTATATAACATTTTTCGGTGGTTTTATATCCGACTAAGGCGTTTCCAACGGATGGCCAATGGGTTTCAAACCGACTAATGATAACATATCATTTAGGATTTTAGCCCCCCCCCCCTTATGTATCGAGAATGAGAGCAGCTGCATCTACGTAATTGGGTATGTGTAACAGATTAAATTTGTTGGGGCATTGTGCACCCACGTCGAGGAGTGGCTACAATGTGGAAGGCACCTAGCCGCAAGGCCTTAATCCTTCCACACCAATCCAACAACCTCGTGGAACACTGAGGACTCGCTACGATGGTCAAGAAGCGAGCCCTATGGAACGGGACGGTCCCCTACTACCCAGCTCCCACACGAGAGAAGAAATTTGTTGGGGCAGGCGGATTAACGTGTAAAAAGAAAAATATGTTTTGAAATGTGTCAGAAAAACTTGCATAGAAGTTTATCATATAAAGATCTACACGCTAAGTCCTATAAGACCTTTTGATCCGATGCATAGAATATTATGGTCGATAAACTGCACATATTAGACTAATGCTTCACAAATTTAAATACGGATTCATTTACGTTTAATTCGGAGCAAGACCTAATGTTTACTTCTCAAAACTGAATATTAATAATAGTGCAGCTACTGCTGAGCAATACGTATCACTTTGGATTCCAAACCGGAAGAGGAACAAGAAAAGCTATTCTAACTCTAAGAATTATTCTCGAGAGAAGGAGAGGCATGGATCTAAAAAGTCCGTCATGCAGGTGCTGCGTTAACTAAGCAGATTTCCTACGTGCTTCACGTAATTGCATTTATCTCAAAAAGTAAAAGTTCAATGAGAACAATATTTGGTATTTAAGCTACAAATAAAGTGTTTGATAACATAATAGAATATTGTTAATATGAGATAAGTAGGATTGGGAGCATTTCAATCATGAGTACCTCAAGGGAAGTCTACTAACATGACTTTAACTAATTTAAATACTTGCAAAGGATAAATGCACATGTTTTGCACTGAATGCGAGCCAGTAATATACCCTCAACGCATTAATTACAACACAGACTGGATGGATACTAAGGTTTTAGCAGATTTCCCTTAAGGGAAATCAGCTATTGAGGATGTACTCATGACGGAATTTTCGAAATGTTTCATAAAATGTCCATCGATCCTACCTATTAGATGACGAAAATGAGTTCCGTTCAAAACTGTATATATACATCTATATATATATATATATATATATATATATATTTATATTTGTCTGTTACCGCTCTAGCGGTCGCAATTTTTTTTATCGTTACCAAACTCGATATTTAGTCATTTTATGTAAAAAGAAAGACTAAGTTCGTTAACGGCTGTAATCGGACCAGTGGGAGGGGGAGTTTAGAGGGGAGGGGATTTTCGAAAATTCGTTAATATCTCCGTTAATATACGTCGGATCGAAAAATTGTACAGAATCAATCATATTGCAAATAAAATGTACTATAAATATTGTTATATACCTTTTTTCTGTACCTTGAATATTAACCGAGATATCTGCATTTTTATTAAATCTGGGCGAGTGACTCCCGCCAAAAGCTAGTTCGGCCGTTTTCTTAACTGCTCGGCTCTCGTGAAATTTCTCTATTGTAAAACTTCACGTGGGAAATCTGCTTAGTTTACGCAGCCCCTGCGTGACGGGCTTTTTAATTATACTTTTTTAAATATTTGTCTATCATTTATTGGTCTTTGTTCCAGATGATGGCGTGTGCAACCACATACTTAGTTATATTACTACAGTACATGAAACCTCCAGTAGAACACTATAGTAATTTCATGAAGAACTAATACAGATTAGTCAATTGTAGGATAGAAGTAACTGAAAATAGTTATATAATTATTAATTGTTATCATAATAGTAATATATTATTTCTAATAAACTACTAACCTCTGAATAAAAATGAAATTAGTGATAGTTAAAAACATCTTGTATGAATTAAATAAACATGTGAAAAGGAAACTGTTTTTAATTATGTCCTATTCAGCGTTTCCTGATCTATATTTTTAGGTTTCGCGAAACTGAAAATAAAATTATTAAAAAAAAATGCTAAATTTATAAAGATAATGCGCTTTCTATGGTTTTCTGTACCACTAAACTGAGGTCCGTCAATGACGTCAAATTGAGGCTTAAGGATTTCTACTTTTATTTTCTTGTCGTAGGTCATCCTTGAAGCAAGTCAAGTTTTCTTGAAAATGATAATTGAGTTTCTTAAAAATGTCCGTCAGGCAGGGGCTGCGAAAACTATAATGATGATTTTCTTCACCCTCTGCCTGCCTGCCTTTACACTTATTTCAATTAAGTTTTTTTAGGGAAATCAGCTATAGAGGTCGTACTCAGGAGGCGATTTTTGAAAAATTTACTTAAATGTCAATTGATCCTGCCTAGGAGATGACGAAAATGAGGTTCGTTTAAAATTTTATGTTTTATGAATATATATATATATATATATATATATATATATATATATATATATATATATATATATATATATTGTTACGTTTTTATTACCAAAACCAGTAATAAACGTTTTTAATAAGAGTTCTTTTGGATTGCAAAATTAAATACTCGCAAGTTTCACAGTTTTTATCACTGCAAAATTTATTTCACAATGCACAATAAACTTACAGTATACACTGATAGCGTTACTGTTCTTCAATGAGTCACAGTCCAATAATTCACTGAAATTCACAGAAAGACGGCACTGCACTGTCCTTTACTTCGCGGCACTGCACTGTCTTAAACACGGCACTAAACTGTTACTTACAGTCACGGCACAACACTGTTCTTCTTATAAAAACACTTTACCGTACTGTACTAAGTCGCACTGTAGCACTGATGTGAACATCAAGACAGGAGAGAATAAAACTGACTGGCTTGCAGCTGGCCGCTCTTTATAGGTTGTCGGCATACATCAAAGGGGAATTGTCTAGTTCATTCGACGTCTGGCTGGAAGGTACTGGTCAGACCTAGAACATTCTTTCGGTCTCTTTGATCTACGTCACACTTTCCAAATACGCGACTCTCTCTCTCTCTCTGAAGGATTATTCATCTATTTAGTTTTCGCAACAATATATATATACTAGATAACCCGGCAAATGTTGTTTTGTCATATAAATTATTTCTAGTTTCTAGATAAATTCTAGTGAAGACAAAAAGTAACTTACTTATTATAAGCGTGTATGTGGTATATGCATGAGATAGGCATGGAGCGCTATCAACGATAAGGGAATATAAATAAGTTATTATAGTTTATTTCTTAAAATTACATATCACATATTAATTACGACTGTAACACTAACAAACAACATCAATCTTTTAATGCTATAGCGTGAACAATATTTTTTGTTAGCCCATCTTTAGCGAGCACAAACAAACTGGATGGTTTACCCACTCGAGAGCATGCTACGTACAATTGCCCGTGTGAAAAACATGGTGTACTCAAATCTAAGCCACAAATAGACATTGTTTGAATAGAAATTTGCCCTTGGGATTTGTTAATTGTCATTGCAAATGCCAATCTAATCGGAAACTGAATTCGTTTGAATTGAATTGGCACATCTGTAGGTATGATAGGAATCCGTGGTATTAATATATTTTCACCTTTGAACTTGCCATTTAAAATGCTGGCTTCGATAACGTTTTTCATCAATTTTCGAAAAGAAATTTTAAGAATCTAAGATTGGTAACATTAAGCATATATCAGGATTAAACTTTAATAATAAAAATAAATGTTTATTTTCATAAAAGAAATTTTAGATTTGCCATAAGCTAACGGAAATTTTAATCGAATTACAGTTAAAAACACTATAATTGATCAGTTATCGAGCAGGATGATAATGATTAAATTACTAAAATGACTATAAACAAAATAGGGGTTGGTGATAAAAAAGTAAAAATTTAGGGTTGTATGTATTTTTTATTGCCACATTATAAAAAAATAAAAAAAAAAATTACGTCCAAAAATTAAAAAAAAAAATGTTAAGGGTGAACAACCCTTATCAATTAGGGGTATGAAAAATAGATAGTAGCCGATTCTCAGGCCTACTGAATACGCATATAAAATTTAGTAAAAATCGGTAAAGCCGTTTCGGAGGAGTACGCTAACTAACATTGTGACATGGAAATTTTATATATAAGATATTATATATTAGATTTATATATATATATATATATATATATATATATATAATTGTGCTGATGTTTTCGACCAGGTTGTATTTATATGAGATGTGTTGTTCTTTTCGGAGCTTTGGTCAATGTTGACAAACAATGTATAACACCAATGTGTTATACAAACAATGTATAACACCAACTTTTATAACAATGTATAACACCAATGTGCAATATTATAATGTAGTACATGTAATTTTTACAGCCCTGAGGAAGAGAAAATAAAAATTCTCGAAATATTGGCATAAACTAAGATTCATTTCACCAACATTGACCAAAGCTCCGAAAAGAACAACACATCTTATATATATATATATATATATATATATATACACATACACATATATATATATATATATATATATATATATATATATATATATATATATATATATATATATATATATATATATATTTTTTTTTTTATTTTTTTTTTTTTTTTTTATATTTTCCTTTGCACATTACCCATGCACAAAGGGCGTTTATTTGCTACATGTACCATATATTGGACTCTATACTACGTCGTTAACAGAAACATACTCGTTTTTACTGAATAAACATATTGGAACTGACGATAAGACGACAGATAACGACTATCACAAAACATTGAGAAATATATATATATATATATATATATATATATATATATATATATATATATATATATATTCATATACTTCTCTGCTAACTCTCTAGCGGTCGTAATTTTTGTTTGATTCTTACCAAACTGGATATCTAACGTTTTATGTGAAAATAAAGATCAAGTTCGTTGACGGCTGAAATCGGACCAAAAGAAGGGGCGGGGGAATTGCAAATGTAGTGTTCTATAGATGTCTTTATGTACGTTTTAGCAGATTTTTTCATTATCTAGATTATTAACCAAGATATTGGCAGTTTTTAGCTTTCGGCCTTCAGTAAACCCTCCCCCCCCTCCTACTCATGTCATATTAACAATAAGCTGCTGTATTGTGAATCACATTATTTAAATCATTAATACCAAATATTGTTTTTATTGAACTTTTGGGTTTTGAGATAAAGACATAAATAAACGCAAATACATCACGCACTTGGGAAATCTTCTTAGTTAACGCAGGTACTTTTTTGTCATGCGACTTGATCCCATGACCAGGAGGGTAGGAATCCCTCTACTCTTTGCGTTCATAAGAATTTTTTTTTTTGCCTAGCCAGGCTTAAATAAATTATTAAATTAAGCCCAACTATAAGTAATTCCACGTTATGACTCGTTATCTGAGATTTGCTTGCCCAATAAAAATAGACGCCCCTGTGTTCAATATTTACTCAATATATGTAGAGTATTTGTAACTCCCTCTTATGACTTTGCTAATATAAACAAACCAATAAAATTACAATGGTTAACAAGATATAAAATAAAAATTGTCTCGGTGATCATGTGTAGTTTAACCTAGAAGCTCATTACTGTTTATTGTATAGACATATTAGGATTAGAAACAATTGTTTTATTATTTACATGAAGAATAATTTCTAAACCCTGACAAATTCAAAGCAGGACTAAGAAGGACAATGCTACAGTTGAAGCCAGGCTTGAGAAGGCCTACGTTCAGAAGAGGCCCTGGGACGACCCTCTACGACATGGACTTCTTCTACCATAAAGGAGATCCTTACAGAATATCAGCAGCTAGCAGATTTCCCTTCCGCGAAACCATTCCTTTGTACCTCAAGTCACAGTTGAAGGGTCACAAGCCATTTAACTACCAATTCCTCGTACACAATTTGAACAAAAGGCTAAATAAATATTGCAGGACTATGAAGGTAGATTACCTCAAGAAGCACTACAAAGACGCCTGGAAGATGGCAGGGCTGCGTGATATTATAATGGACTTCAGAAAAACCGACGAAGTCCACTTGCTTAAGTATTATTGGGCGCAAAAGCTCCCGAAATATTTTGACAAGGTAATGATTTCACGACACCGTGACAGGTATCCGCGCCTCAAAGAATTCGTCATGAAGCGAAGGAAGGGGCACGTCGGAAGGGCGGAATATTTCAGAAACATGCTTAACAACTGGCCAGAATGTCAAAGGAACAGCCAGAAGGACAAATTTCTATATAAACAGTTCAAACATGAGTTAGATTCGATGAAAAATCATTTTAAAGATTTGAACGTCTTAGTGCAGTGCAAAATGGGAAACAAAAGGTACACCCAAATGAGAATGGCGAACTTAAGGAGAGCAACAGCAATGCTCAATTTATTTCATAACGTGCTCGGTATGGACCTCGACTTGGAAGTAGCAGAAATGATGAGGAGAGACCAGCGAAAGTTCAAGAAAACTAAAAGGGATAAAGGAAAAAGAGTGATAACCCTAGTTATTCGCACGAAACCGAGCTTCGACGAAAGGCGGGCTCTTCAAAGTATCTGCAAGAAGCATTTCAATGAAATATATCGACCCCCGAACTTACCTTCAGTGGAAAAGAAGATCCTCACAAGAGAAAACTTCATGCAGAATAATAGAATGAAAATCAGACGAAAAATCAACCTGCCAGCAAAGCGTGTATCTATACAGCAATACGCCTTTAAAGGGAAGTTTTTCGTGAAGGCTGACCTAGATGATGAATTGCTCGAAGGAATAAAGCAACGACTGCGTCAAAAAAGATTTGAGAAATACAGGAATGAAACAGAATTACTCCATGTTAGAAAAGAAATCATTCCACACAACTTGCCAAAGTACGAGGAAATGGTCCACAAAAGCCAAAGACCAAAGCGAATTGAAGGATTTTTAAAATTTTTCAAAGATTTTGATGGGATATTCAGGGCCAGCGGTACAGAAGCTATAGATGTACCTCGTGAGAAGTTGAAACCAATTGTTAGTGTGACTGATTTTGTCAAGAAGAAAGAATACAGGGAAGCTGAGGTGATTGAAACTAGTGCTTCGTCGGTTCTTGTTATTCCGGGGGATAGCTCTGAAGATGAGAATGAAGATGAAGAAGAAGCGAAAGCTGTTGGAGAAGAGAGAGAGGTTGCACCTGATGACCAGAGATTATCTTCATTTGTGCCCGATGAAGATGAAGAAACAATTAAACCAAAAATGACTGTGAAGGAAGACGACATTGTAAAGACTGGAAAATGGAGGTTGATGTCAGTAAAAAAAGCCAATTACATAATATTGAGATACTTGCACGACATGTCGAAACAACGACATATTCCAGAAAAAATCATTGTAGAAGACAGTTTGTCTGAAAGCTCCAGTCACTGCCCTCCATCTTCTGACAATTTACAACTCCCTCCTTTGTTTGCTTTGAAAAAACTATTGACAAAGGAAAATAAAGAAGAGATTATCAAATCACCATTAAAGCACTTGGAAAAATACGCAAAAGACTTGTACAATAAAATGAAGAAAAAAAAGAAAATACAATTGATTAACAAATGCAGGACCTTTCAAGAACTTTTCGCTAAAGGAAATGGTATACCCTTCACAAGTAAAAATAGCAGCGTTGAGGGGTTACTCCAAAGGTGGAAATCCCAAGACTTGCTTGACGTAACGCAAGATTTAAGGAGCGTGTCCTCTCTATCGACATTGTGCGCTGAAAGCGATGTTTCGCCGACCTATGACGTAAAACCAACAATATTCGAGTTTGCTGGCCACCCCCTTCAACAAGACGAAACGGCGCTTTTCCAAGTACTCTCCATGTTGATATTTTTCCTTAGCATTGCCAACAAAATAATTAGCGTCCGAAGAGCTCTGAGGCAGTTCAAGGAACAAAAGGACCTTAAGAAATATAAGAAATTGAAAGAGAAGGAGAAAGAACTCAAAAGAAAAAAGAAAAGAGAAGAGAAAAATGTATCCTTACCACACTTTCGTAAGTTCTTGGAAACAAACTATGGGCTTTTGGAGTCTGACGAATACCTGGCGCTCGCTCAAAGATATTGCCCAGACTATGTGTTTTATGAAAGAAGAAAAGATCTGAAACCAGTTGCTCCTGCTCCAGCTGCATCTGGAGAAGAAATAGGACTTCCGCCTCAGGAACCGGAAGTGAAAACTGTAGTTTTCAAGAAGGGAACTGCCGTTTCAGAGACCACAGAGGAGGTTGAAGAACATGAAATAAAAGAGCAGAAAGAAGATAGGAAATCAGAAAAAGCCTTTTCTGAAAAGTCATACATTTCGTGGAAAGGCCCTCCTTGCGAAGACGACTTCTCGTCACACACGCGCCTTTTCTACGTCAAACATTCAACAGAATGGGCACCCTTTCCTGATTACTCCGACTTCACTATTGATAAGAAAAATGTATCATCGGATTTTTTTGAATTTCCAACCTCGCTTTGTATTCCAAGACTAGTGACAAGCTATTATCGACATCTGCCGTCTTTAAAAGTACCCAAAAAATATATCTTAGGTAAGGAAATCAACTAAAACGAGTAAAATATATTAAAATGAAGTACATATAATATAATACCACCAGAGTTAAGGGCTTATGATAAATTGGGAAGGTGTAGAAGGGTTTTCTCCCCCATGTTATGTATTACTAGCCGTGTTAGTCGTAGTTGACAGGTTGAAATAGAAATGGTTTCCGGTGTAAATATAAATTGGATTTGAAAAATAATCCCATTATATTCATCAATAACACAAATGCCTTGTAACAGTAAAACTGCACCCATTCAGTCTTTTTATCCGAGATATCCGCATTTAGACAAATCTGTGAGTAGACTTGCTGTTATCAGGAAACTAATTGATATAATAATATTGGATAACGGATGTTGCTGCTCAGTGTAGGTTTAAGAATCACTGTTATTATAGGGTACTTGAGGAAAGTCTGCCAGTTGAAGATCCTAGATCAGCTGCTTCGTTTGACAAAACGATATTACGGTATTAGGGATAAGGGGACGTTTGCTTTGTACCCAAAGACTTTTTTTAGGATAAGATTAGGAGAAGGGGGTGGGAGTACAGAACTGCGCCTCAGGCATTTAAGAAATAGTGGGCAGTCGTGTACTCAAAGAAGAGAAAAGATTCCTCATCTGTATGGAGGCATAATATACTTCATATATCCATCTATTTTTTATGTGGCAGATGGTGAAGGAAGCAAACCGGAGGTAAGAATTAAAGAAAAAGGCTTTGTTCCTTCACAGGTATTTGTTATCAGAGACAGACCGCTTTGGGTGCATTCGCTCCATCAACTGTGTCCTGTGATATGGAACTTGTTAGGATTCCTTGTGACTCAGAAATCTATGGTCAAACGTGACATCTATGGCCTGTGACAGGGGACTGCTGATGCTGCCCAGTTTTCTCAAAGTGCTCTCCCGCTTATAATAAATGTCTCTGAAGAAACGAGGCCTTTTTCGTTATTTCTTACCAGTCATACATTCTATTTTTAGGTCCAGTTGTAAACAAGACTTGTAACTTATCTTGTACATTGGATGATTAGTAGTGTAATGAAATGTCATATCAGTAGGAGTGGTGACTAAACTAGCTAAAATTCAAATAACTGCATTAGTAAATAATGCAAAGAAAACTATCGAAGGTCATTACTTTTTCCCAATGATTGCTTTGGGACACTTTTCGATCAGGCTCATAATAACAAAGAAATTTGCAAATAGATATTTTTCAACTTTTCTAATACCCCTCCACTCGTTGTTTAATTTCGGTCATTCTCGGTGATCTACTCTAGTTTTACATGAAATTTTTAAACCTTGAATTTGTTAATCACAATTTGCGACCACTACACTGACATACATGTCTGTGTGTGTGTGTGCGTGTACTTGTCCCGGGCTCTCTACAATTTTATTTTTTTTTAGCAGATTTCCCTTAGGGGAAATCAGCTATTAAGATCGTACTCATGACGCAATTTTCGAAATTTTTGTCCAAATGTCCATCGATCCTACTTCCGTCCGTTCAAACCTATATATATATATATATATATATATATATATATATATATATATATATATTGAACCAAACTCGATACTTAGTCGTTTTATTAAAAGGAAAGATCAAGTTCGTTAACGGCTGAAATCGGCCCAGGGGAGGGAGTGTTTAGTGGGGTAGAATTTTGAAAATTCAAAATATCTCCATTACTATAAGTCGGATCGAAAAAATGTATAGAACAAATCTTATTGTAAATTAAATGTACTATAAATATTGTTATATACATTTACTCTCTTATATATATTTTGAGTATTAATCGAGATATTTGAATTTTTCAGTTTTCAGCCTTCAGTAAACCCCCACTTCTACTCGTGTTAAATAAACAATACTCTACATAAACCACATTATTCGATGCTTGCCATTACCAAATATTGTTTTCCAGAGACCTTTGTTGTACGAAATAGATGCAAATTTGTCCCCCAAATAAATAAATCAATTCTTGGACTACTAAAATTTGATTGATTGAGACGAAAATTATTCTGATTCATTATAAATTACAGTACTAGATGTAGTACACAGTTTTCAATAAAATGAATATGCTATATTCAGTTATTGTTTTTCTTTCCGGTGAACCGTTGGCAGACCTGTTTGTTTACATTTGAGACGCTTCCCACCAGGAGGGGAAAAATTTCTTATTACCATTTATATTTATTCACTTAATATTCACGGTGGTGTTGAGTTAGCAGTATGTAGGTTTATCTATTATTAATCTTCACGAGGGAAATCTGCTTAGTTTACGCAGCCCCTGTGTGACGGACGTTTTTACTTCATGAAGTACGAATGCCAAGCCTTCACGTTCCAATTTAATTTGTCCAATCAGTTTATACTCCAATATGTAAACACATATTGGAGTATAAACTGGATGTGAGATGTTTAGTTCATGTTTTCAAAATGCAAATCGGTTAAGTAAAAGTTTGGGTTTACTGAAGGCAGATATCAAAAGACATAAAATAAAATACAAATGTCTAGGATAATATTGGAGTTGTATAAAAATTGTATGTATAAATAGTTGCAGAACATTAAATCTGCACCAAACTGTACTATGAGACATTTTTCTATCCGACTCGGAAAATCTATAGATATTTGGAATTTTCGATTTTTAACCCTCCTCCGTGCCCATCCTTTCCTGGCCTGATTTCAGTCATTACCGAATATGATGTTTACTTTTGCGTGAAATTGTAAAATATCGAACATGGTATTGATGAAATAAAAAATATGAATTGTAGAAAGTAAAAACTGAGGTCTCTAGAAAATATCATCTTTAATATAATTGATGATGTCACATCGAGCATTCGTGTGAATCTCTTAGAGTTACGGTCCTGTGAAAACAATATTTGGTATTTTAACTTGGAATAAGAGGTTGGCTGATTTATTGGTTTATTGTTAACGTGATAGGAGTAGGAGTCGGAGTTTCCTGAAAGCTGAAAAAAAAAAATAAAAAGTCCGTCACGCAGGGGGCTGGGTAAACTAAGCAGATTTCCCAAGTGAAGTTATACAATAGAGAAATCTGCATACTGGTAACACAATACCACCCTGATTAAGTACAAGCGGTAATGAGAAATCTTTCAGTTAATTAAAATAAATTCCCAACTGAAACGGCTTCTGAATTGTACGAATAATTTATAATTTAATAACTCAAATTTTAATAGTCCAAGAACTAAAGAAGGGGGGGGGCTGATGATGAGAACGTATTTGCATTAATCTCACCAAGTAACGAAGGTAAGGTAAGGTTAGAAACGACAGGTAAGGTTTGAAGAAGCTTCCACCTGAGCCGAGTAATGACGGAAATGGCCGATCTAATCCGAACTATACCGGACCACAGACTTCATAAAAATGCAAATATCTCGGTTAATATTCAAGATAGAGAATAAATGTATATAACAATATTTATAGTACATTTAATTTCCAATAAGATTGGTTCTATACAATTTTTGAATGAATGAATGAATCTTAGTTTATGCCGATATTTCGAGAATCTTTATTTTCTCTTCCTCAGGGCAAGACTAAATGTATTTATAGACTATTATACATTTAGTCTTGCCCTGAGGAAGAGAAAATAAAGATTCTCGAAATATCGGCATAAACTAAGATTCATTTCACCAACATTGACCAAAACTCCGAAAAGAACAACACACCACATATAAATACAACCTGGTCGAAAACATCAGCACAATTATATATATATATATATATATATATATATATATATATATATATATCTATATATATATAATTTTGAACGGACCTGATTTTCGTCGTCATCTGGGTAGGATCGATGGACATTTGAAGAAATGTTTCGAAACTCGCGCCATGAGTACGACCTCAATAGCTGATTTCCCTTAAGGGAAATCTGCTAAAAATGCAAATAAAACTACTGCAACACTCAGCATCTCATGTCAAACTAAATTTGGAATTCGTGAATTGATAGGCTTTTCAATAGTAGATAAATAGAGAATAGAATTTCAGATAATTGTCGGACCTGCGTGACGGACGATTTTAAACTAAGGAATAATAAATTTCATATCTGTCGGTGATGACCGTTGTCACTGGCTGATGTACTCACAGGAGTACAACTCTAGACGGCTTGAAGATGGTGCCATCGGTAGCACAATGCCAGCTGTACTCGATCATCATCGACGGTATGCTACGACAGGTATGACAATAGTATCATCAACCCTTTATTTGATCTACCAATAATAAGTTTGCTAAGAAGCAATATTTTATTGCAGATCCGACACCAGATGCTTTTAAATGGGAGAAGTCGTGTTGGAGGCAAACTGAAAGAAGCTTTGATTATTTCGACAAGTACGATAAAGACATCAGATGGATGACAAAATATTTTCATTTGTTCTGGGTGGCTGACAAAAAGACGGAATATTCGAGACAAGAAATACGTAGTATTATATTTTCCTCTTGGTGTGGAAATATCCACAGTGCCGACCACACTTATAAGTACTTTGAAAAGTTATGCGATGCGATTGATAACTTTGAAAAAGATAGCAAGCCTGCGGTCAAAAAGATTTACGACTTGGACAAGACAGGCGTGCAGGACTGGGAGTGGATGAACGTAAACAAATATCTGGAGAACAGATCTCCGATAGACATGCTCGGGCTGCACAGGTGGGTGCGCGAGCTGAACAAGCAGTACAACGACCATGTCTACGAAGATAGTAGGACAACTGTGACACATATGTCGTACAGCTCGATCCATCAGGGGACCAGCTTCAGGGGCAGCATCCCCGAACTGGAGTACAGCAGGGATAAGGCGAAGGTAGAGGAAACGGTGGGGTTCCCACTCAAGGACTTGAAGTCATTGAAGGAAGTGTTGATATCCTTCATAGAAACGGTGAAGCAATTCAGGAGCTACCGTCTATCGCCCTACGGACAGCAATACCGACCCATCACTGAATTCTACCTCAAGTGTATCACAGAAGAGTGCGGCTTCGTCGAAACCAACGATGATCCAGCTAACCATCCGAATATACGGCAAGTATTTCCTCGTTATTCCTAGGACGTACATCAATTACGAAGGTTCCCCTAAGAGAAATATCCTACTGGGGTTGAAGTCATAACGGATTTTCAAAAAATTCCGTCACGCAGGGGCTGCGTAAACTAAGCAGATTCCCCACGTGCTTTTGAAACACACTTTTGACTCATATCACAACATATACCCTATTTCTAAGTAAAAAAACTCCGCTACAACAGATGAGTAGAAGGAAGTGGGGAGGGGGGAGGGGTTACTGAAGGCTGACAACACAACATTACGAATAACTCGCTGAGTAACGAAAAAAAAGTCCGTCACGCAGGGGCTACGTAAACTAAGCAGATTTCCCACGTGAAGTTTTAGAGAATAGAGAAATCTCACGAAAGTCGAGCAATCAAGGAAACGGCCGAACTAGTTTTTGGCGGGAAAGTCACTCACGTCCGTTAACCGCCCAGATTTAATAAAAATGCAAATATCTCAGTTAATATTCAAGATAGAGAATAATGCTTCGAACAATATTTATAGTAAATTTAATTTGCAATAAGATTGATTCTGTACAATTTTTCGATCCGACGTACAGTAACGGAGATATTTCGATTTTTCGAAAATCCTCCCCACTAAACTCCCTCTCCTGGCCCGATTTCATCCGTTAAAGAACTTGATCTTTCCTTTTAATAAAACTACTAAGTATCGAGTTTGGTAAGGATCAAATAAAAATTGCGACCGCTAGAGCGGTAACAGATATATATATATATATATATATATATATATATATATATATATATATATATATATACAGTTTTGAACGGACCTCATTTTCGTCATCTCCTAGGTAGGATCGATGGACATTTGAAGAAAAAAGTCAAAAATTCCTGTCAAAAAGTCCAAAAAAAGTCATGAGTACAACCTCAATAGCTGATTTCCCTTAAGGGAAATCTGTTAAAATGAATACCGCAACATTTGTAAACAAGTAATAGTTTAACAAGATTGGTCCTATAACTTTTTACGATACGACTAAAAATAATTTTGAATTTTCGAACCCCCCCCCCCCCCTCTAAATCCCCACTATTCCAAGTCCTACTTCACCCAATAGCAAATACGATCTCTAGTGTTGACTGAAACAGTTAAATATCGAGCATCGTATACATAAAGGAAACTTCCTCAAAACAAGAACGTATCATCTTAATTAATGGCTTAATCGCGCAACTAATTTGCATATACCTCGCATACAGGTCTCTTGAAAACAATATATGGTATTTAAGCTATGAATAAAGATGTTCATGGTATAACAGCGTATTGTTAATATGACGTGAGTATGAGAAAGGGTTTCCTGAGACCTGAAAACTAATAAAGCCAAATATTTCTGTTAATATTCATGATAGAGAAACTATATATAGAATAACATTTATAGGCAATTAAATTTACAATAATATTGTTCATATACTCTTATATATATATATATATATATATATATATATATATATATATCATTTTGAACGTCAGCATATATTATGAACGTATATAGCATTTTCGTCATCTCCATGGTAGAATCAATGGATAGTTGAAGAAATATTTCTTAATAGCGTCGTAACAACAACCTCAGTAGCTGATTTCCCTTAAGAGGAACCTGTTAATAAAGAATTTGTTATGTCTACGTTAAAAATGATTTCAGGTTGGCTCCATCGAAGGCTATCTGCTACAGTGAAATGGAAAAACAATTCTACTTTCACTCAAATAACTTTGTCGACACTCTTCGAAAGAGGTATCCACAGAGATTCATGAAGATGCCCTTACACGTCAGAAACGAATATGGCTCTATGGTATGAATCAGTATATATATATATACTAGCTAAGGTACCCGGGTTCGCTCGGGAAATCATTAGAGGCTGAATATTGAGGGTATTTTTAAACCAATTATACTTCCTGTCTGGGCGTATTATTTTTCCATAAGGACAGCTGGGGTGGGCTTATAGAATAGAAAATTTAATTAAAAAGAGTAAATGAAAATGGGTACCAAATCAATCCCTCTCTACTGTTTGAGAAACCGTGAATAATTCAAATCATGATGATGGATAGCATTTATTATAATGAAATAGTACACATAGTTTAGAAATAGTCGGTTATAAGTAGAATGAAATTCCAATAGTGCCAGCATTGGGTTGGCCTCCGTGCGACTTTCCCTTCTGCTTGAGATTTATAACATCACTAATACGAATTATAAATAGAACTACTATATAAGTGGAAAAACAACATTATTATGCCTATAACAAATAAACATTAATTCATACAAATAGAACTGGTTACCCCCGCTATAGTTTTAGTGAATACCTCGTTTATACTTTGTTAAACGACAAAAGTGGATACATCAAAAGTAATTCTAAATAACAAATAAAAACCTTCAGTAATGTGCATGAGATAACAGGCTTCCCGGATAAACCCCCCCTGTGTCATCCACAGAAATGTTAACATAGCTTATTTTGATGGAGGAGAGGATGCAAATTCACATACCGAGTCTTGTTTAATTCGGTTGTTTTTTGCGGCCAATAAAATTGTTGACTTCCGCTATAAGTTTTTTCGTATATCTCGTTTATACTTCAGTATACGAAAAATGTATATATAACAAAAGCTACTTTAAATAACACAATAAGCAACGTATGTTACGGGCATCCGTTGAAAAACCAATGGGAAACGGAATATCCAAATTTTTCATTTCAGGCCTCCCTTATAACCCCAACTCCCGTTTGAACCTATAAATTTTAATATAGCTTATAATCATGGATGAATTAATGCTAATTCACATACCGCGTTTTGTTAAATTCGGTTCAGCCGTTAGTGCACAATAAAGTAGTTGGCTCCCGCTTTAGTTTTGGCTGAATACCTCGTTTATACTTCGTTTCAAAACAAAACTGAATATAACAATAGTTACTCTAAATAACAAAGTAAATAACTTTTGTTATATGCATATTTTCGGAAACCCCAATATGAAACAAAATAACGCTATTTTTAATTTCAGGCCTCCTTACAACCCCCACTCCTGCCCGTCCCTAGAAATGTTGGTATGGCTTGTTATATTGAAGGCGTTAGTGCCAATACACATACCAAGTTTTATTTAGTTCGGTTGATTCTTTTGTGCCAAATAAAATTGTTGACTTCCACTATAATTTGTAGGGTATAACTCATTTATACTTCGGTAAACGACGAAAGTGTATATAACAAAAGTTACTCTAACTAACAAAATAAATAACTTTTGTTATGTGCCTATTGTGCCGAAAAACCAATAGGAAACGAAATATCGCTATTTTTAATTTCAGGCCTCCCTTATAACCCCCACTCCTGTTCGTTTTAGAGAATATTAATATAGCCTAAAGTTATGCGTGAAAAGGTAACAAACAAACAAACATACACGAAAGAAACAAAATGCAGTTATGGTGTCTATGACATGTGAAACGAAAAGTTATCCTGAAATTTCGCGAAAAAAATCAATGTACAGACAGAGGTTACAATTTTATATATATATATATATATATATATATATATATATATATATATATATATAGATTAGGCTACTATATAGCGATCCCATTCAAATGCCGAACAGACCTACTGATTACACCACGAATACCTACTGATTTCACCACCTGAGAACCATCACTGAAATTATTGTTACTATTTGTATGACTCTCTTGTTTTGGTAGAAACATGTTTGTACGTTCATCACGACAAGAAGGCTGAGTTTCCCGGAGCTGAACACCTGGAAGGGATGCATGCGAGCAGTCTCCAACAAGCTCGAATGTGAACCATTGCAAGATGGACATCGTCCGGTCAGTTCAAACAAACTTATATACTTTTTTTTCTGGTTGTACTCATATCTATCTATCTATCTATCTATCTATCTATCTATCTATATATATATATATATATATATATATATATATATATATATATACTAGCGGACCCGACAGACGTCCTGTATGATAATTCAAGCGATTAGGATATTAAACAAATTACGAAATGAAAAACAAATGATATAATAATTTCATTACTCATTATTTTGAAATGATATCAATTTTTCTAAAAACAATTCGTTATAATCAATAATGTTCATATTGGAAAGAATTGTTGAGGATATCAATATTTCTATGCAAATTACTTGCTTCACACATTGTTATACGAAAAAATGTTTAAAACAAAAGCTACTTTTAATAACACAAAAAACAACTTTTGTTATGTGCAACTTTTGCCTAAAAATAAAAAAATAAATAGAAAATGAAATATCGCGAATTTTTTATTCAGGCCTCCCTTATAATCCCTACTCCCGTACGAACCTAAAAATTTTAATATAGCTTATAGTCATGGAAGTATTAATGCTAATTTACATATACAGTTTTATTAAGTTCGGCTCAATCGTTAGTGCCCAATACAATTGCTGGACTTTAATTTTTTAGTGTATATCTCGTTTATATTTTGTTATACGACAAAAGTGATATAACAGAAGTTAATCTAAATAACAACTTTTAACCTGTGCATATCTGCTGAAAACCCAATAGGAAACGAAATATCGCTATTTTTAATTAGGGGTCGTAAGGGAGCCCCTACTCCTGCTCCATCTGCCGGGCTGATTTGTGACTCTAAACCAACCAGGGCGTCACCTAAACGCGTACAAAAAAATTCATCCAAATCGGTCCAGCCGTTTAGGAGTTCAGTGACATGCACACGTACAGTAGAATTATATATATATATATATATATATATATATATATATATATATATATATATATATATACTAGCTCAGATACCCGGCTTCGCCCGGGAATTCATTTGAAGCTGGATGATGATGGTATTTTTTTGGCAAGGCTTTACTTTGCACAATATTTTGACATTTACCCTTCCCAGTGTTTAGAGTTAATACCCGTCGTTTCTGTGGATTTTTTAATAATAAAATTAATTTTTTATGTAAGACTTCACTGTCCTCCATATTGTCATATTTCCCGTTTCTCGTGCATTATGCATAGATTTAAAGAATTAAGGGCAAAATATTATAATAATATATTATAATTTGAATTAATTTTTCCAGGTGAGGTACCTGCACCCCATAGTCCATACCTAACCCCATCAGGAAACGAAATATCACTATTTTTAATTTCAGGCCTTCCTTATAACCCCCAACTCCTGCCCGTCCCTAGAAATGTTAGCATGGCTTATTATAAGGAAGGCGTTAGTTCTAATATACATCCCAAGTGTTTTATTTAGTTCAGTTGAGTCTTTTGTGCCAAATAAAATTGTTGCCTCCCGCTATAATTTTTAGCGTATAACGCCTTTATACTTCGTTATACGACGATAGTGTATATAACAAAAGTTTCTCTAAATAATAAAATAAACAACTTTTATTATGTGAATATTTGCCGAAACCACAAAGGAAACGCAATATCACTATATTTAATTTCAGGCCTCCCTTATAACCCCCACTCCTGCCCGTCTCTAGAAATGTTAGTATGGCTTATTATAAGGAAGGCGTTAGTGCTAATTCACATACCGAGTTTGGTTTAGTTCGGTTGGGTTTTTTGTGCCAAATAAAATTGTTGACTTCCGCAGTAGTTTTTAACGTATAACACATTTATACTTAGGTATACGAAAAAATTGTATATATTAAAAGTTACTCCAAATAATAAAATAAACATCTTTTGTTATGTAAATAATTGACGAAAATGCATTAGGAAACGAAATATTGCTATTTTATTTTCAGCCCTCTCTTATAACCCCCACTCCTGTTTGTCTCAGAGAATATTAACATAGCCTAAAGTCTAAGTTAGGTTAGTAATAATATACATACCAAGTTTCATAAAATTCGGTTCAACCGTTTATGCGTGAAAAGGTAACAAACGAACAAATAAACAAACAAACAGACACCAAAGAAACAAAATGCAGTTATGGTGTCTATGACATGTGAAACGAAAAGTTATCGTGAAATTTCGAGAAAAAAATCAATGTACAGACAGAGGTTACAATTTTATATATCTATATCTATATATATATATATATATATATATATATATATATATATATATATATATATTTTGAATGGACCTTATTTTTCGTCATCTCCTGGGTCGGATCTATCGCCATTTCAAGATTTGTTTGCGTCCTGAGTACAACCTTAAGCGAAATCTGCTAGCAGTGGTCAACAATTTTAGAGGGCACATACCGCTGAACGAAGCTCCACAGTATCTGAGTAGCACTAACTTTTATTAGTACATTATAGGTTGTATCTCTGGAATATGCTGGACGGTAGTGGAACCAATTGATCCTGATTATAGGTTGTATTGACATCTTTAGGTACGAACAAGAGTGGGGATTGTAAGGGAGGCTCTAGACAAATAAGTGTGATGTTTCGTTTTCTATTAAGTTTTAGAACAAAAATTACATAACAGTTATAAAAAATGACTTTGTTTATATAAAGATCTCGAATTATAATGTTAAAGGATGTAATTTTCATATAGGACTTGGTAAAGCGAATAATTTCTTCCATTGTAAGAATTTATTAATATTATCATGACAAACGACAAATATTCTTTAATGTCAATCATGAAATGCACAATGGTCAATGCATATTGTCCCGCCCCCCTCTCTCATAACCATTAATTAATTTGAAATATTAGTTTCCTCTTAAATGTATTCAATACTTTATTATTTAATAGGACATACGCTTTTAGTATTGTGAAGATAATGTAATAAGAATGGTTAACAAAATTTAATATAAACAGAACTGAGATCTTAAATAAGTAGTAGGTTGGCTAAACTGAGTGTAGGTAGGAGGGAGAGCTTCCTCACCAGTTCTAACCTTATCATCATAGTAATCTGCTTAAGCTATTGGCTACTCCTTACGATTACGAATATATTTATGTTCTGAGTGCATTAATAAAATTTTAGCATTTTAATACTGGGAGGATTTGAAGTGAGGAGAAATTATTTTATTGTAACATGAGCAATTATGCAACTCCCAGTTTATACACAGGTTTGTGCCAGTCATATTTTTCGGGGAATCCACAGATCAAGTTAAAACCAAGGTAGGTATAACATAAGGTAGCGCCATTCGGCAATAGCCAATCAGAATGCAGCAAGGTCTGCTACGTCACTAGGTGACAAAATTCGGAGCGGACAATATGATCAATATAATACCGTCAATATAAGCAGTTTTTGATTAATTTGGCGAATAGAAAATTGTTAAAATAGTATATGTCTGTAAATGATACAAATTACTTTAGTTGAATATATTTTATTTTAAATAAACCATGTACAAATTAGATTCCATTAAAAATAAATACATAATAGTTCCTTAAAATTGATATATATTGGGTTACATTTAAAAATTGTAATTTTTCTATGTAATTAACACAATACAAAGAAAAACTTTACTATAATAAGATGAAATGTTCAAAACATGAAAACAGTAATGACTACTATTATACAAACAAATTAAAGTTAATAACATTAAAACTAACCAAGCAATAAACAATGATATTCAGTTACCAGAATATAAATAAGTAAATTATTTTAAACATCAGCTAGTCAATATAGGTACACGATTTTTAAAGGCATCATTGGCATGTAGTCCTCCTCGATGCTTATATTTAGTCACGTGGAATCCTTGATTCCAGTAGCATCCTTGTGAAGAGAATGGATGTTGCACTGATGTTGGAGTGAATGCATTGAAACCGCACTGTCCCATAGAATAAATAACTGTGAAGGAAACATGTAATCTCATTAATGATGGAGCATGGGAAATAAACTCCTATAGTGCTCTATAGGAAACACTTCAAGAAAATAATTCTGATACTCAGATTTTAAAACTTATCTTTTTTTAAAAAAAAGCTGTCATTGGCATGTAGTCTGTCTTGTCCAAAACAGTTGCTGCTGCTTCTTTTAATTTCAATCTATTAGGAACATAGCCTAACAATTCTGCTTGTAAATTCCTTTCATAAACACCATCTCTGAAATATTCTGAACAAACCCGAGAAATATCAGGATTAAATTTCAAAGTTCCTCGTCTACACACGACTACCCACTGTTTCTTAATTTCTGGGTTTTTCGGGAACCGGTGATAAGATACAGACTTGCTTGATTTCCTGCGGTTGTTGGAACATGGTGCCACAGCATACTCACTCGGTATTTTGCAAAAAAATCAGTTATAACAACAGAAAATAAAAGAATTCACTAAAAAAACAACGATGCTCACGATGTAAACAAAGCTGAAAGTGTCAATTCGTTACGTCATGCGCCAAATCTGCAAAAAAGCTACCCTTCCAACCTCACATTGCTCAATGTTACATGTCACTTGATGCATTTACGTTAGGTAATATACTGTTCTTTTTATGAACAAAAAGGCGTTTTTTAATATGTTTTTCATATTTTAATGGCAAGGGCCAACAATAAAAAAACGTTTTTGCAAACTTTATTGATACTGACCTACATGTTTCGTGGCTTAAACGTCACTTCTTCAGGGGCTATCCATTACTGAAATGATTGTTTCCCTTTTACGCTCGTAGCGATTGCCCTCACTGGTCGTTGATACTCAACGTATTTTAATAGTTTTCCTTATTGTGCAGCCAAGGATAATGAAGTCGCCCTATACGACCCTTGAGGAGAGGAAAGGTAATGTGTTTGAGCTGTGCACCCTGCTGACCGGGTTGCTGATAGCAGCTGGCTACGATGCGTATTGTGTTGCGGGAACAGCAACCTGCCACAGGGCCTTCTATGGAAATACGGACGATGTCAGCCCTGACCACAGTGATGTAGAAGCTCCATCGGTAAGTAAACACAGCCGTCACTAACCTACAACGTCAGTCACGCAGGGGCTGCGTAATCTAAGCAGATTTCCCACGTGGAGTTTAGTATAAGATAAATCTACTTACATACTGTTAACACAACACCGCCTTGAATATTAAGTGAATAAATACAAACGGAAATAAGAAATGTTCCAATCAATTTCAATAACCTGCCGACAGGAAGCGATTGAAATGTAAACAAACAGATCTGCCAGCCTCACACCGGAATGAAAAACAATTACTGAAATATATCAGAATATTACATATTAATTTTATTGAGAACTATTTACTATATCTAGTACTGTAATTTTATAATGGGTCAGAATAATAGTTATCTCAATCAATCAAATTTTAGCAATCCAAGACCATAAGACAGGGGGGGGGGGTCCCCAGGACATATTTGCATGTATCTCGTATAATAAAGGTATCATGAATACAATATTTGATATTTAAGCTTCGAATAATGTGGTTTATTATATAATAGAGTATTGTTTATGTAACATGAATAGAAGTGGGGGTTTGCTGAAGGCTAAAACTGAAAAATGCAAATATCTCAGTTAATATTCAAGATAGAGAATAAATGTACTTAACAATAATTATAGTAAATTTAATTTCCAATAAGATTGGTTTTATACAATTTTTCGATCAGACATATAGTAACAGAGATATTTCGAATCTTCGAAATTCCTCCCCTCTAAACCCTCCTCCCTCTGATCCGATTACAGCCGTTAACGAACACGATCATTCTTTTTACATATAACGACTAAATATCGAGTTTGGTAACGATCAAACAATAATTGCGATCGCTAGAGCGGTAACATTCAAATACACACCCCACACACAAACACACACACACCCCACACCACACAGTTTTGAACGGAACTCATTTTCGCCATCTCCTAGGTAGGATCGATGGACATTTGAAGAAAACAATATAACCTCAATAGCTGATGTCGCTTAAGGGAAATCTGCTAAAAGGCTCTTATGAATATATGACTGGCATTGCATGCCAAAACTATTTTTTCATTCTCCTAGTTTTAACATTGGCTACGCTTCTTATATCTTCTTGTAATATATGCGTTTATTAGAAATGACCTACCATTTTCCTCCTTCAGCAGGTACCCCTTAAGGGAAATGTTTTATATATACAGGGTTGTGCAGAGGAAACGCATGTTTTTCGAACTGCTAGTACGCGGCAACGGGAGGGGGCATTGACCTTGAACAAATGTTGGTAGACGGCTACAACAATGCCGTTTCAGTCGCTATGGTGCGTTGGAGCGTACAACATCGTGTGTTCGTTGTAGAGCAGTTTTTCAGAAACAATGACTCTGTAGTCACAGTGCAACGTCTTTTCCGTCAATATTTTAGAGTTGGAGGTCGAGGTGCAGTGCCTGATCGAAATGCCGTACTCCGATGGGTTGCAGCGTTCAGAAGTACTGGTTCTGTGAAGAGTGTACATCAACAAGCCTCGCACACTCGATGACCTTAAGAATTCCATTCGTCAGGAAATTGAAGCTGTGCCAAATGAAATGTTGGAGAATTCAGTCCGTAATTTTCAGAAGAGGATCCAAATTTGTATGCAGCAAGAAGGACGTCATCTCAAAGACATTATTTTCCGAACCTAAATATGGTATGTAATTTCAAAAACTGCATTAAAAAACCTATCATTTAATACTTGTTTTTATTATTTTCAACCCATTGTATCCCAGTAATTCAATATTGAAAAACATGCGTTTCCTCTGCACAGCCCTCTATATATATATTTATATATATATATATATATATATATATATATATGTATATATATATGTGTGTGTGTGTGTGTGTGTGTGTGTGTGTATGTATATACCGCCTGAAACACGACTCAAACACTTGTTACAAACTGACACAATTAACGAGTGGCAACTTCAGTGGACAAGTACAACTTAAGTTCAGCACTTTAAGACATACATACCAAATATTTCAGAGCGTTTCAATACTAAAATTAATATGACTGACACAACTATATTCTATATAACACAAATAATAACAGGACATGGCTAAATTAATACATACTTACATAGATTCACACTAACAGACAATCCATTATGTCCTTGTGACTTCAGTACCAAACAATCGTACCAACATTTAATATACGATTGCAGACTTTTGACAGAAGAAAGACATTTTAAAACAGGCAGTGACAAAGAAATTAATGCATTGGCCTGTTGATGAACGAGTTTTATTTCAAAAATGAAAAAAGCACTTTGAACATTTATCAAATCATGGGAAACAGGAATAATTACTATGGGTAATTACTTCTGATTTTGTATTGGTTTGTACATTTTTTTTTCTGTTTTTTAATTGTTATTTACATCATTTATTTTTTTACTATTTATCTCAAACCTAATATTGGTTCTTCCTTGATCTTGATCTTTCTTTTTTCATAAAAGGACTAAATATGGAGATTTTTAACGATTAAACAATAATTGCGACCAATAGAGCGGTAACAGACAAATCTATATATATATATATATATACAGTTTTCAACGGACCTCATTTTCGTCATCTACTAGGAAGGATCGATGGACATTTGAAGAAAAATTTCGAAAATTCCGTCATGAGAACAACCTCAATAGCTGATTCAGGGAAATCTGCTAAAAAAATATAAATAAATAATTATATATATATATATATATATATATATATATATCCACGCATACGCACACACACACTACATTGTAGGTGGGATGACATGAGCTTGACATTGGAGGAGGTGGAAATCTGCTTAGCATACATGCAAATTGGACATTAAGCATGTTTCCCTTAAGGTAAATCAGCTATTTTCAATAGAGATTAGAGACAAGTGTGTAATGTATATGCAAGTAATTGTTTTTTTCATATTTCAATTATAGTGATTTTAAACCTTTAAAATCACTATAATTCAAATTAATCCTCCACTATCTTTGGGATCCTATAGTATGCATTCTGCAGGCGATTCTGTTATTGAAAATTCCTAATAAATTATCTAAAGTAACATGTCTTTGTATACTATCATATTACATAATCCAACTTGTATCTTTTATTCGGATGACTAAATATTGTAATAATCTAACCTTATATAGTAGGTTATCACTGACTAATCCGGTTAAAACATGCAGATAATATTTGTTACTAATCTGTATTAGAAATGGCTTATTTACCTTAAGGGAAATCTGCTAAAAGCCCAATTATCGTGTGCTGCGTAAGCGTAGCAGATTTCCCACTTGCTCCAACGTCATGCTCACGATGACATCCAACCTACAGTGTAGTGGAGTCAGAGAGAAATAATTTGAAAAGTTTATTGTGGCACACGTTATTAACAGAATTCTCATAAGGGAAATCAGCTATTGAGGTCGTACTCATGACGTGATTTTCGAAACATTTCCTCAAATGTCCATCGATCCTACCCAGGAGATGACGAAAATGAGGTCCTTTCAAAATTATATATATATATATATATATATATATATATATATATAGTACATAACCAATCTTATTGCAAATTAAATTGTTTTATGTTAAATTGTGTTGTTTTATGTATGTATATATTATATATATATATATATATATATACTAGCTCAGATACCCGGCTTCGCCCGGGAATGGATTTGAGGCTGAATGGTGATAGTAATTTTTTGGCAAGGCTTTAATTTGCGCAATATTTTCACATTTACCCGTCCCAGTGTTTAGGGTTAATACGCGTTTTTGGCATTTGTTAATAATAAAATTATTTTTTTAAGTAAGTCTTCACTGTCCTCCAAATTGTCATATCTCCCGTCTCTTGTGCATAATGCATAGATTTCAGTTATTAATGACAAAATATTAACATAGATTTGAATCAATTTTTCCAGGTGAGGTACCTCATAGTTCAAATTGGAATGAATTGTTGAGTATACCAATATTTCTACGCAAATTACTTGCTCCACACATTGTTCCTGGAGAAATGTATAAAACAAAAGTTAATCTAAATCACAAAATAAACAACTTTTGTTATGTTCATATTTGCCGAAAAACGAATAGAAAACGAAATACCACGATTTTTAAATTCAGGCCTCCCTTACAACCCCCACTCCTGCCCGTCCCTAGAAACGTTGGTAGGGCTTGTTATAATGAAGGTGCTAGTGCTAATACACATACCGAGTTTTATTTATTTCGGTTGGGTCTTTTGGCCCAAATAAAATTGTTCACTTCCGCTATAGATTTTAACGTATATCTCGTTTATAATTCGGTATACGAAAAAAGTGTATATAACAAAAGTTACTCTAAATAATAAAATAAACAACTTTTGTTGTGTTCATATTTGCCTAAAAACCAATAGGAAATATCGCTATTTTTAATTTCTGGCCTCCCTTATAACCCCCACTCCTGTTTGTCTCAGAGGATATTGATATAGCCTAAAGTCTAAGTTGGGTTAGTAGTAATATACATACCAAGTTTCATAAAATTCGGTTCAGCCGTTTATGCGTGAAAATGTAACAAAGAAACAAACAGACACCAAAGAAACAAAATGCAGTTATGGTGTCTATGACATGTGAAACGAAAAGTTATCGTGAAATTTCGCGAAAAAAATCAATGTACAGACAGAGGTTACAATTATATATATATACTAGCTCAGATACCCGGCTTCGCCCGGGAATTGATTTGAGGCTGAATGGTGATGGTATTTTTTTGGCAAGGCTTTACTTTTCACAATATTTTGACATTTACCCGTCCCAGTGTTTAGGGTTAATACCCGTTGTTGGCATTTGTTAACAATAAAATTAATTTTTTATGTATGTCTTCACTGTCCCCCAAATTGTCATATTTCCCGTCTCCTGTGCATTATGCATAGATTTCAGTTATTAAGGACAAAATATTAACAAAGATTTGAATTAATTTTTCCAGGTGAGGTACCTCATAGTTCAAACTGGAATGAATTGTTGAGCATATCAATATTTCTACGCAAATTAATTTATAAACACATTGTTCCTGGAGAAATGTATAAAAAAAAAAAAAAAAAAAAAAAAAAGTAAATCTAAATAACAAAGTAAACAACTTTTGTTACGTGTATGTTTGTCGAAAAACATATAGACAATGAAATATCGCAAATTTTTATTTCAGGCCTCCCTTATAACCTAAGAAGAATTAATGCTAATTGGCATACCGAGTTTTTTTAGTTCGGTTTAATCATAAGCGCCCAATGAAATAGTTGACTCCCTCTTTAGTTTATAGTGTATATCTCGTTTACACTTTGTTGAAAGATAAAAATGAATATGACTAAAGTTACTCTAAGTAACAAAGTAAACAACTTTTGTTATGTTCATATTTGCCGAAAAACGAAAAGAAAACGAAATACCCCTATTTTTAAATTCAGGCTTCACTTACAACCCCCACTCCTGCCCGTCCCTAGAAATGTTGGTATGGCTTGTTATAATGAAAGCGTTAGTGCTAATACACATACCGAGTTTTATTTATTTCGGTTGAGTCTTTTGTCCCAAATAAAATTGTGGACGTCGGCTATCACTTTTAATCGTATAACGCTTTTATAATTAGGTATACGACAAAAGTGTATATGACAAAAGTTTCTCTAAATAATAAAATAAACAACTTTTGTTATGTGCATATTTGCCAAAACCCCAATAGGAAACGATATATCACCATTTTTAATTTCAGGCCTCCCTTATAACCCCCACTCCTGCCCGTCCTTAGAAATGTTAGAATGGCTTATTATAAGGAAGGCGTTAGTACTAATTTACATACCGAGTTTTGTTTAGTTAATACCAACCTACATACGGAAGATCGTTTAGTTCGGTTGAGTCTAGCTCAGATACCCGGCTTCGCTCGGGAATTCATTTGAGGCTGAATGGTGATGGTATTTTTTTGGCAAGGCTTTACTTTGCACAATATTTTGAAATTTACCCGTCCCAGTGTTTAGTTTAAATACCCGTCGTTTCTGTGGATTTTTTAATAATAAAATTATTTTTTTATGTAAGACTTCACTGTTCTCCATTTTGTCATATTTCCTGTTTCCTGTGCATTATGCATAGATTTGAATTATTAAGCACAAAATATTAACATACATTTGAATTAGTTTTTCCCGGTGAGGTACCTTGTAGTTCCAAAGAATTGTTGAGCAAATATCACTAAATAATAAAATAAACAACTTTTGTTATGTACATATTTGCCGAAACCCCAATAGGAAACGAAATATCACTATTTTTAATTTCAGGCCTCCCTTATAACCCCCACTCCTGCCCGTCCCTAGAAATGTTAGTATGGCTTATTATAAGGAAGACGTTAGTGCTAATTCACATACCGAGTTTGGTTTAGTTCGGTTGAGTCTTTTGTGCCAAATAAAATTGTTGACTTCTGCTATCACTTTTTATCGTATAACTCTTTTATAATTAGGTATACGACAAAAGTGTATATGACAAAAGTTTCTCTAAATAACAAAATAAACAACTTTTGTTATGTGCATATTTGCCAAAACCCCAATAGGAAACGAAATATCACTATTTTTAATTTCAGGCCTTCCTTATAACCCCCACTCCTGCCCGTCCCTAGAAATGTTAGAATGGCTTATTATAAGGAAGACGTTAGTGCTAATTCACATACCGAGTTTTATTTAGTTAATACCAACCTACATACGGAAGATTGTTTAGTTCGGTTGAGTCTTTTGTGCCAAATAAAATTGTTGACTTCTGCTATCACTTTTTATCGTATAACGCTTTTATAATTAGGTATACGACAAAAGTGTATATAACAAAAGTTACTCTACATAACAAATTAAAAAACTTTTGTCATGTGCATAATTGCCGAAAATGCAATAGGAAACGAAATATCACTATTTTTAAATTCAGGCTTCCTTTACAACCCCCACTCCTGCCCGTCCCTAGAAATGTTGGTAAGGCTTGTTATAATGAAAGTGTTAGTTCTAATACACATACCGAGTTTTATTTATTTCGTTTGGATCTTTTGTCCCAAATAAAATAGTTGACTTCCGCAGTAGTTTTTAACGTATATCTCGTTTATAATTCGGTATACGAAAAAAGTGTTTATAAAAACGGTTACTCTAAATAATAAAATAAACAACTTTTGTTATGTTCATATTTGCCGAAAAACCAATAGGAAATATCGCTATTTTTAATTTCTGGCCTCCCTTATAACCCCCACTCCTGTTTGTCTCAGAGGATATTGATATAGCCTAAAGTCTAAGTTGGGTTAGTAGTAATATACATACCAAGTTTCATAAAATTCGGTTCAGCCGTTTATGCGTGAAAAGGTAACAAACAAACATACACGAAAGAAACAAAATGCAGTTATGGTGTCTATGACATGTGAAACGAAAAGTTATCGTGAAATTTCGCAAAAAAATCAATGTACAGACAGAGGTTATAGTTATATATATATATTCATTTGAGGCTGAATGTTGATGGTATTTTTTTGGCAAGGCTTTATTTTGCACAATATTTTGACATTTACCCGTCCCAGTGTTTAGGGTTAATACCCGTCGTTTCTGTGGATTTCTTAATAATAAAATTAATTTTTTATGTAAGACTTCACTGTCCTCCATATTGTCATATTTCCCGCTTCCTGTGCATTATGCATAGATTTGAATTATTAAGGACTAAATATTAACATACATTTGAATTAATTTTTCCAGGTGAGGTACCTTGTAGTTCATATTGAAAAGAATTCTTGAGCAAATTTCTCTAAATAACAAAATAAACAACTTTTGTTATGTACATATTTGCCGAAACTACAACAGGAAACAAAATATCAATATTTTTAATTTCAGGTCTCCCTTATAACCCCCACTCCTGCCTGTCCCTAGAAATAGTATGGCTTTTTATAAGGAAGGCGTTAGTGCTAATACACATAGTGAGTGTTTTATTTAGTTCGGTTGAGTCTTTTGTGCCAAATAAAATTTTTCACTTCCGCTATAATTTTTAGCGTATATCTCGTTTATAATTCGGTATACGAAAAAAGTGTATATAACAAAAGTTACTCTAAATAGCAAAATAAACAACTTTTGTTATGTTCATATTTGCCGATAAACCAATAGGAAACGAAATATCGCTATTTTTAATTTCTGGCTTCCCTTAAAACCCCCACTCCTGCCCGTCCCTAGAAATGTTGATATGGCTTCTTATAATGAAAGCGTTAGTGCTAATACACTTACCGAGTTTTATTTATTTCGGTTGGGTCTTTTGTCCCAAATAATATTGTGTACTCCAGCTATAGTCAAGCGTATAACTCATTTAAACTTCGGAATACGATTAAAGTGTTTATGACAAAAGTTACTCTAAATAACAAAATAAACATTTTTTGCTATGTGCATATTTGCGAAAAAAACAATAGAAAACGAAATATCGCGACTTTTAATTTCAGGCCTCCCTTATAACCCCCACTCCTGTTCGTCTCAGAGAAAATTAATATAGCCTATCTCTCAAGTTGGACCAGACTGCTCACGGTGTGCCAATTTAATTTAAAATCGGTTAAGTAGTTTAGGAGTCCATCGCGGACAAACATCGTGACAGGAGATTTATATATATATATATATATATATATATATATATATATATATATATCATTTTTTAATTTACAGCGTTAATAAATCTTTGTTATCGCATGTTATGAATAACCAACTCAACGTATCAGGAACCGTCAACCTTAAATACCAAATATTGTTTTCAACAAATCGTTTCTTGGTGAGATGCAAATACGTTCTGATGCCAACCACCCCCCCCCCCTCTTTTGTTCTGGGACTGATAAAAGTAGAGTGATTGCGATTTAAATTATTTTGGTTCTTTATAAATTGAATCACTAGATATAGTAATATAGTAGTTACTTACAATTGCTGAGGTTATTAAAATATAATTTGACTGAAAGATATCTCATTGCCAGTTGTATTTTTTCATATTTCATATTCACGGTGGTTTTAAGTGTAAAAGTATGTATATTTATCTATTGTCAAAATCCACGTAGGAAAACTGCTTAGTTTACGCAGCTCCTGCGTGGCGGGCTTTTAATTGTTGGTAATTTCGCGAAAATCGCGTCAGGAGTACAATATCTGGTTTTATTTAAGGGGACATTTTTTTTCCTCATTCCCTCCCAATTAAGAATCATTGAAGACGTGGAGAAATGTGATTAAGAAAATTTTAAATAAATTTAATATTTATTCCTGATTATTCTAGTTCTAAACGGAGGGTCATTAGCAGACGAAAAGGTTTATATTACATATACAAAGTATACAGTCTTAAGGAACTTGAATAGGTAATGAACAGTATTTTCTTCATTCTTCAGAATTTCGTGTAAGGTATCAGAGATTTGATATATTCTGCCTGTCTTGTTGTAGAAAAGGCAAAGTACTAACACTTGATCTACTGCTAATTTTGACTTACAATTTAAAATAAGATTTTTTACATGATAATTATTTGTACCGTCTGGCCAATTCTTACAGGAGTCAGTACGACTTCTTCGCGGGGGTTACTTATGAATGACGTTTCTCATTTCCTGATATCTGCTTCAATTTTTACTAAATTGTAATTTGATTATAACCATCTTGTGTACCACTATTGGTCCAAAACTCTTCGAACTTATTTTTGGAAGTCTTCTGGAGATCCACTATCGATGGTTGCACAGTTATTAGAATTGCGAGCATTAGTGACTTCTATATCTGCGTTCAAATTGATTTTAATATTTTTAAAGAATGGCAAATTCAAGAATATTATTTCTTTACCTTCTTTTCATTTTGTAACATAAGTTATATATAGTTAAGATTATAGGGTTTTTAAAGTAAATTGTTTTTAATGGCCAATAGGGAGTAGAGTGAATCATTAACAATTATGTTATCACCTGATATTTATGACTTTTAATGCCTCCAAAATTGCACACGTCTCCCCTTAGAAGATGAAATTAGCTTCGTGAAACTTATATTTGCTAACGTGAGAACAGACTACGCCAACTTCTTCTGATTTAAGAGTGTAATATTGGATGTAGTCGCTATATTTTTCAATTTGTTCCTAAACTAAAACTGATATTATTGTTGCCCAAGTTGAATTTATTTTGAAGTTTATTAAGTGTAATTGAATTGAAAATTATACTTTCTCCATGGAGGTCGGTGTTCTTCATGAGCTTTGATGAAATCGGAGAAAATAGAATTTAAACTGTTTATTACGGTGATGTCACGAGATTGAAAGATGTATTTCCTTTTTCACCATCAGAAATTTAAGTTGGTGAACCTGCCCTAGTCTTCAGGGGAATTTATCAAGAAATTTAATAATAATAGTTTCATTTGAATTTTAATGAAACGACATTTCGCCATATACTCATTCATTAAGTTGCTGTTTAATATGGTGAGGTCACGGCATTGAAAGATTTATTTCCTACTTCACCATCAGAAATTTAAGTTGGTCTTCAGGGGGAATTTTTATAGAAATTTAATAATAATAGTTTAATTTGAATTTTAATCAAACATCATTTCGCCATGTACTGATTAATTAAGTTGCTGTTTAATATGCTGAGGTCACGGCGTTGAAAGATGTATTTCTTACTTCACTTTCAGAAGTTTAAGTTGGTCTTCGGGGGGAATTTTTCTAGAAATTTAATAATAATACTTTCATTTGAATTTTAATCAAACATCATTCCGATATGTACTGATTCTTAATGTTGCTTACTCTCCTTGAGAAATACCTACACCCCAATATAACACGGATATTCTCTTTTCTCTAGAGACTAAAAGTACTAACAAATATATCACGTTGATATGGCTGCCAGGA
The DNA here is from genome assembly GCA_019009955.1 of Riptortus pedestris. Lineage (NCBI taxonomy): Eukaryota > Metazoa > Arthropoda > Insecta > Hemiptera > Alydidae > Riptortus > Riptortus pedestris. The sequence goes on from CM032231.1 coordinate 19,871,912, forward strand.
CATGAAGACATATTACTTAGTACTATTGCAAATCATCAAGCAAAAATAGCTTCCAAGGTATCTAGGCCTGGCACTAATTTAATTAATTCATCGTACTTTGTGATGTAACGTCCACATTGGGTTCGTTCCAAACGGACTACTACCCTAAGACAGATTAAATGCCTAGACGAATGCGTGGAAAAATGTACACTTCAATTTAGAACAAGTCGTAATTACTAGACTACGTATAGGACAAACTCCAATCACAAATTATTATTTTTAATGTGACGCACTGACTGACCAATATGTGAACAGTGCAACGTACCTCTGGCAATGAACTGCAGACTTCGTAGACATCTTTAATGCCACACACGACTTTTAAGTTAGTCCATACATCAATACTATACAACAAGATTTCACTGAGAGCTACTGTATATATATATATATATATATATATATATATATATATATATATATATATATATATATATTTGTCTGTTACCACTCTAGCTGTCGCAATTTTTGTTTGATCGTTACCAAATTCGATATTTAGTCGTTTTATGTAAAAAGAAAGATCAAGTTCGTTAACGGCTGAAATCGGACCAGTGGGAGGGAGGGGGAGGGGTGTAGAAGAGAGGATTTTCGAAAATTCAAAATATCTCCGTTACTATGCGTGAGATCGAAAAATTGTACAGAATCAATCTTATTGCAAATTACATTTACTATAAATATTGTTATATACATTTATTCTCTATCTTGAATATTAACCGAGTTATTTGAAGTTTTATTAAATCGGGGCGACTAACGGACGAGTGACTTTCCCGCCAAAAGCTAGTTCGGCCGTTTCCTTAACTCCTTAAATTTCTCTATTGTAAAACATCACGTGGGAAATCTGCTTAGTTTACGCAGCCCCTGCGTGACGGACTATTTTATATTTCGGCTTGTTTCTCGTAGTTCACATATTTCCAAATTTATCTTTGTTATTCTTATTTTCCTCCTCTTGTATTTTCATTATTATTATTTATACACGTACACTAGTATGGCTAATTTAGATGGGTTATCTACAGGTTACCTCCCTTTTCTAGCCGGGATGGGACTATTTATTTTATTTTAATTATAAATGACATATTTGTTTAAATACAAGTTCCTTTTTAACGGAAATGATACTTTATTGCCTTTCGCCTAAAGATCATTGCTTGGCTCATATTACGGACTTTGTTATTATTCTTGAATTTATAATGTTAACCCTTTTCTATCCCAACCTGGATAGAAAAGGGTGGTAACCAGTAGATACCCAATTAGCCTCAGTTGCAAAAAGTGGACGTTAATAAATAATAATAATAATTATATATTAATGGAAAAAGATAATTTAAAGATGTACTGGGACGAAGCGATGATAACTGACCATACTGTGCACCATAACAAACCGGATATTCTCATTATTTACAAGATCAATAAGACTGCTGATATTATTGACATTGCAGTACCCAATGATGAGAATATTCGAAAATGCCATGCCGAAACATTAAGAAAATATCAAGAATTGGCTATAGAGCTCAAAGAGGTACACAAACTGAAATCTGCCATAGTTACGCCTATTATAGTTAGTTCAAATGGACTCGTGCCAAAAACAACAATAGCAGGCATCAAGAATTTAAATCTGCCAACAGCAATTATAAAAGAAGCACAGCAAGGAGTACTTCTTGATACTGCCAGAATTGTCCGAAGATTTTTAAATTCCCCATAACATGTCACAATCACAAACTCCATATCGGTTGGGGTACTTTCCCCCGATATGGATTTTATTCCTTAATGGAGTTTTTACTGAGTATAAACCTCCCCTATAATAATAATATAATGTTAACTACCTGTTCTTGAGTTTTAAAAATATAAATGATTTTTTTTGTTAACATAAAAATTCATGATTTTTGAATGTGCATATGCAACAAATTATTAATACCACCAAACTCCTTATGCCCCCAATATATAAATATTAATTGTTCAGTTATGTTTCAGGTGAATCGCTACGAACAATATAATTTGATTCCACCGTTCAGTTCGAGGTGGTTCCGAGACTCTACGGCTTTTTATGATCCCATACCTTATGAAAAAATGGAAGTGTGTAGAGTAAATCGAGGAAAAAAGAAATTATTTATGGAGGAATACAAAACATGGCCAAAGACTGACAGAGAAGTGCTCGCAGAGTATGATAAAAAGGCAAGATTTTCTTACATTTCACTATTATATACTGTGTATATATACAATTACAACTTCTCTAGTTTAAAAACTAAATTATTTTATTAACAACCACTTTTTAAAACTAAGGCTTATTTGGACGGATTTTCTACGGGTTACCACCCTTTGCTAGCTAGCGTGGGACTAAGAATTTTATTTAATGAATTTAGTCACTAAATAAATTCTCTTGCCCAGGCGGGAATCGAACTCCCCACTCTAGGTACGCCAGTTACTTTTGATGAAGATCACAGATTTATTTTAAAAATAAAATTATTTATTAAAGTCCTCTTTTTGCAATTAAGGCTAATTGGGACGGGCTATCTACAGGTTAGCACCCTTTCCTAGCCGGGGTGGCACCCAGGATATTATTTAATTTTCGTCACTAAATAATTTCCTTTTCCCAGGCGAGAATCGAACTCGCCACTCTAGGTTTATCATGTGAGACAAAGGTCAACGCTTTAACTCACATGGCTAACCTGAGGAGGTAATATATAGATCATAAGGGAGAATAATAACAGTTATTACAACAAGTGATCATATTACTAAAAAAGTCCCAGGTTTCCCACTTGCGTCACGTATTTGCATTTATCTCAAGACGTAAAAGTACAAGAAGAACAATATTTGTTATTTAGGCTTGAAATAATGTGCTTCATAATATAACAGTTTATTGTTAATATGAAATGAGTAGGAATGGGGTTTTACTGAATGCTGAAAACTAAGAAATGCAAATATCTCGGTTAATATTCAAGATAGTGAAAAAAACGCACAGAACAACATTTATAGAACATTACATTTGCAATGAGACTGGTTGTAAATAATTTTTCGATCGGCAGTATAATAACGATGAAATAGGGAAGAAATCCCCCCCCCCTCTAAACATCTACCCCACTGGTCCGATTGTAGCCGTTAACGAACTTGTTCTTCATATTTACATAAAACTTCTAAATATCGAGTTTGGTATCGTTCAGATAAAAATTGCGACCAATAGAGCACTAACAGACAAATATATATATATATATATATATATATATATATATATATATACTAGCTAAGGTACCCGGCTTCGCTCGGGAAATCATTTAAGGCTGAATGATGATAGTATTTTTTTGGGGAAGGCTTCAATGTTTACTACACTTCCGTCGGCGCACATTGTTTTCCTGTGAGGGTCAGGCAGGCGACTTATAAATAAGAAATTTTATATTTGAAGAATAAATAAAAATGTGTTCCTAATCTATCCCTTGCCATTTTTTAACTCACCTTTTTGAATACTTCAAACCATAATCATGGATAGTATTTATTCCAATTAAATATCGTCTATAATGAAACTTATTTCCTGTCAAAAACCAATCCGAGCACATATAGTTTAAGCATAGTTTAGCACGTAAGGTTATATTCATAATAGTAGATCTCAGTGGTAATCACTTCCCGTAATGCCCAGCATTTCACAGGAAATTAGTAAACTCAATTAACTCTATTAGCCTCCGTCTATTTCCGCTCTCGCATGAGGTATCAACACTCTTCTCCTTAAATTATTAATTCAAAATATTATTGTAATAATTTATCTACCTGATGGCATTAAATAATAGTGTTACCCTAAAAATAATTTCAATTATATTCAAAAAGCTAGTCGAGGGGAAGAGATCGTAGTCGTCCCTGCAACTTAAGTAATACTTTAAACAATCATATCGAGTTTAAGAGCATTTTGTCTTTTTTCATAATGACATTAACGTTTAATTGTGATGATAGTACATATTTGTTTCAATAACATGAAGATATCGGAAATAAGATAGTATATAACCAAAATCAATGAGTTTGATTCCCTACTACTTCCCCTATCACTCCTTGAGGAAATTCAGCACGATTTTCTTTAATTATACATTATACAAATTAAATAATGGAAATGCTCCTATAGTTTAAATTTCTATTGGAAATAAATAATAAAGTTATTTTCTAGGGAAAATAAATAAATGAGGCGAATGGGGAGGGGGATTTATAATCTCACTAATCCGAATCATACTTAGTACTAAATAATCGAAATAGATAAGGCTAAAACATAACATCATTTGTCATAATATGCCTATATTAAAAACACTTAAATAAGTACTAATAAAATCGTCGACTCCCGCTATAGATTTAGCTTATATCCCTTATTTACTTCATTTTACGACATAAGTGAATGAAACAAAAGTTGCTCTAAATAACAAAGTAAACAACTTTTGTTATGTGCACCTTTGCCGAAAAACAAATAGAAAATGAAATATCGTGAATTTTTACTTCAGGCCTCCCTTATAACTCCCACTCCCGTTCGAACCTAAAAATTTTAATATAGGTTATAATCATGGGAGAATTAATGCTAATTGACATAACGAGTTTTGTTAAGTTCGGTTCAATCGTTAGCGCCCAATACAATAGTTGACTCCCGCTTTAGTTTATAGTATATATCTCGTTTATACTTCGTTAAAAGTCAAAAATGAACATCACAAAAGTTACTCTAAATAACAAAATAAACAACTTTTGTTAGGTTCATATTTGCTGAAAAACGAATAGAAAACGAAATACCGCTATTTTAAATTCAGGCCTCCCTTACAACCCCCACTCCTGCCCGTCCCTAGAAATGTTAGTATGGCTTATTATAATGAAAGCGTTAGTGCTAATACTCATACCGAGTTTTATTCATTTCGGTTAGGTCTTTCGTCTCAAATAAAATTGTTCACATACGTTACAGGTTTTTGCGTATATCTCGTTTATACTTAGGTATGCGACAAAAGTGTATATAATAAAAGTTACTCTAAATAACAAAATAAACAACTTTTGTCATGTTTATATTTGCCGAAAAACCGATAGGAATCGAAATATCGCTATTTTTAATTTCAGGCCTTCCTTATAGCCCCCACGCCTGTTCGTCTCAGAGGATATTAATATAGCCTAAAGTCTAAGTTGGGTTAGTAGTAATATTCATACCAAGTTTCATAAAATTCGGTTCAGCCGTTTATGCGTGAAAAGGCAACAAACAAACAAACAAACAAACACACACCAAAGAAACAAAATGCAGTTATGGTGTCTATGACATGTGAAACGAAAAGTTATCGTGAAATTTCGAGAAAAAAATCAATGTACAGTCAGAGGTTACAATTTTATATATAGAGATATACATATATATATATATATATATATATATATATATATATATATATATATATATATATATATATATACTAGCTCAGATACCCGGCTTCGCCCGGGAATTCATTTGAGGCTGAATGGTGATAATATTTTTTTGGCAAGGCTTGACTTTGCACAATATTTTGACATTTACCCGTCCCAGTGTTATACGGGGTAATACCCGTCGTTTCTGTGGATTTATTAATAATAAAATTAATTTTTTATGTAAGACTTCACTGTCCTCCATATTGTCATATTTCCCGTTTCCTGCATTGTGCATAGATTTGAATTATTAAGGACAAAATATTATCATACATTAAAATTAATTTTTCCAGGTGCTGTTCCTGGTAGTTCATATTGAAAAGAATTGTTGAGAATATTTCTCTAAATAACAAAAAAAAAAATTTTGGTATGTGCATTTTTGCCGAAAAACCAATAGGAAAAGAAATAAAGCTATTATTAATTTCAGGCCTCTCTTATAACCCCCACTCCTGCCCGTCCCTAGAAATGTTAGTATGGCTTACTATAAGGAAGGCGTTAGTGCTAATTGACATACCGAGTTTGGTTTAGTTCGGTTGAGTTTTTTGTGTCAAATAAAATTGTTGTGTTCCGCAGTAGTTTTTAACGTATAACTCATTTATACGTAGGTATAAGACAAAAGTGTATATAACAAAAGTTACTTCAAATAAAAAAATAAACAACTTTTGTTATGTGTATAATTGCTAAAAATGCAATAGGAAACGAAATACCGCTATTTTTAAATTCAGGCCTCCCTTATAACCCCCCCTCCTGCCCGTCGCTAGAAATGTTGGTATTATAATGAAAGCGTTAGTGCTAATGCACATACATGGTTTTATTTATTTCGGTTGGGTGTTTTGTCCCAAATAAAATTGTTCACTTCCGCTATAGGTTTTAGCGTATATCTCGTTTATAATTCGGTATACGACATAAGTGAATATAATAAAAGTTACTCCAAATAACAAAATAAACAACTTTTGTTATGTGCATAATTGCCTAAAATTCTATAGGAAACGAAATATTGCTATTTTTAATTTCAGGCCTCTCCTACAACCTCCACTCCTGCTCGTCTCTAGAAATAATGGTACAGCTTATTATCATGAAGGAGTTAGTGTTAATTCACATACGGAATTTCATTTAATTCGGTTGGGTCGTTTGTCCCAAATAAAATTGTTCACTTCCGCAATAGGTTTTAGCGTATATCTCGTTTATTATTCGGTATACGAAAAAAGTGTATATAACAAAAGTTACTATAAATAACAAAATAAACAACTTTTGTTATGCGCATAATTGCCGAAAACCCAATAGGAAACGAAATATCGCTATTTTTAATTTCAGGCCTCCCTTACAACCCCCACTCCTGCTCGTCTCTAGAAATAATGGTACAGCTTATTATCATGAAGGAGTTAGTGTTAATTCACATACGGAATTTCATTTAATTCGGTTGGGTCGTTTGTCCCAAATAAAATTGTTCACTTCCGCAATAGGTTTTAGCGTATATCTCGTTTATTATTCGGTATACGAAAAAAGTGTATATAACAAAAGTTACTATAAATAACAAAATAAACAACTTTTGTTAAGCGCATAATTGCCGAAAACCCAATAGGAAACGAAATATCGCTATTTTTAATTTCAGGCCTCCCTTATAACCCCCACTCCTGTTCGTCTCAGAGGATATTAATATAGCCTAAAGTCTAAGTTGGGTTAGTAGTAATATACATACCAAGTTTCATAAAATTCGGTTCAGCCGTTTATGGGTGAAAAGGTAACAAACAAACAAACAAACAAATAAACAAACAAACAAACAAACAGACACCAAAGAAACAAAATGCAGTTATGGTGTCTATAACATGTGAAACGAAAAGTTATCGTGAAATTTCGCGAAAAAAAGCAATGTACAGACAGAGGTTACAATTTTATATATATATATAGATATATATATATAAAATTTAGAGTAACTTTTGTTATATACACTTTCGCCGTATACCTAAATATAAATGAGTTATACGCTAAAACATATAGCGGGAGTCAACAATTTTATTTGGCACAAAAGAATCAACCGAACTAAATAAAACTCGGTACGTGTATTAGGACTAACGCCTTCATTATAACAAGCCATACCAACTTTCAAGGGCGGGCAGGAGTGGGGGTTGCAAGGGAGGCCAGAAATTAAATATAGCGGTATTTCGTTTCCTATTGGTTTTTCGGCAAACATGAACAAAAGTTGTTTATTTTGTTATTTAGAGTAACTATTGTTATATACACTTTTGTCGTATACCGAATTATAAACGAGATATACGCTAAAACCTATAGCGAAAGTGAACAATTTTATTTGGGACAAAAGACCCAACCAAAATAAATAAAACTCAGTATGTATATTAGCTCTGACGTCTTAATTATCATAACCCCTACCAACATTTCTAGGGACGGGCAGGAGAGGGGGTTGTAAGGGAAGCCTGAAATTAAAAAAAAAAACGGTATTCCTTTTTCTACTGGTTTTTCTGCAAATATGCACATGAGAAAATTTGTTTATTTTGTTATTTAAAGTAAATTTGTAATATTCACTTTTGCTGTATAAACGAGATATACGTTAAAAACTAAAGCGGAAGCCAACAATTTTGTGGGGCACAAACGATTTAACCGAATTCAACACAACTTGGTATGTGAATTAGCATTAATTCTTCCATGACAAACGGGAGTAGTGGTTATGAGGAAGCCCTGAAATGAAAAATTGTGAAATTTCATTTCCTATTAGATTCTCGGTAAACATGCACATAGCAAAAGTTCTTTACTTTTATAATTTAAAGTAACTTTTGTTGTTTTCACTTTTGCCGTAAATGAAATAAACATGGGATATTCGCTAAAACTATAGTGGGAGTGCTTATTTAAGTGTTTTTAATATATGCATATCATGACAAAAAATGTTATGTTTTAGTCTTATATGATAGTTGTAAGTATGATTCGGATTAGTGAGCTTATAAATCTCCGTCACCTCCTCTTCATTTATTTATTTTCCCTGTAACTTTGTTATTTATTTCCAATAGAAATGTAAACTATAAGAGCTTTTCTGGTATTTTATATATACTCGATATAAATGTTTAAAGTATTACTAGGTTGCAGGGGGGCTCTCTTCCCCTCATCTAGCTTTTTGAACATAAATGAAATTTTTTTTTGAGATCTATTACTTAGTTCCATTAAAATGATATTCTGAATCAATAATCTAAGGAAACCAATGATGATAACGCTCCTGCGAGAGCGGAAATTGACGGAGTTTATTGAGTTTACTTATTTCCTGGCATGACGGGAAGTGATTTCCACTAAGATTTACTATTACGAATATAATCTTATGTATAAAACTGAGCTTAAACTATAGGTGCTCAGACTGGTTTTTGACAGGAAATATGTTCATTGTAGACGGTATTTAATTGTAATAAATACTATCCATGATTATAGTTTGAATTATTCAAAACGGTAAGTCAAAAAGTGGAGACGAACAGGAGTGGGAGTTATAAGGGAGGCCTGAAATTAAAAATAGCGATATTTCGTTTCCTATTGATTTTTCAGCAAATATGCACATAATAAAAGTTGTTTATTTTGTAATTTAGAGTAACGTTTCTTATGTGCACTTTTGCCGTATACGGAAGTATAAATGAGTTATACGCTAAAAACTATAGCGGGAGTCCACAATTTTATTTGGCACAAAAGACTCAACCGAACTACACCAAACTCGCTATGTGAATTAGTACTAACGATTTCCTTATAATAAGCCATACTAAGATTTCTAGGGACGGGCAGGAGTGGGGGTTATAAGGAAGGCCTGAAATTAAAAATAGCGATATTTCGTTTCCTATCGTTTTTTCAGCAAATATGCACATAACAAAAGTTGTTTATTTTGTAATTTAGAGTAACTTTTGTTATGTGCACTTTTGCCGTATACGGAAGTATAAATGAGTTATACGCTAAAAACTATAGCGGGAGTCCACAATTTTATTTGGCACAAAAGACTCAACCGAACTACACCAAACTCGGTATGTGAATTAGTACAAACGCCTTCATTATAATAAGCTATACTAACATTTCTTGGGTCGGGCATGAGTGGGGGTTATAAGGAAGGCCTGAAGTTAATAATAGTGATATTCTGTTTCCTATTGCATTTTCGGCAAATATGCACATAACAAAAGTTGTTTATTTTGTTATTTAGAGAAACCTTTTTTTATATACACTATCATCGTCTACCGAAGTATAAAGGCGTTATACGCAAAAAATTATAGCGGGAGACAACAATTTCATTTGGCACAAAAGACTCAACCGAACTAAATGAAACACTCAGTATGTGTATTAGGACTAACGCCTTCCTTATAATAAGCCATACTAACATTTCTAGGGACGGGCAGGAGTGGGGGTTATAAGGGAGGCCTGAAATTCAAAATAGTGATATTTCGTTTCCTATTGGGGTTTCGGCAAATATGCACTTAATAAAAGTTGTTTATTTTGTTATTTAGAGAAATTTGCTCAACACTTCTTTTCAATATGAACTACCAGGTACCTCACCTGAAAAAATTAATTCAAATGTATGTCAATATTTTCTCCTTAATAATTCAAATATATGCATAATGCACAGGAGACGGGAAATATGACAATATGCAGGACAGTGAAGTCTTACATAAAAAAATAATTTTATTATTAACAAATGCTAACAACGGGTATTAACCCTAAACACTGGAACGGGTAAATGACAAAATATTGAGCAAAGCCTTGCCAAAAATATACCATCACCATACAGCCTCAAATGAATTCCCGAGCGAAGCCGGGTATCTGAGCTAGTATATATATATATATATATATATATATATATATATATATATATATATATATATATATAAATTTTGAAGAGACCTCATTTTTTCCATCTCCTAGGTAGGATCAATAGACAGTGAAGAAAAATTTCGAAAATAGCATTATGAGTACGACCAATAGCTGATTTCCCATAATGGAAATCCGCTAAAAGAACTTTATCTCAGCCCTCTGTATACCCATTAACTTCCTTTCAAAGCGTTCTTTTACATTTTATTTTTGATTTTTCAATAATAACAAAAATGTTCATAATCGAGCATAAATAAACATCCATGATGACACTTCCATATCGTTTCAAGAGGAGCAGTTATAATTTATATATTTCAACAACACTCTAAAAT